>JAZGLO010002124.1:1200000-1556587 GCA_036873155.1 Biomphalaria sudanica
CTAAAATAGTATGATAGTTATTAGCTTGGCAAGTAGATCTAGCTCTAGATCTATCCTCTATGGTACTGTCAAAAATGTCTACTTTAACTTAATGTAAGTTAATTCTTAAATGAAAAGTTCAGAAAAGTGATTCTAGAAATTCTAGTCTAGATTTTATCTAAAATCCAATTTTTTAAAGTATTCTAAAGTTAAAGTGACTAAAGCCAAAGCTAGATATAAAATAAGCCAATTCTAGTCTAGATCTCATGATCTGATTCTAATCTAGATCTAGAGTCTAGTAGATCTAGACCTAGTCCTAGTACAGTCTAGTATAGAGTCTACGTAGATCTAGACTCTATTTAGTCTAGACTACTCTACAATGTAGACAAGTCAGACAAATGACGAAATGTTAATAAACATTAAACGTTACAGTTACTTAAGTTCAACGTGATAACCCGATTATCATTTCAAAATTAAAACGAAAAGCTAACTTACTCGTAGATCTAGATCTATAATAAATCCATAAGGAGCATTTTGATTGAAACATATTACATCTGGATCTAAATTCTACAGGCTTATTGTCTTTTCTTTTTAAATTCCTTGAAATTATACGACAAAATATGAACATGAATAGATCTATAATCAATCAATGGCCACCGGTAAATAATAAGAAAAACGATAATTGGCATATTGTCAGTAAAGAGAATTTCTATTGGTTCCAAGGAAACAAGACATAAAATTAGGACCAATCACAATGATCAGTATAAAATTTACCGGCCTTGACACATCAGCTGGGAGGGTGAATAGGGGAGTTAAATTTCCACACGTGGAGAAACAAATCGGGCATTGAGATCAAAAAGTATAAACCTTAAAAATATTTATAACTTACTTTTACAAAATAGAATATAGGGATCCAAACTATGTGAAAAGTACTCCTTTTCAGAACGAATTTATTACAGTTTAAAATACTAGAAGATGATAAAATCCGTCGGTTCGTTGCATCAGCAGTGCTCTTCTATTCGACTTCGCCACTCCGCGTGTAAATTTACAGTATCTGCGCATGCGCATCAACTGAACTAGGTCATGTTTAGATCCGATGTGTAATTTTTTTTTCCCAACCGTATTTATCAATATGGAAAATCAAAAACGAATTGTGGAGATCTACGGCCTTGTCGTCTCGATGACAAGCGTTTTTTGTTATTAATGGATTATGCAATTTTGCAACACTTAAAAAATGTGAAAATATTTTATCTAAAAAAAAAAAAAAGGTTTATACCGAGATGGAGAGATTAATATTTTACACAGCAAAGGCGATGGCCATTTTCAACCTATATCGAATGTAGACTGTAGTGTAGACTATACGTTTAGCACAAGTATAATGAAACTTTTAAAATACTTATAATAGTAAGTAAACTCCCCTCTCTGACTGACCTATCTATACGGCCATTTGTTTCTGTGGCTCACCAGGATTTGAAAAAGCGCTTTACCACTCAGCCACCTCGCCTCCTAAATAGGCTACTCATAATATAGAAATAAAATATCAACGAACGTACCTATCTTCTAATTAATGAATGAATAGTACCGTGATAAAATATATATTTTTTTCCTTAAGATAAGCAGAGAGTAAACCAGTACAATGTATAATGAATTTGCCTGAATCAGTAGGGAAAGCAATGAATGATCCAAGTTGAACTAATAAACATGTAGACATATTCTACATATAACGCTGACAAAGCCTGTGGATCTGATTATGTCTTCTTTACGCTTTTGCGCCTGTCTTCTACATGGGTTTTTCTTTGGGCCTTAAATGTGTGTCCTGCGACATTCGTCGTGAGAGCACTCCAACTGTCTTTCAGAGGCCAACCAATACTAAACCATTATTATTATTATTGTTAACCGACTTAAAAAGGAATATTGAGTATACTTGTCGACTTCATTTGTAATTAGTTATTTTATTTTATTTTTTGTTAATAAAAAATGGGTAATCTCGAACTGACAATATGATGTGCTAAAAAGGATTTAGACATATATATGCATTAAATAGGCATAATGATTTTTGAAACTAAAATGACCCACAACAGAATGACCATAAGAAACCTGTAAAATATAGGATTAGATTTCAAACATGTGAAGAAGAGAATCAAATCGTAATTTCAATGAAACGTTCCGTTGAAGAAATTAAACCGAGACAAACAAGAACCGCCTATTTACGGTTGTCATAATGTGTGTTTTCTAAGTATGTGCATACAATGAGCATGACCTACTTATATAGGACGCTAAAAATTAGTATTAGATATTAAATAAAAATACACTTTAAGGCTTGTTAAAGCAAATCAAATTTGGCAGTCTTTATGTGAGGCAAGGTGTTTTCTATAATATACAAATTGCACCAGCTCGGTATTCGCTATCTTATGAATACCAAAAAAGTAAAATAGTTAAAAAATTGTTTACAATACAAAATTGAAATTTTAGTGAATAGAAATAATGGCGATAGGATTGAAAACGAACGGTATTTTCTAATTCTCATTTTGGTCATTTTTACCCTCTTCCCTCAGTCAGCCAATCTCCTAGTTCAATCGGTAAACGACTGTTTTATTGGTTTTAAAATATAATAAATACATCTTTTTTTTTAAAATCAGAATCTATATAAGACACTTAAAGGATCCAATATTGTTCTGAGTAGTTAATTTCAACCCAGTCAAGGTTTTTCTAGAATGTTACATTTCTGTTTTCCTTTTGTATGCCTCCTTATACTCTGTCCCTTCCAAGCTCACTTATGAAACACATGCAAAACTTTCTATTTTTACACCCCCCCTCCTCCCCCCAAATTCAATTCTCCAAGTTTCTCTTGTCTAACAAAACATTCCGCACACGCCCCCATCTTCCCAATAAATGTGTGTGTGTGTGTGTGTGTGTGAGAGAGTGCACAAGTCACGTAATGGCGTCATACTTTGCTAGCAGGCGCAAGCAGCTCACAAACCCCATTCACCCCTCTTTTTATTCCCACAATCCTCTATCCTTTTGAGATACGCTTTTTTTTTTTTTTGAAAGGGGAAAAAAAAAGCCTCTGACGTCGTTACTGTGTGAGTACCTGTTGGTGAAGTCAAAAAGGGAAGTGAATTTTAGAGAGGAAGAGAGGTAACTCACATTCCTAGTCATGCTTCGCTCTCGTTCCTCAGTGCCCTCCCCTTATCCCCCACCACCCACCACCCCTCACCCCCCCCCCTCATTCCCTAGTTCGCTTTCTTCCTGCCTTGTTTTGTTGTATGGTCTAAAATTAGATCACACGTGTACTGCACATGTAGAGGTGGTGGGCTGGGAGAGAGGGAAGGGTTGAATTTTTTTTCCAAGGAGGCAAGGGAATGAAATGAATGGATGGTTATAATCGCAGATTAGGGTTCAATTAGCCATTACTTGACGACGAATTATCAATGTTTCACTGAAGTCATATGGTCAAAGCGATGGTTCTAAAACAGGAAAAAATGTTGGCTTAATCAATACTTAAATCCGAAATTCGACTTCCCCCTCCCAGTTTTTGCTCAAAGGAAAACAGAAGAGAGAATGTGATTGAAAAAAGAAATACGAATTGAGCCAACACGTTGATTGGACACTCAATGGGTCACTTTTGAAGAAGACAAAAAAAAGGGGGGGGGATTAGCAGACTACAATCATGATATGCTTACTAATAATATGGCCTTCTTTTTAGGCTCCACAAAACGATACTGTGTGTGTTTTTTTTTTCCATAATGAAAAAAGTTTGAACAGTTAAAAAATGTAAGATATTTTCCAACTTGGAGGCAAAGTATTTTAATAAGCCATTGAATGAGTAGTGAACGCAAATCTCGTACCCATATTTGAAGCCCTGAAAATACCCAGGAAATTCAGATTGCTAGAAGAGAATAAACCTGCCTTGTCAATTTTTTGTTTCACTGACACTGCTTAATACGTTTCTGATATTCCTTCAGAATTGAAGTTTATATCCTAACCACAGACCTATGTGATCCTAACCACAGACCTATGTGATCCTAACCACAGACCCATGTGATCCTAACCACAGACCTATGTGATCCTAACCACAGACCCATGTGATCCTAACCACAGACCTATGTGATCCTAACCACAGACCTATGTGATCCTAACCACAGACCCATGTGATCCTAACCACAGACCTATGTGATCCTAACCACAGACCTATGTGATCCTAATCACAGACCTATGTGATCCTAACCACAGACCCATGTGATCCTAACCACAGACCCATGTGATCCTAACCACAGACCTATGTGATCCTAACCACAGACCCATGTGATCCTAACCACAGACCTATGTGATCCTAACCACAGACCCATGTGATCCTAACCACAGACCCATGTGATCCTAACCACAGACCTATGTGATCCTAACCACAGACCTATGTGATTCTAATCACAGACCTATGTGATCCTAACCACAGACCTATGTGATCCTAACCACAGACCTATGTGATCCTAACCACAGACCTATGTGATCCTAACCACAGACCTATGTGATCCTAACCACAGACCTATGTGATCCTAACCACAGACCTATGTGATCCTAACCACAGACCTATGTGATCCTAATCACAGACCTATGTGATCCTAACACAAAACTCCAGCAGAACGGCGCGAGGGATGACGGCAGACAGGGTTCAAACCCAGTATCTTTGAGACGACTGTCCAGAGCGCATACCAAACAGACAGCCACCCGCTAAGGAAATACTAGGAATATAACTGATTATAAATAAGAATAATGGCGACTACACTGAATCTTGTTTGTGGCTGTAAACATAAAGCTACCCTTTCAAGCCTCGTTTTTAAACTATCTGAACTCATTAAATCAAATAATCGATCAATCGTTTTTTACACCGAACTAAATGTTGTTCACTTGAACAAAACAATGAACACAAGAGGCGTACATGTCTACCCCCACCGCCCAGTTCATTTCTCCACCCCCACCGCCCAGTTCATTTCTCCACCCCCACCCCCACAACCTGCCTAGAAATACTTATAGATCGTCCATTCACTCATAGACTTCACAATAGCCGTTTTTATGTCCATTGACTTAATTGTAGTTAAATGTAACTACTCCCTAGTTCCCATTGAGCCCATCAATCAATGCTTTGTTCTAGTTGATTCCTTAAGACCCCGTTCTTTTCTAACGCCCCCCCCCTCCTCTACCAAACCTTGTTAATGCTATCTCCAATATCAACCCACAGACTGGGAACAAGGCGCCTTATGTGACAACGGATCATTTAACGCTTCATACCAGCAACCCCCCCCCCTTCCTTTTTTTTTCTCTTTTGTTTCTAACGGCGCGCGAACGTTACATTTGTTTGGGCACATACTTGAAGACTTATTCTCTAGGCCAGTGCTTGTTAGAAGTTTGATCTATATCCCTAGATGCCAACTTGGAATGTTGACTTTATTGAAATCTGAGAGGGCAATTTTAACTTCTAGCCTACAAGCAGAACAGTGACGTAACCAGGTTTAACATTCGGAGTACGTTTGGGTCCCCGGGCCCAAAATTGTGTGTGTGTGTGTGCTTTGAAATGTACTTAAGACAAAAAAAAAAACACACTACAACAGGATAATTCTAATTATAGAATGTAAAAAGGTCGGTCACCAGTGCTGAAGACGACGATCATCACCATCATCCTCCTCCTCCTCCTAATCATCATCCTCATCCTCATCATCAAACTCCATTTGAGTGAGGGCTCGAGGAGCTCAAATCATCTCTTACAAAAGCCCTGGAGAGAAACCCTGCTGTTGTGCGTAGTGCATGTATGTCACCATACAGATCTAGAGCTTCCCAGAACTGTCGAGACAGAGACAGATAGCAAGTCTAGAACAATAAGAATATGAGACTCTTCCTCCCGCAGCGGGGACGCCGTGAGTCAAAGTTTGGGCCGGGCTGCAGACGATAGAAAAGACGACAATGAAGACAGTGTTGTTGGCTTCTTGGAGAACATCAGGATTGATTAACACCATAATCCCATATGGACCAATGTGCATACTATTTGTCAGTTCATTAATAAAGGCGTGACGTTACATGGCCAACAAAGGCGTGACGTTACATGGCCAACAAAGGCGTGACGTTACATGGCCAACAGTTGCCTTTGATCTCATCCTGGGCTGTGGAACAAAAACAACAACAACAACAGCACAGTCGCTAATTAGCATTTTGTACGTTTTTTTTTTTTAAAGTTTGGCGTGCAGTGCGAGAGAACATTTTGGGGGGGGGGAGGAAATATTACATAAATGTTAAAGTAGATAATAAATATAACAAGAGATTTACGTACAATAAGGGGGATAGGCAAGGTGGATCAAAGGTAACGCACTGACCTCCCGACTTTGCTATAGAGTTTCGAATCCTGGTAATGGCCACGATTCCTTATTATTTCGGATTTTAGAACAGCATTGAGGCCATCAGTCTCTTCTCTTCTATTTCTCTCAGAAAATACATTTGAAAAAAGTCCATTAGGAAATCGGACCACTGCTAAGCTTCCCATAAACCAGTTGACCGTTTGCCAGGTTTTCTCCTAACGGATAGGTGTGGATCGGATTCACCCCAAGTCCTGTAGAAAGTTCCACAATGCTACCAGCCATCACAATAATTCTGTCGTACCATTTACGTAGTGCACAGTCCTGGGCCAGTTATAAGCCTAAGCGGGGGATTTCTTCATATTCTTCAAATTCTTATATCTGTTACCGCCACATACCGTGTAAGGTCCGCCACTTTAGCCACGCGTTATACTGCAGACGGTACGTTTGTGGAATGGCGTGGAGGGGGGGGGATTTGTTGGACTGTGTGATCGAGGCTCTCATAAAGTGACCAGATGGCCACACTTCACATTGAACAAGATAGCCAATTTTTGAATATAATTTTGTATGTAAAGTGTCTAAACAGCACGAGGTTCAAACAGCCTGCAGATGGCGACGGCCAAGTTAGACTGATGGCCAAGTTAGACTGATGGCGAATTCAATTCTTATTCAAGATGTTGCACATTTGATTACATGCTAGAAGTTGTCCAGATCAGTTCAAGATGTCGCAGTGAACTGGATATTTCAGGGCTATCACAATGAAATGAATATCGCAAGACATGCCACTATGAATTGGATTGAACTCAATGTCTCCTCAAACCCTCCTCCCCCTCTTAGAATATGCACACAAATATTAGACTTTGGAACGCGCCATCTGTTTATATTGGATACAGGATGTAGACTCAAACAAAACTCGTTTTCTAATCATTCAAACAGGTTGGGTTTAAATTATAAATAACACGTTTAGGCCCGGGGGGGGGGGGGGAGTATGGGCTCTATTTTTTTTCCTACAGGTTAGTGAAAGGAACACATTTTAAAGATAATGTTCTTTGTTTCCTCGTATGTATGAATAGTACCTATGGTGACCAGTACAAGTTCCATCAGAGAATACCATTCTTCGTGAAGCGGTATTTGAAAGATTTAGTTCTGGTGCTTAACTAGGTATAGTTTAGTTATACATGTAAGTCTTGTATATAGCGCTCTTCCATTGTGGTCCAAGATGAGCACGTTTCTCATTTCCTATGAACAAGAAGATGAGTGTAAAGTCCAATCCTCGTTTTAAAAGGCCAGCCGCATGCGTGGCATGGGTAGGTTTGGTCAGTTGTAGGTAGGCTTGCTACTTCTCTTAGCTTTTTGTTGGTTCGGCGCTCTTTCACTCTGGCCACTCTCCTTGCTTCGTATGTCTTGACTCGACACTCACAGCTTCACGACATGAGGAGCGACAGAGAGCTAGTGCTTCCCAGCCGTGAATGTCAATATCACACTTTGAAGGAGCTCTTAATGGTGTATTATAGCGCTTGTATTGACACCCCCCCCCCCACCACGGGAGCGCTTTCCTGCACAAAGTTCCCCGTACAGAATTAGTTTGGGAAGGCGATTGCTTGAAATGCGGACTAAGTGTCCCGCCCATCGAAATTGGGGTCTTTTTACAATGGCATGTATACTGTTCATATTATACAACTGTAGGATTACAGTTGTCTGGTATGTAGTCAAACCAATGCACCTTATGAACTTTCCTTGGCATAGGGGGAAGGGGTTAAGTTTTTTAGTCCAGGATTCTGATGCATATAAGAGCGAAGGGAGGACTACAGCACTGTAGACTTTCAGTTTTAAGGATATGCTGAATCCTCTCCGTTGCCACACTTGTCATTGAAGTCTTCCAAAAGCAGAAATGGCACCTCGTCATCTAGGTTGACATTCCTGATATGGTGCTTCCCAAATAGTCAAACTTTAAAACTATTTTTAGGTATATAAGTCTTGTATAACACAGCACTCATACTTAATCTTCGGAATAGAAAACATTGCCATTATTATTATATAACTATAATTTATTATATAATGTCAATGTCTTCGATTTCGATTGTTCAATGTTGACCTGGTGAAGCAAGTAGTACGGGGAAGGGGGGATGGAGGAACGTTTCTTCTGAGTCCTGAAAACTAATACCCCCCTCCCTCCCACCCCACCCCTGGAAGGGGTGTGTCAAAAATATTGTTCAGACGGGAGGGCTCTATTTAAAACTTTAACTTTTCAAGCGATTAATAATTGAGGGTGGGGGCAGTTATTTTAAGATACATTTTTTTTTACCAATTAAGCATTTGACTTCATTATAATACAATTGGTTTATGACTTAAACCGAGTCTATTCATGTATCCGTAAAGTTTACCTTAAGTAATCTAGCCCCCCCCCCCCTCTGCCTACCAATCATGAAAAATCAAACACGTTAGTCTAGCCATCGGAAGCCAGGTCTGGAAAAAGATCCGTAAACATATTGTGAATACTGTGTCTATTTGCTCAACGCCAGCACATACTTCATAGAAATGCTATTGACACGAATCTCGAGTTCTTTCTATCCCTTTTACAAAACGTAGCAGTAACATAAAAAAGGAGGGAAGGGGAGCGTGAGGTGGTGGGGTGGTGGTGGGTGGGGGGACACAAAAGAGAACGCTCGTATCGACACGACCAGTGAAACATTTGTAACAAAACAACAGCATGCACTCGTTTGACGTTGGATGGGTCCTAAAGATATGAAGCCATTTCAATCTAGGTCTAAAGGGAAGGGCGGTTGGCGGGTGTGCATTTGATTTGAAAGAAAAGCATTACATTTTGTTGTGAACTCATTGAAAATCCAGTTGAGTGTTCTATGATGTTGACTTTGATGTTAAGATAAGCCATTGAAGAAGAAAAACAAGAAGAAGACGACAATAGTTGGGGCTCGGGAAATTTTCCTGAAGCAACGTGACATCATTTAATGAGAACTTACTTTAGTTTCCCTTCGAACTTTCAGATTTATGGGGCAGATGATGCAAGGGTCATCTGTTTCTAAAAAACTTTCGGAAGGCGAGCCGCCTTCTTTACACGGCAAAATGTCTATCCATTTCCAAATACATCTGAACCACAACCATTTGACAAAACCATAAGCTTCCTTCTTCCGTATTAATGTATGTTATTAATGACTTGTACTTTGCCTGTATTGCAGTAATTATGGTTGTTTAGATATAACAATAGAATTGTGCCACATACATTTGGTTAATGGGAATATGAATTAGAACCAGTAATGTATCACTACTACAGTTTGTAATAATTAATAGCTGACCATGTGAAGGTGCGGTTGTAGTCCGCTTGATAAAAATGAGTTTGCTGAAATATACGAGATGACAGTTACATTTCTTTCTTTTTTCTTTTTCTTTCTTTTTTTTTACCCCAGTTCACCCCCTCCCTCATCCAAAGAGGAGGGTATCCTTACTACTCTCTAGGATGCGGGACAAAATCTCTCGGTCAATAACACAAACAGGTATGTCATTTATTTATGTCTGGTCATGTCAGACTGGAATAGGTAACTGCGGTTTTTGTCGTGTCAGCCCATAGCGGCAGCGTGGCATGGGTGACTCCATCAGTGAAATGTGCGTCAATAGGGGCTATGTTATGACAGATAGAGGGAGACAAACTGTGCCATGGCTTACTTATTGATAACCTTGGCATTGTGTTGACACACATGTCGCCGGTCCTGATACGACAAAAAAAAAAAAGCATAAAAAATAACATAATATACTTACCAAAAAATGTCATTAATAAATGAAATAACATTAGGGGATTTTCATAATGAAATGTCGGAAAATAATCTGCCCTTTTGGTTACATTTTGATTTTTAAGATTCAGTTTGCATTCAAAAGACATCAAAAGACATCTCTTTAAGCAAAATAAATATATACAGTTTTGATAAAGAGAAAACACTATGGAAAAATCTGTGGGGCAATGAAATAGACAAAGAAATGCAAAGAAAATAAAAAGTGCCAGATTGGGTTTTCAAATACTTAGACAAAATAAACAATGTCAAGGACATTATATTTGAAAGTGTTGCCAACTTAGAAATAGAAATTACTTTGAGATACAAGTGGAATTAGTTTCTGTAACACCAAAAGTGCACACTAGTCTACCAACTAATGTCACTATCTACCTATAGTAGGCCTATACTATTAGTTACAAATTAAACAAGTGACCCAGCACACATTTATAACAAAATAAATAACACGAAGCCATAAGTTAAAGTATTATTAATTTATAATCATCTCTTCTTATAAGCCAGTCGTTTGATTTACACCAAAATTGTCTACATAACATCAACATAAAATCAACATAACATCAATATTATTCAATACAGCATAGTCCGAGTAGAGAGACACACGCAAATGTTTCCTAAACTTTTAATAATGACCTCAGATTTTGGGGCTCTTGATGTCACTATTGATAATGTAGGAAGCCTGGGTTACGAAAATAAAATATAAATCAACAATCAAATTTAGACTTTTGTGGCAACCATCCCGATTCATAATGACATTTTAAACAAAGATAACTATTAGATTTACCCACCGGCAACGCCTGGCATTTCATTCGTGAAATATTATAAGCTAAATTGGGAGACACTCCAAATGGTTTTGGGAGCACAGAAAAGGACACTATGAAAGACAGACATAAAACAAAACAACAACATTGTTATTATTAGTGTTACATATTTCTTTCCATTTCTCTCTTAAAATAGAACATGACTATATAAAACCTAAAATAAACTGGAAATGAGGGGAGTTAGAGTCAACCTGGCAGTGAAAGAAGAGGCATGATTTGGGGGAGAGAGAGTGATAGAATCCAGAGAGGGGACATAGAGAGAGAGAGAGAGAGAGAGAGAGAGAGAGAGAGAGAAAAGCGAACAATGTTGGTTCCTTACTAAATAGATCTAAGACTGCTAACACTTAAAAGGTTGTTTTAAACTTTGACCCAGAATCTCTTAAAGTGCGCGTGCAACTAATCTATATTTAGACCAGTGACCCTAAAGTCGGTTATATGCAAGTCAGTGTATGTGCAGAGTACTTTCTCTTTGAAGTCCTCATGTCTAACTGCTTTATGACAGTGTGTGTTCACACAACACATTCTTGTCATTGCGTTACACCTTATTGGACACACAAGCACAAAGTATTGACTGAAGTGTACACACACCCTGACCTAAGTCTCTTCTACACGTGTGTAAGCTAAGAAAAAAAGAGGTTCAAACGAATTTAGTACAAAAAGTTAAATACACTTATTTAGACATTTCTCTCTTAAATCATAATTCAGTTTCCCTTTTTATTTCATGTTGTTTTCGTTTTATTTTCAGTTGTTCTTCTTGATTTTTAGCGTTGCGGTTAGGTTTAGCGTTGCGGTTAGGTTTAGCGTTGCGGTTAGGTTTAGCGTTGCGGTTAGGTTTAGTGTTGCGGTTAGGTTTAGCGTTGCGGTTAGGGTTAGCGTTACGGTTAGGTTTAGCGTTGCGGTTAGGGTTAGCGTTACAGTTAGGTTTAGCGTTGCGGTTAGGTTTAGCGTTGCGGTTAGGTTTAGAGTTGCGGTTAGGTTTAGCGTTGCGGTTAGGGTTAGCGTTACAGTTAGGTTTAGCGTTACGGTTAAGTTTAGCGTTGCGGTTAGGTTTAGCGTTGCGGTTAGGGTTAGCGTTACAGTTAGGTTTAGCGTTACAGTTAAGTTTAGCGTTGCGGTTAAGTTTAGCGTTACAGTTAAGTTTAGCGTTGCGGTTAAGTTTAGCGTTACGGTTAAGTTTAGCGTTACGGTTAAGTTTAGCGTTACGGTTAAGTTTAGCGTTACGGTAAAGTTTAGCGTTGCTGTTAGGTTTTGTCTTTTATGACGATTTTCGTTTCTTTCAACGCTAATTGTCACACACACACAAATATTTCATTCTCGAGGTCCTTAGCATATTATTTTTTTATTTATTATTTAATGACAAGATTTAAAGGTTGAAATCATGACCAGATTGTCCAGATCTTAATTTTGGAAACTGTAATTATACTCACTAAATCGCTTAAATATTCACTCACCATCTTCTAGACACGACGTGCATGTCCTCTGCAGTGTTATAGCAGGTTAATTGTTTACATAAGCTGGTCGTTCCTTAGCTTGATTATAATACAAGACGAAATAACTTAAGTGTGCCTCGTTTTCACAAGTAGGTTAATTATTCACACACACACACACACACACACAAACTACAAAGCGTGTATCAAAAGTAGATAAGAAAGATTAAAGCCATGTCCTTCCATTGAGACAATATATTGTAATTAGAGAGTAAATTGATCTTTGTGATTTGTGCAGTTGCAAAAAAGGACATAGTACAAGATGAATATATTGAATAAACAGACTATGGGCTATAACCCTAGCGTTGGAAGTAAGCAAGGTTTTTAGTGTATCCGGTGTACAGGGCCGATCCTAACAATTGCGATGCCTTATGGAAAACTGATGGCGCGGGGCCTAGTCTGGGTGGAAATAAGGATAATAAGTGAAAATTAAGATTTCGTATTAGAAAAAAAATCGACTTTGAATTTTATTCATTCTTTACTTAGCACAGATTTGCGATCAAATTAGCTTTACCTTTTGTGTGCACCTTTTAGCAATCAATCAAATGATGCACAACGGTTACTTTAACTGGCAACATGCAAGTTCCATTTAGCCTCCTTGACATTGTATGAGTTATGGTTCAAATCTCCAATGGGGTTATATTCTAGTCTATTTATATTTAGGTTAGAGTGTACTCTATTTCCTATAGTGTCTATTGGTATACTCTACTTATTGTGGAACTGGGACATATATTTATCTGGAGTTCTAAACATGTATAATTAATCTGTAGATTCGCTCCTAATATCGAATGTAAAGTATGGTGTTCAGTATCGTGCTACGATCAATTTAGTAGGTGTTACCTATCAGGTGTCAATGCTGGTATCGTAGGAGCAGTAGGCCGAAAGAGGAATCGTCTTCTCGATATTGTGTGCCAAATTTTCACGTTTACTGTCGCATGAAGATCAATATTCGTAAGTATCGCTTGCAGCTATAAGTATCGCGATTGAACGTCGATTAAAGTTTCATGAATGAAGTTTTGTAGGTATCGCATGCAGAGAAGTATCGAGTGCTAAATATTTACCACTCCTAACCCTGTAGAGGTCAACTAGAGGTCCATTTAGTAGTGTCTAGTTAGAGTGATAATCATTAACTTAGCTCTTTCCACCCCCACCCCCTCCCACTACATTTACACCAAACAACAGCTGTTAATAATATCGTTTGTAGTCGGTGTTAAGGGTACCATAAGTTTATAATGACCAGTACTGACCTCATT
Organism: Biomphalaria sudanica; assembly: GCA_036873155.1. Lineage (NCBI taxonomy): Eukaryota > Metazoa > Mollusca > Gastropoda > Planorbidae > Biomphalaria > Biomphalaria sudanica. The sequence continues at coordinate 1,213,682 of JAZGLO010002124.1, forward strand.
AGATGGAGGGCTGTCCACAGGAGTCAGGAAGTCATCGGACATAACCAGATGGTCACCGTTGGCCTCCCCGAGTCCCGCGTCAGTGGTCACTAGCTCCAGACTGAAGGATGGGCAAATAGTAGCCGATGAACGAAATAGCGGAATCGGAGATTCAAGGGTTGTCTTCCTTGAACCAAGAAATCTCAAAGAGCTGAGGTCGAAAAATTCCCTTCGTCTTCTTTATATCAGTTTGCTTGGTTTGTGTTTTCTGGGTTGGTTGGAGTCGTTTCTTTTGACTTGATGGTACGTTATGAAAGTTGTGCCTTAACAGTGCAGATTTTTTTTTTCTTATTCGTATGTAGCTACGTTTGAAAGTCTTGTTTTAAAGCTGGGGTTTTCAGTAATGTTTCCTTGATTGTTCAGCTTATGATGTTAGAGCTGAATCGTTATATCGGAAACTTTTTGGTGAGTTGTCTTTCTTTTGTGAAGTTCCTGTCAAATAGAAGCAAAATGCGTTTATTTGATGTTTTATTTTTTACCGAAAAATATGTTACAAAAGTTAACATTTGAGTTGTTTATTTGGGCATTGAGATTTTTTTTTAATTTAGGTAACTAGCATGACAAGGCAGACATTGAGGTGGTACCCACTAGCATGACAAGGCAGACATTGAGCTGGTACCCACTAGCATGACAAGGCAGACATTGAGCTGGTACCCACTAGCATGACAAGGCAGACATTGAGCTGGTACCCACTAGCATGACAAGGCAGACATTGAGCTGGTACCCACTAGCATGACAAGGCAGACATTGAGCTGGTACCCACTAGCATGACAAGGCAGACATTGAGCTGGTACCCACTAGCATGACAAGGCAGACATTGAGCTGGTACCCACTAGCATGACAAGGCAGACATTGAGCTGGTACCCACTAGCATGACAAGGCAGACATTGAGCTGGTACCCACTAGCATGACAAGGCAGACATTGAGCTGGTACCCACTAGCATGACAAGGCAGACATTGAGCTGGTACCCACTAGCATGACAAGGCAGACATTGAGCTGGTACCCACTAGCATGACAAGGCAGACATTGAGCTGGTACCCACTAGCATGACAAGGCAGACATTGAGCTGGTACCCACTAGCATGACAAGGCAGACATTGAGCTGGTACCCACTAGCATGACAAGGCAGACATTGAGCTGGTACCCACTAGCATGACAAGGCAGACATTGAGCTGGTACCCACTAGCATGACAAGGCAGACATTGAGCTGGTACCCACTAGCATGACAAGGCAGACATTGAGCTGGTACCCACAAAAAAAAGGAAGAGAAAGCCCCTGGCGACGCGAAGTAGAAGCGGACACAAATTTTGGTTCCACCTGGAACAAGATGGCCAAGGACAGTGGACCATGGAGATCTATTGTTGGCGGCCCATTCTCCAATAGGAGTGACAGGCTCTCTCTCTCTCTCTCTGTATATATATATCGTAAAGTGGTCGGGAAGTATCACTTCACAGGCCGGATTAGTCCCACAGGCCGTAGATAACCTGGAAGAGCGTTCAATGAGACAAAATTCTCTGGCACTGCCAGGATAAATGCGCTTAAAGGAAACAACATATTGACATTTGTAAATAGAAGGTTGGTCATTGTGCTAGCCACATGACACCCTCGTGAGTTGTCCGTCTTTGAGATAACAAAAAAATACCCCCAAGGTCCATTTAGTTCCTCTACAACTGTACATATTGTTCAACTAGGACTTTTTGTCACGTCGAATGCCATGTTACGTCTGGGCGTTCATGAATAAAATGTCTACAGATCTGTTAATTGAGATTGTTGTACGTGGAAGATGTCGCAGCTATTTTATTGTTGAGTGAGTGATTTTATGAGCTGCCACCAGTGGGCCACATCCAGGCAAAGAAGCGGCACTGTCCGTCCACTTAAATCTTTATTAACACAATGCTTAAGAATCTACAGAGAATCAATTTCATTAGACGAGGCAACTTGTGCGGCCATGCTGCCGGTGACATGTTTCGGTAATTACCATGTCCCCTAGGCCGATACATGTTATGGGAACCACTGTATTAGCGCAGTACAACGAGTGTTTCTGTGTGTGTGTGGTGCGCGTAGTGAATGAGTGATATATTAGAGCGTAAGAACAATTGTTTTATTGTCATGTATATGTTGAGTGAGTGATTCATTCGATCATTACTAGTGCTGTGTGTGCTTTCGTGTCAATTGTGTGAGAGTGATTCATTAGACTATTGGGCTGCATGTTCAAATTACGGATGACTTGAAGTAATTGGGTCATGAAGTAACTGGGTCATGAAGTAACTGGGTCATGAAACTCTTTACTACAATACAAAAAAGTAAACAAAAAAGTTGGATGTTCAAATGAACAAGTTGGTTGTGAGAAACTAATTAATGAGGTTTCGTGTTTAATGAGGTTTAATGTTTTGAGCAGCACCCCCCCTCCCAAACCAACCTCCCAACTTGTTACAGAGCCAGACTTAATGGATGATTAGATGTCTCAGCAGATGTGAATAGCTAGCGTATGAAAAGGGAGGGAGTGGGTGGAGATTAATGAATTTCACTTCTGCTCTCGCCATGAGTGACATGGGCAGGGGGGGTGTTCGTAGCCTACAGAGTCAGGGTGTGATAAGAGACGTCTGCTCTACTCCTAAACACTCCTTAATAGGAGGGAGCGCGAGATAGAAATCGTAATCTTGTATACTATGTTCTTATAACAAATGTGCACACTATGGCCATATAATAAATGTGTACACTATGCGCGGCTATCGGGCTCTTAAGTCCAGGAATGAAAGTGACCTAAGGACGACCCTGAATATAATGAGTCCTACTCAACCCCCCCCCCCCGAATGGTTTCCAGCACAGAGGAACCTTTAAAGAGAAGCGGGGAGAGGGGAATGAAGAGTCTTTTCTTCCAACCTGACCATCTGAGTGGACACAGGATTTGACGGAGCCTGGTGTAAGCTCAGACGTTTAATGAACTTCATCTAGCCAATTCTCTAGTCAAAGAGTTTAACAAACCATTTTTAATAGGTACATGGACTGATATTATGTTTCAGCTAAGTTGACAACAAGGTTTTACTCCTTCACACTTACAACCATAAACAGACACACAGGCACATACTTATATATGTCAATATATACATTGACACACAAACCTTTTCATTATTGACGCTGATTCGTTCATACATGGCACACTGCCATTGACAGTAGCACGACAAATTCATTTATAGCTAGACCTCGAAACTGTGTCCCACACACTCACACACACACACACACACAAAGACTAAGTTAAGTTCCGAGCAGACACGCAACTAACTAAGTTTGCGACAGGAACATTTTTCTTGCTTAGTAGACAAGCCCCCCTGCCAGGCATGTCACGCGTGAATGACTAGGCACGATAGATAGTCAATGAGTCCTGACAGGATCACTAATTGCCCACCTTTGATTAGCCCGACGTCTGCAACTAGATCGTGTTTGGAGTCGTACACGGAGCGAACGTACGTAGGGCGCCGGGTGCACGGGGGGGGGGGGGGGGCAGCGCTTACATACTATGATTTGAAAAGGGGGGGGGGAATTCGGTTGCACTTAGTGCTGTCAGCTGACTGAGTGTTGGATGTAGTCATCTTGAGTTGAAAGTGCTTGACTCCAATCTGGTCATCTTCATCTGAAAGTGCTTGACTCCAATCTGGTCATCTGGTCATCTTCATCTGAAAGTGCTCGACTCCAATCTGGTCATCTTCATCTGAAAGTGCTTGACTCCAATCTGGTCATCTTCATCTGAAAGTGCTTGACTCCAACTGGTAATCGTCATCTGAAAGTGCTTGACTCCAACCTGGTAATCGTCATCTGAAAGTGCTTGACTATAGTCTGATCATCATGACATAAAGGTGCTCCACTCATCTTGGTCATCTTGTAACGATTACACAGTGACTATGTCAGTAAGTCAGTCATTATTAACGCCCCCCCTCTCTCTCTCTCTCCACGCCAACAATCGATACGCATAAGAATTCTTATCACGATATGTTACATACCACCTCTGACTCTTTAATAAGGGTCTTCTAACTTCACATTGATTTGGAGTCTTAACTAGGATTTTTAAAATGTAATTAGATCTTACCATTTTTATTAACTTGTAGTCGGTATAAAATAGAAATAAAATAAACAAGGTTACAAAAGACAGTTTGTGTGGAAACACAAACTCAAAATCGGCTCCCGAAGTAAAATGTTTTACATAATTCGGATAATCCTTCAGAGTTGAAGATAGTTTACTTCCTAGTCCAAACCTCCCGCAGGACGACGGGGGATGGGAGCAGGCAGGGTTTGAACCTTCGACCGTCGATAAATCCTAACGACAGTCCAGCGCGCAAACCGCACGACCAGTGGTCCACCCAGGTAGGCTTCAATATTTTCAGAAAGAACTTCCGAATGAAATTATATCAAAGACAAATGAGAGATAAGAATGGAGAAAGAAGGTTAACAGATCTTGTGTAGTACCCCAACGGTCCCGCAGATCGAAGGATAGGTGAAAGTGAATGTAAAGTTAGATGTGAACCTGGCCTAACTAGTTTCCCTTTCAGACCTTGTGGTCTATAGGGCAGATGATGTCAAGTTCATCTGTTTTTTTTGGCCTACGGTTAACGAGGGTGTCATGTAGCCAGCACAACGACCAACCGCCTTTACTTTTCCCCAACTAACGTCAGGTACCCATTAAAGCTGGGTAGACTCAGAAGTTGAAAATCCCATTCTTCACCAGGATTCGAACCCGGGACCCTCGGTTCGGATTAAATAATGTAATTGTTTCGAAAAGGCTCAATCTCATATTTGAGTCCTCTTTTTTTTAAAGGAAACCTCAGAATTTGCGCTATTCAATTTTAGCTTTATCATCATAGGAATCCTTGGGCCTTAGGCCTCTTTTCTTTTCTTTGCCTCTTTTGTGGGCTTTTTATTTTATTTTTTTCCCCAATATGTTTTTATTTGTAAGTTCTCATAATTCACAAGTATTAAATCATAAACAATCGAAAATTGATTAACCTAAAAATACAACAATAGTAACAGAAACATTATTTAATATCAAAGACATACTACCTAACCATCCTAGCCATTGAATCCATAAAAGACAGAACAATGATACAAGTATCCTCTACCCCAGAACAATCAACACAATATCAATTATCCCTGACCCCCATCACCCCATTTTTGGAAAACTACCTGAGCATTGTACAAGTATATGAAAATCAAACTAGATAATGCTCTACCCTAAAATCCATTATTTTTCTAAATGTCAATTCTAAGTGATTAGGATGAAAAACCTTATTATTATGTAGATCTTTGAGCCAGCTAGCCCAAACAAGGTTCCTGTATTCGGAAACAATAATTAAGTTATAGTTATGTATCATGTTATTTTTTAGTTTTGGCAGCTCAAAAAAAAAAAAAAAAATATCCGCTTTATTAAAATTTTTTTCCACGAAAATGATGTTTATAAGATTACTATTAGTTTTAAATTTGGTCTAACTTATAATGCATACTAATTAGCTTTTCTCTTTAAAAAACTGCTTGCATGACTGATTCTAAAAATGAGAGTTTTCGCTTTCAGGAAAAAAAAAGTAGCCGTTGCATCAGAACTTTGAATGGTCTAAAATATTGTGATGTCGGATTTTCACTATCTTTTCTAGTTTACGAGATCTAAACGGCACGGACGGACAGACATTTCACACAAAACTAATAGCGTCTTTTCCCCTTTCGGGGGCCGCTAATAAATAAATATGTATATAATATATATATATATATATATATATATATATATATTTACAGATAACTGCCATCTAGTTAGACAGATAGCTAGAAATAGCGAGCTAGTTTTTTTGTCAAATGTATTTGTCTGTTTCTGTAGTGTCAAAAGTGGAAAATGTACAAATGACGTGAGCAATATTTTGACTTATTGTTTAAGTCATTGAAGAACATGATTGACACTGCCAATTATATGTTATGAAGTAACTTCTGCAATCTATAAGACAAGACTGAAAACATTTATTTTTTGGTATTGATCCTCATTCCAACACCATTGTTAGTTCCAGTCCTTAGCTTTCAATAACATTGTCTACTATATATATTAATTGAAATTGCAAACACAATCAACGAGAAAGCAAAAGGAAAATAAAAAAGACTATATGTCTAAGAATGAGTAAGTTAACGGGTCTACAGGATATTGCATGAATAAGAAGAGAAGGTTAAAACGTATTAATCTAATGTTCAAAGTACGGCACGGGCTATATACCAGGAGCGGAGGCTGAGCGGTAAAGCGCTTGGCTTCTGAACCGGGAGTCCCGGGTTCGAATGCAGGTGAAGACAGAGTTTAAATTTCGGGATCCTGGGCGCCTCTGAGTCTACTCAGCTATAATGGGTACCTGACATTACTTGGGAAAAGTAAAGGCGGTAGGTCGTTGTGCTAGCCACATGACACCCTCGTTAACAGTAGGCCACAGAAACATTACCTTTACATCATCTGCCCTATAGATCACAAGGTCATGACCTTGAAAGGGGAAACTTTACTTTTTATACACGCACGGGGCCATGGGCGAGTGTCGTATCAAGACCAGGATGGGTTGACGGCGACAAAAGATTCTCTTTATCGTGCCTAAGGCGGTCACCCCCAAAAGCCACCTCTGATATTCAGCCCGTGACGAGGTGGTATCCGCCCCCCCCCCCATCTCGATACTTCAGATCACATGCATAATAAATCTGCAGCGTCAAAGTTCCTTTTGGAAATAGATGCGGTTATGAGGCCCGGGAGACAAATGTCGGAAATATATGTGGGCCTGACGGTAAAGCCAGGTTGGGTACCACTGAGTTTAAGTATTGTGATATAATCCTTGCGATAGTGTATACTGCAGACCAGTCATTATAAATCCAAATCTAGAAACTAGATTTATATCAATATAATCAAACTCTAATCCCACAGTTTCATTGATGAAGATATTTTATTAGTATAAGGGTGACAAGCTGGTACTAAATTAATACGCCCCCTTCCCCATTCTCCCTCTCTCCTTAATGGAGTTAGCCAGTCGTCTTGTTTTCAACAGACACGCTTAATCCCGGATGTAACAATCCGAGGGACTACTTTCAGAAGTGTTTTTTTTTCTCCCTCTCATCTTCAACGTTTTGACACTTGACACGTCAGTCACGTGATGTTAAAGTAGTCCGGTGATTACAACACGGAATTTTCCAATTTTTCCGTCTTGTTGACAGCAGATGTACTCAGGGGCGACGTCAACTCTGATGGCGCATTTACTTGTTAGGGTTAAGGAGGAACTTGGTCCCTGACATAATGTTAGTGGCGGCACGCTGATAGTGCGGGGTGCAACCCGCACCGAACTACAAAGAGGGTGCGATTTTTGGGGCAAACAAGCACACAATAATAATAATAATAAAATGAAATAAAGAATTGCATCAGAGAAAATAATCGTAAGGTTCCATCTATAGAAATAGATCTATATCTATTTAGTCTATAGACTAGATGTATACACAATCAATAGAAATAGATCTATATCTATTTAGTCTATAGACTAGATTTATACACAATCTTCACTAAAGAACAAAAAGTTTAATATGCCTTTTTTCCCCCCAGATTCAGCCTACATAATTTTGTTCTACTGTATCTCTAGAAAGTCTTTATCTAAATCTACCTCCCGTTTCACCTCTAGTTTCCCAAACTGTGTTCCGCAATGCCGGAATAGGAATTCCACGAATAATCAACTAGTAGGCCATGAATTAACCTCTCTAAAAAATGTGCGAAGTGTTCCGTAAAGGCTGTGATGCCCAAAATACGGTCCCGCTTCAGGTCAATTTCATTTTGTTTCTTTTTTTTTGTTGTACATGTGGCCCGCGACACGAGTGTCGGAACTTAAAATGACCCGCAGGAAGAATTAGGTTGGGCATCACTGTCTTAAGGGGGAAAGTTTGAGAAACACTGCCCTATATTAGTGCAGATTATAGTTCAAAATGGCTAAACTAAAAACTAATATGTAATGGCTAAACAAAAAACTAATATGTAATGGCTAAACAAAAAACAATCTGTGAAGCGATGTTGCGATATAACCCGCGATCATTGTATAATTTCCTCGAAGTAATTTAAAAAAAATGATTGCAAAGAATGTATTTCTTATTCTTTTTCCGCCATAAGTGAATTGTGTTCAATTCTTAAAACTGAAGATCGCAAGTTTTCTTTTCAGTGGAAAGTGTCTACACAGAATCCTTCATGACCAGCGTGTTTGTTTTGATTGATTTAGATGATACATTAAATTGAACACATAAAAAGTGACCCGTTGACCAGTAAACAATTTTGTGTATCTACGATGATTAGAACAAATGTAATTCCATTCTTTCGACTAAATCTACTTGTACATTTTTAGCGGCCCCTGAAAGGGGAAAAGACGCTAGTAGTTTTGTGTGAAAAGTCCGTCCGTCCGTCCCGTTTAGATCTCGAAAACTAGAAAAGATAGTGAAAATCCGACATCGTAATATTTTAGTCTTCAAAGTTTTGATGCAACTGCTACTTTTTTGTTTCTAGAAGTGAAAAATATAATTTTTTAAATCACTTATGCAAGCATTTTTTTTTCATAAAACTACACCACTTTTACAACAATTCACAACTATTTACAACTATTCACAAACGTACACAAGAGTCACACAGTACAAGCAGACTACTATTTGCCATATTTTGAACACATTTATGAAAATGGTTGTAGATTGTTACAATTTTTTTTTTTACATTTTTATTGCTACGTTAGTTAAGTTCTGTCCTACTAACTTCTACATTTACCCAAAAATAATGTTTACATTTTTTTGAGAGAAAAAATCTATTTAGTATGCATATAAGTTGGGCATAATTTAAAACAACAATTAATTAGTAGTTTTTCATATTATCGCGTAAACTGCATCGCTGCATTACAGACATAGAGGACACTGAACTAGAGGACACTGAACTAGAGGACACTGAACTAGAGGACACTGAACTAGAGGACACTGAACTAGAGGACACTGAACTAGAGGACACTGAACTAGAGGACACTGAACTAGAGGACACTGAACTAGAGGACACTGAACTAGAGGACACTGAACTAGAGGACACTGAACTAGAGGACACTGAACTAGAGGACACTGAACTAGAGGAATTTTGTTTGACGGAAATGTATTTATTTATATTTTTTTGAGGATTTGACTAAGAGATTTGACTAAGAGATTTGACTAAGAGATTTGACTAAGAGATTTGACTAAGAGATTTGACTAAGAGATTTGACTAAGAGATTTGACTAAGAGATTTGACTAAGAGATTTGACTAAGAGATTTGACTAAGAGATTTGACTAAGAGATTTGACTAAGAGATTTGACTAAGAGATTTGACTAAGAGATTTGACTAAGAGATTTGACTAAGAGATTTGACTAAGAGATTTGACTAAGAGATTTGACTAAGAGATTTGACTAAGAGATTTGACTAAGAGATTTGACTAAGAGATTTGACTAAGAGATTTGACTAAGAGATTTGACTAAGAGATTTGACTAAGAGATTTGACTAAGAGATTTGACTAAGAGATTTGACTAAGAGATTTGACTAAGAGATTTGACTAAGAGATTTGACTAAGAGATTTGACTAAGAGATTTGACTAAGAGATTTGACTAAGAGATTTGACTAAGAGATTTGACTAAGAGATTTGACTAAGAGATTTGACTAAGAGATTTGACTAAGAGATTTGACTAAGAGATTTGACTAAGAGATTTGACTAAGAGATTTGACTAAGAGATTTGACTAAGAGATTTGACTAAGAGATTTGACTAAGAGATTTGACTAAGAGATTTGACTAAGAGATTTGACTAAGAGATTGACCCTTTACAAAATAATTAGATCATTTAGATATTCATTATAAGACATCAATTAGGCCACGTTCACATCAAACTTCACATTCACTTTCACCTATCCTTTGCTTTGTTGGACCGCTGGGGCACCACACAAGATCTGTCAACCTTTCTTCTCCATTTTTTTTCTCTGTCATTTGTCTTCGATAGAATTTCATTCTGATGTACTTTCTGAAAATATTGAAGCCAGCCTTTTTACCTGCTTGGGTGGACCACTTCGGGGGCCGATTTTGAGTTTGTGTTTATGTGTTTCGACACAAACTGTCTTTGCAACCTGTTTTTTTTTTGTGTTTTGTTTTTGTTTTAATAGAGCTTCATTATTTGGAACATTTCTCAACTTCAAAGTGCCTCAGCAGAAATACAAAGCAAGGTACACAATTACTATAAGAAATGATTTTTTTTTCTCGTAAAACCAATGTGTCTTGTTGATACAATAGCACGGAATACATTTCTATACACACACACATACACTGGGGAAAAGGGGTCGCCTTAACCTAATTGATAAAACCCACTGCAACAGTCAGTGGTTCTCATGTTAGTGAAAGCCAAATACAAATAACAATTTACGGAATGTCAAACTGTCAAAAGGCATGAGTTTAAACATAAAATATTGTCTAGGTGTTTTTTCCGCAACATATCCAGTTTTACATTTTAACCCTCTTATTCTCTATTCCCCTCCCCCCTCCAATTGTAGTGAAACGTCTGAATGGTGAATCTTATAACGCGGCCTGTTACCATTAATATTTAAAACATTCACTCAAAAAATAAAGTTTACAATCTTCCTATTTAAAGCAAAGGGAGACAACTATAAATATTTGACACAGTGCCGGTAGCGTACAGCACGTTTGTATTTGCCATATTCAATGTGCTACCTTGCTACACAAATGTGAGAACTACTGGGGGTGCTACTTTAAGACATTCTTAGCCACGTTGTGATAACAGTGTCCGGATAACTGCTATCGTGACCACGGATCACGTGGTTGCAAGTATCGTGATGGGACAAGATTGTCTCCAGTCAGTGCTGGGGGGGGGGACGGTGCCCTATTGCCCTCCCTCCACCCTCCGCTCTAATTTTTCACCTTCTGTCATTCTTGCCTCTCTATCGTTGCTTCTTACTCTTCTTTACACCTCTCTTTTTTTTTCTCTCAAGTTTTCTTTTCCTCCCTCTCTCTCTCTCTGTCTCTCTCTCTCTCTCTGTCTCTCTCTCTCTCTCTCTGTCTCTCTCTCTCTGTCTCTCTCAGTTTCAAAATGTGACACTAATTAAACAAAGTCCAGAGTCACGCCGTATCTGGTCATTTATTTGGCACAAACATCGGCACCCCTTCCCACCTCAGCACATTTGAACAGTTGAAGTTTCCCCCTCTTACAATTGTCCACCTAGATCTAGCAGCAAGGGTTGAGGAAAGAATTTGACTTCACCTCTAGTAGATCTCGGTCTACATCTAATATTCAGATCTTATCTAGATCCAGATATACACATAGGGCCTAGATGTCTAAATATACAAATCTTTAAAAAAAAAAACGCACGTGCTATTGTCACATGACTACCACGTGTGGGTCAATACATCGCCTATTTAATTGTTAAAAACTCTTACTTTACCTGATACTGTGTAAATCCGAGAGAGGGTTCTGATAGCAATCTGTCCCCTGAATTAACAACAGCCTACACCACAACACAGCTGTGTAGTATGTCCTCGTGTGTACCTCGACACATGGCGAACGCAATTAATTATTCAAATAGACCACGCACTGGCCCATAAAACAATGCGACAACTCGTGGAGACAGAAAGGAGAAAAAGAAAGAAATTGTCTTCAGACAAAAAAAAAAAGTGAAAAAATAAAATGCACACACGAACCACGGCGTGTTCACACTATCCCGAGGTCAGCTTTTGTTGTGCTTTAATATTCCCGAGGTCTCCTTCTGTTAGTGATTACAATAGTATCTCAAGTTCAGACTTGGCGCAACCACTATATGTAACGGGCCCCCAAACATTAGCTAAAGATATCAACAGCTTGGAGACATTTTCAAGATAAAACAGCAGCCTTGATATCTGATAAAGATCCCTTTTTTTTTCCCCCAAGTGCGCTGTCACATAATAAGTCTCTGCGGTATTTTGAACCAAAGAAAAAGATAAGATACTGTAGACCCTTTGTTTGTACCCCACTCTTTAATTAGATACACCACTAAAGTTCAAACACAACAGGATTTATATTTGTGACAACAGTAATTAATCACTCACTTCCGCCACTCACTCAAGACTTATGGAGATCCAAGTGAATCATTTTCCTAATAGTGTAACCACAATTTAGGATTTGTGAAAAACTTCGCATGATCTGCCCATGTATACCAAACTCCCAGTGAGCCGTGCTCCAATGATCATTAGATTTAGCTCTTAGGCGTCCATGGATATACTCCAGCGCCCCATGCACTAACATTTTTCTTGTATAAGAGCTTAAAGTTGATTCAATACCGGATGTTCGCTCTATCCGGGTACATAAAACTTTTTCTAAATTTAGACTTTGTTCTCTAACGAAAACATCGCTTTCAAGGATATAGTCTAGGCCCTCCCCAACCAGTTCCTCAAGCCTTTAGTTTTTTTTTTGTTTTGTTTTTTTGTGAATGAAGCCATGCTAGTTCACCGTGACCTAAGCAATTTCATATAGGCCTAGTTGAATCTTTTCTAACTTTAACTCGAAGACTCGGGGCTATTCACCGAAGGCTTACTAGCCAGCAAGTCCCTACGACCTAGCTTCTACAATGACGCCACTAATTGGGAGAAAGAAAAAAGTTACTTGATGATAGATCACAGAATTTATGGTTTCACTCTCTCTGAGTTGGCGTAGAGAGAAATCACTTCCGTCAGCTAGATGAATAATTTAGGTCGAGATCAATCTGGCTTTGAGACACAAGAGTAGTCGCCCCTCATCCATTTTGCTTCACTTTTGGCAACGAGAGGTCAAGGCTGAACACCCAAGAAGCCTTCATAAAGATCAACATCGAGCATTTCCGGCCGGAGGACTGCAACCTACACATGACTGAAAGCAGCCTCCCACACATTAACGGAGGACTGCAACCTACACATAGCTGAAAGCAGCCTGCTACACACACACACTAACACACACTTTTCAGGTACGGTATGGATTTTGGCCAAATAAGTCGTGTATCTCTATCCTACCATAATGACATGCTATCATATCATAGTGGAACTAAGAATTTGTTCTTGAACCTGTTAGCATAGTTCACGTGCTCTACGGGGGCAGATTCCTGCATCGAATAAATACCAGAATTCTTTTCTCTTGTGTATAGGTCGTGGTTAAAGAATGACAAATGTCTGTCTATGATTATTCGAGGGTAGACTGGGATAAGTGACCCCACAGAGCCAAAAGTCCTGGATCCAAGAGGAGTTTTGAACTATTCAACACAAAGGGTCGGGTTTGGATAGACAACATGTATGTAAGACAGGTCGATACTCTCGATAGGAAGTCAATGCAGTCGTGTGTCATCACTGGATTCAACTGTAGTGTCACGTCTTTGTCTTACCATGATTAGGTCTAGTTGGTGCCAGTGTTTGGAGCGAGGGAGTGTAGTGAGCAAACCTCGAGGAGCCTTTGTCCGTTTTCATTTACTTTTCCGACACCAAAACGCCCAATTCAACTGTCCCATGCAGAGTTGTCAGATCCAACACGTGCATTGAGGTCGCCGAGGATGATAACCTGTTCCGTGGTTGGGATCTCGCTAAGAGCAGACGAAAGGTTGTCATAAAACATATCTTTGGCCTCTGGTGTGGAACTCAGAGTAGGAGCGTAGGCACATATCAAAGTCACATGTCCAATAGATGTGCTAAGGCGTAGTGATAGGAGTCTTTCTGAACCGTTGCACTTCAGCTCTACTGTGTTCAGCAGTGTGTTCTTAACTGCAAAACCAACGCCATGTTCCCTTACTTCACTTTCGGCTTTGCCTTGCCAGAAGAAGGAGTAGTCTTTTTCTTTGATTGATCCAGAGTCAGCTAAAGGAGTCTCCTAAAGGGCGGCAATGTCTACTTTGAGCCTGGACAGTTCATCGTTTATTATTGCAGATTTTCTGACATCTTCTATGTCTAGTAGGTTTTCATTAAGTCCAGTTTGTAGAGTACGCACATTCCATGTGCCCAGTTTAAGAGTGGAGCTCCTCTTTTTTTTCTTCATGTCGACTGGTACATTGGCTTTGTGCCTGCTTTTCAGATTTTGTCCTATCCTCGTGTACCCAAACGAGGAAGACAGGCATTACGGGACAGCACCTTATTGGCTGGGGGCTGCCCAGTTTGAGGCGGGCGATAGCTGTCCATTGGAATCCTAGGATCCCTCCCACCGACGAAAGTGGCCCCTGGCGCCCTGCTCTACGTCAATTGAGCATTCAAGCTTATAACAGGTGACTGCCACTTCCCGTGTTTGGCCGACGCCTAAGGCGAAGCTGGAGTGTCCTCTCCAGTTTTTTAGGGTTAGGGCTTTGAATAAGTGAGATGAAAGCCTGGGCATTGTTTATGGTCGGAACGATGTCGCCCACACAGCAGTTCCCCCCTCTCCGCGCAGCTGATGTGACCAAAGGAACGGAGTATCCGGTACAGTTTGGGATCAGTAGCGCCGCAGGATCTGCCAGGCTGTAGAACGGTGTGCCACAGTCTGCCTAAGGGTCACCAGCTCCTGATTTTTCCTCAGGGTTGTCTCCCGAAGCCTTTCCCATGTTTGGGTATAGCCGCAGGGCAGCGGAGGTTTGGATTCAGAGTTTTCCTTCTCCTAGATGGGTAGCCAACCAAGGCTAACGAGCCCCTTCTGCCCGAAGCTTACTGGTTTAGGCGCCAGTTGCTCGCCTTTGCCCCTTCTCCTGTCTGTGGTAACGGTTCCGCCAGGCTCAGTAACTGAGCCACACGTGAAGGCCAGGAGTTGGACTGGTTGTCAGAGGCTATTTGAGACGCATGCCATTGGAAGCACTTTGTAGGTAATGATGGGCTTAAGACCATTACCACTTCCGGCGTTAACAACCTTGCGGAACACGTACACTGTATCTATATTTAGCCCAAGGTCTGCCAGCAGAATTTCAGCAACCTCGGGGAATTTCAATCACGCAACAAAATTATGTTTTGATATAAATGTGATTGGTTTGAAATATTAATTATTGTACATTGAGCTGCATTTATTGGTCAGATTTTGACCAGGCGGCAAAGAGATATTTAGTCACATGACAAAACGCCCAAAGATTTGTAAGCCAGTCTCGTGCGGAACGTGTTAGAGAGAACATGTACTAGAGTCTCGTGTTAGAACTCAAGAAAGAAGACATAATTATAGTATTGTGTAGATCATTTATTCTATTCAAGTACATTTAACCATTGTAATTATTTGTGAATAGCTTTTCCAAGTTTTGAATTAAAGTAATTGTTTTAGACGAAAAGAAGTTTCTTCATTGAATATATAATATACTTAGATCGTCTTGTCAACTAGTAACTTCTAGATGATCCTCTTATCAACTGGCAACTTCTAGATGATCCTCTTATCAACTAGCAACTTCTAAACGATCATCTTATCAACTGACGATTTCTGAATCCTCGGCAATTACGATCATTGATTGTGCTGTTCAGATCAAGATAATCTTCAACGTGACATTTAACATCATAAAAAATCGTGACATTAAGCTCTATTGCCAGATCGTAACATGTAGCAACTAATTAAGTCACTATGGTCAATAAACATCAGGGTCATCTCAGACTTGATCAACGGTAAAAGATGTTGAAAATGATAGTTGCGAAGTCTCAGGAAATGGAGGTTGCTTGTTAGAGTACCAACGAACATTGGAATCAGGAGATGTCGAGTAGAGTCAATGATCACCGTGACAACACCAGGATCTTTAGCTCTAAGGGATTCAAGGCACATCTGAAGAGTCAACGTAAAGCACAACGAATTAGCTTATCATAGTACGTCAGGAAACGTCTGAAGTACGGCCTAGTTTTCTCCGTGTATGCCCTCGTTTCCACTGTACACATCCATGACGGATCAATCTACAACTATCTACCAGCCATTGACGGACATTCGAGAATTACTAGAGAGGCATTTTATTTATACATTTGTATTCCCAATCCTGCTCACGTGTATTCCCAATCCTGCTCACGTGTATTCCCAATCCTGCTCACGTGTATTCCCAATCCTGCTCACTTGTATTCCCAATCCTGCTCACTTGTATTCCCAATCCTGCTCACGTGTATTCCCAATCCTGCTCACTTGTATTCCCAATCCTGCTCACGTGTATTCCCAATCCTGCTCACGTGTATTCCCAATCCTGCTCACGTGTATTCCCAATCCTGCTCACTTGTATTCCCAATCCTGCTCACTTGTATTCCCAATCCTGCTCACGTGTATTCCCAATCCTGCTCACTTGTATTCCCAATCCTGCTCACGTGTATTCCCAATCCTGCTCACTTGTATTCCCAATCCTGCTCACGTGTATTCCCAATCCTGCTCACTTGTATTCCCAATCCTGCTCACGTGTATTCCCAATCCTGCTCACGTGTATTCCCTAAGCTCTTTTCTCTCGAATCAAACATTAAATGAAACTCTCCACAGACAAATAATGCGGAAACTGATAAAGGGACTACAATGAATTTTGTTTCTCTTTAACGAAACTTGACTCTGGCAGTGCCAGAGAATAAATACGCATTCGTAAACTTTTTATATAAGTGTAATTGTATCACTTACTTTGTATTAGTCATGTCATTACATTTCAAATAGATTATATATCCGGACTAACATCTGTGCAGTATGAT
Source organism: Biomphalaria sudanica (assembly GCA_036873155.1). NCBI lineage: Eukaryota > Metazoa > Mollusca > Gastropoda > Planorbidae > Biomphalaria > Biomphalaria sudanica. The sequence goes on from JAZGLO010002124.1 coordinate 1,230,388, forward strand.
ATCATTTTTAGCGATTGTTTTTGTTTAGCGCAATTTGATGCTTTTAGCTTTCTCAATGCGCAAGGATCCTATACATGTCTGGACCGGTTGGGAAAAGGGGGGGGGGGGGAGATGGGAGTATCTGGGTAAATGTTACCGTGATCGCTTTTTAAATGCATTTGTTTTTAAACTATACATTGTATGACTTGAATTTGATCTCGGATGCTTAGGTCTTGTTATGTGTCATTCTGCCAACCACACTGTGACAGCGAAGTGCTTATATTTTAATTAAAAGATTTATAGTTGTCCATTGTTAGTTTCGAACTTTTAAGCGACGCATCTCTACACAAAGTATAAAGGGGAGTAATTCATATAACAATCTGTCAAAAGTATATTTTCTTTCCCTTGTTCGATAATAAACAAAATAATTAACTACCAATAGTTAGTTAACTAATTGGTTAATTTTTTAACATTGTTTTTTTGTTTTGTCAGGTAAAAGAAATAATTGCTCAAAATTTCAACTTGATCCAGACAGACAAACTGGCAGAGTGAGTTGATATAAGATTTGTAAAAAAAAACAACTGCAATGTCCTTGTGACCTAGCTTCTACAATGACGTCGTTTTGATGGCTATTTTCTGCTCCTTCTAATTGGTCCTCTCAAAGACTATAGACGTAAACAAAACATAAAATCCACTGGAACTGTTAGGAATCAAAAAATGCATTCAAGAAATGCGGGCATAAAATAAATCGGTGATTAGTTAGGTGTCAACACAGAACAAGTCTAAAACTAAATTCCGTGCTTAAACTTTAGAATTAATGAAGTAAACTATCTGACTTACACTGCATACTTCATTAATTGCACAGAGAGGACGTATATCAAACTCAGTAATAAAACAGGTCATTATGTTCTTGAATATGAGTGAAACTAACAAAACAAACACAGTGAATGAATACAGGGAAAGGAATGAGAGAGTGGGGTAGGGGGAGAAGTGGAAACAAAAATCTCACCAGAGAGAGAGAGAGAGAGAGAGAAAAGTGTGTGTGTGTGAGAGAGAGAGAGAGAGAGGTCTAGAGCTAAAGATTGCTATTAAGCATAAGAACTCACAGCATCAAGGTGAGGGAGGACTCCTCACATGTACTCTCACATTCAGAACGAGGCTTCTCTCGGAGGAAGTGTCGCCATGTAGTAAAAAGAACATTTTCAAAGGAGTGTGTCCTGACACTTCCAGGTGGAGCTTTGCCACTGAAGTTGTTTATTTTGAGAAACCTGCCTCTATAAGTGTTTGTTTGTATACTGTTTTTTTTTTCGGGAGTTTGTGGCAACTGTGTAAAAAAAAATAGAGGTTAATTTGAACTCTTTCATAATACCACTGACAAACATTGAGTAGGTAGCCACCTAGTGACTATTGTTTGAACCCACACTTCTCCAACGTTGTGCTGTTCTATTCAAGTTGTTGTTTTTTTCCTTTAAAAAAGTTGTTTGGTTTGTGGCACTCTGACCTAGGCAAAAAGAGAGAAGGAGGACATGGAGAGGAGGATGAGAGAGACAGATGGAGAGAGAGAAAGAGAGGGAGAGGAAGCAAGAGAGATTGGAGGTGAGGGAGTGATAGAAATTGGAATATAAAGAGAGAGAGAGGAAGAGAAGGAGGTTGAAATGAGAGAAAGAGTGAAAAGGAGGTTGAGAGAGGAGAAAGAGTGAAAAGGAGGTTGAGAGGAGAGAAAGAGTGAAAAGGAGGTTGAGAGGAGAGAAAGAGTGAAAAGGAGGTTGAGAGGAGAGAAAGAGTGAAAAGGAGGTTGAGAGAGGAGAAAGAGTGAAAAGGAGGTTGAGAGGAGAGAAAGATGAAAAGGAGGTTGAGAGAGGAGAAAGAGTGAAAAGGAGGTTGAGAGGAGAGAAAGAGTGAAAAGGAGGTTGAGAGGAGAGAAAGAGTGAAAAGGAGGTTGAGAGGAGAGAAAGAGTGAAAAGGAGATTGAGAGGAGAGAAAGAGTGAAAAGGAGGTTGAGAGAGGAGAAAGAGTGAAAAGGAGGTTGAGAGGAGAGAAAGAGTGAAAAGGAGGTTGAGAGGAGAGAAAGAGTGAAAAGGAGGTTGAAAGGAGAGAAAGAGTGAAAAGGAGGTTGAGAGGAGAGAAAGAGTGAAAAGGAGGTTGAGAGGAAAGAAAGAGTGAAAAGGAGGTTGAAAGGAGAGAAAGAGTGAAAAGGAGGTTGAGAGGAGAGAAAGAGTGAAAAGGAGGTTGAGAGGAGAGAAAGAGTGAAAAGGAGGTTGAGAGGAGAGACAAAGTGAGGGAGGAGACATATTAAAATGAAAACAAACTATTGAGTGAATGTGGAGTGCACTATGTAGTCTACTGCCTTTCGTTGGGACTGGGAGTTGAAAGAGAGTAACATTACATATACCGTATTTCAACAAACAACTCATTTGCATAATACAAACATTCTGTTTATGACGTAACAACATTGACACAAGTGGAACTTTCAATGAGAACAATAAAAAGGGGGGAGGGGGCAACGAGTAGAGGGTGTGGGGGCTGGGAGGACTGACTTCGTTTTTAGACACCAGCAAAGAAGAAAAAAATCTCGCGCCTTTGACAAACTGGAGGCCTTGGGAGGAGATATTCAAATGTGTTTTGGTTTATATATGTGTGTGTATAGAAAGGAAAACCTGCGTGTGTGTATCTATGTGTTTGTATGTGTGTCGGTTGAAAAAGAGGAGAGAGAGAGAGAGAGAGAGAGAGAGAGAGAGGGGGTGGGGGGCTACATAGCCATATTTATTAGAGCAGTAGGTGTCTTTCAGAAGTCATTTGTAATTAATAAGTTCACTTTGGGAGAATCCTAGACTGGCCTGACCTACACATTTTTAGGGGAGGGGGAGAACAAGGAAGGGGGAGGCCATACTTCGTCTGAGAACAACAACAATAACCCAGCCTTGGTTTTTTTTTTTTTGGGGTCTAGTCTGCAATGGTGCTTTTGGGGGGACTGCAGAACATGTAGAAGCACCTAATGATGAGTCTGTAGAAGCGCCTAATGATGAGTCTGTAGAATTGTAGAAGCACCTAATGAAGAGTCTGTAGAAGCACCTAATGAAGAGTCTGTAGAAGCACCTAATGATGAGTCTGTAGAAGCACCTAAGGATGAGTCTGTAGAAGCACCTAATGAAGAGTCTGTAGAAGCACCTAATGATGAGTCTGTAGAAGCGCCTAATGAAGAGTCTGTAGAAGCACCTAATGATGAGTCTGTAGAAGCGCCTAATGAAGAGTCTGTAGAAGCACCTAATGAAGAGTCTGTAGAAGCACCTAATGATGAGTCTGTAGAAGCACCTAATGAAGAGTCTGTAGAAGCACCTAATGATGAGTCTGTAGAAGCGCCTAATGATGAGTCTGTAGAAGCACCTAATGATGAGTCTGTAGAAGCACCTAATGATGAGTCTGTAGAAGCGCCTAATGATGAGTCTGTAGAAGCACCTAATGATGAGTCTGTAGAAGCGCCTAATGATGAGTCTGTAGAAGCGCCTAATGATGAGTCTGTAGGAGCACCTAATGATGAGTCTGTAGAAGCGCCTAATGAAGAGTCTGTAGAAGCGCCTAATGATGAGTCTGTAGAAGCACCTAACGAAGAGTCTCTAGAAGCGATAAGTTGAATAGTCTGTAGAAGCCATAAATTGAAGAAGAGTCTGTAGAAGCGATAAATTGAAGAAGAGTCTGAAGAAGCGATAAATTGCAGAACAGTCAGTAGAAGCACAATGTTGCCTGCTAATTTGTCGACACAGTTTCGGTGCATGGAGGGAAAAAAAAACAGCCTACGATAAATGTCAAATGATTGTCCACATGTAGTTCTCACGGACACCTCTACATTCACAAACTTACAAATACACAATTTCTGACACATTCACATTCACAAACTTACAAATACACAATTTCTGACACATCAACAAAACATTGAAAATGTCACAAGTGAACAAATCCACAAAGTCACAGGCACTGCAAACACGTACACACCTACAAACTTACAAAACAAGCAAGCACACACTTACAAACTTACAAGCACACAGACCTACAAACATAGCACGCACACACCTACAAACTTACAAACACATTACGCACATACCTACAAACTTACATATTTTATCAAGACAAATCCTATATTGCACATAAAAGATCAGACAAAAACAAAACAAACCATTTTGTTATCACGAGAAGTCCTCAGTGTAGAAATTGTTTCAACATAATAGAAACACAGTGTAAATTCAAGTTCCCCCTTTCAGACCTTGCGATCTATAGGTCGTATTATGTAAAGGTCATCTGTTTCTGAATCTCACTGTTAACGAGGATGTCATGTGCCCAGCACAACGACCAACCGACTTTACTTTTCCACAACTATTGTCAGGTACCCATTAGAGCTGAGTGGACTGGGAGGCACCCAAAAATCCTGAAATACGAAATACCAGTCTTCAGAAGGATTCGAAACCGGGACCCCCGATTGGGAAACCGAGTGCTTTACCACTCAGCCACCGCGCCTTCTGTAGACATAGTATAAACATAGTGTCTCTTTTGAGCAGGATACAGCTGAAAATGAAATCAGACCACAAGGAACCACTACAAAGGATGTGTTTTAATTTTAACTAGCAATTTGTTGCAGGTGCATTTCAAGTTACAACAGTTCCATTGAATGTTATTTGAGCTAGTCATAGTGCTACACTATTCATGCAGCTCGGGCGGAATCAAACATAACATTCTCATCGCTAGCAAGATAAAATTAATATACAACTACGCATACAGGTACCGCCACCCACATGAAGGACGCCCCCCTGGCTCCACTCAGCTCTAATAAGTACCTGACAGCATTCAGAAAAAGTAAAGGTCAGATCAGCTTTGTGCGAAGGGCCGACTCTACCGCTTTGCGTGCCCTATGGAGAATCAGATTTGGGAAACACAGGGGAAAAACTAGTACAAGAACTTGAGCCTTGAGATAAGAGAACTGCATGACTAATTAGAACACTGACCAAGTCCATATTGAACCTGGCTGGATAGTTAGCGGTGAACTTCCAAACAATCAATGGATATCCACACCGAATGACTGACCTTGTAGGCCTTCCCAAACAGTCTATTAAAACTACCAAAATGACAGTGGCAAGACCAATGGGTTGGGGGGGGGGGATGTTGTAGTCTTCCTATTCAGCCAGTGAATTAGCATGTGTGTGTGTGGGGGGGGGGGAATGGCAGAATGAAGCGAAAGAAAATAGTGATGGTAACACAATGAATAAAGCTACAATAGTTTACAAAGGGCGTTTACTCTGTTACCTATATTAAGCTTGAGAGTGAACCTCCATTAAAACGTCGCCTATGATGACACAGATATTCACATATAATTAGATCATAAACAGCTGATCAGTGTGGAAATGAAAAAAAAATGGTGGGGGGGGGGGGCAGAGAGAGAGCGAGAGATGTGCACAGGTATTTCAGATGTATGTGACGCACGAACCTTAACCCCATTTGTTCTATCTCGCCTAGTCAAAGGTCGTCGTTCCAAATAAGTCCACAACTCTGACATTAAAAAAAAAGTTCTAGCTCTTGGCTGGACATGAATCTACCTATTATCACAGTTTGCAATTATACCGCAAGGAAACCTAGTTCCAACAATGAAAAATTATATCGGCAGCATATATCGATCTATATGATAATGTTCAAATGGTACAAATTGCATCACATTAATCTAGGTCAGTTGTTCCCAAACTGTGTTCCGCGGAATCCTAGTGTTAAGCGAGGCAGGAACAGATGTTCCACGAACTACTTAATTAGAAATAATTAATTAGTAGGCCACCACGTGAATGAATCTCTATACAAAAACAAACCAGCAAGCAAGATGTTCTGCTAAATCCTCAGAATGTGGCGAAGTGTTCCGTCAAGGACAGCGTTTGGGAACCACTGGTCTAGAAACAGCTATCAATCATAGACACATACAAGACAAAAGTGGCATAAGATCCAGTGAGCTCCGTCCGTCTCCAGATCTATATCCTCCTCTTTATCAAATGTCATGTTAGAGAAATGATCGATAGAACCACAGGTGGACTTGTGTCAAAGGTAAAGTTCCCTTTTCAGACCTTGCAGATGATGTTAAGGTCATTTTTTTCTTGATACAAAAGATGAACTGGCCATTACAACGACCAAACTGGGTGGACTCAGGGGCGCCCTAAAAATCCCAAAATTCAAAATCATTTTCTTCACCGAGATTCAAACCCATGAACCCAATTTCGGAAGCCAAGAGCTGTACCACTTAGCCTACGCGACTTGTGTGTGATGTGAGTCTAATGTTTATACATGTCGAGATGCATTTTGTTAGTCAATTCTTTATTAATCAGTATACAGTCAAGACACATTTTGTAAATCAAATCTTTATACAGGTCAAGATGCATTTAGTGAGTCCAATCTTTATACAGGTCAAGATGCATTTAGTGAGTCCAATCTTTATACAGGTCAAGAGCAAGTGACTTCCTAGACCTACTGAATCCAAAAGTCTGGGACAGTTAAAAAACAAAAGAGTATGAGACATGGTTTCCTCTTTCTGAAGGGCATCGTGAGTTGATCTGAACCAATGGATTCATTGCCCTTTGTACTTGGCTCGATACCTGGTTCAGGCCTGGGTATCCTCCACCAACTGGAGATTCGGTCAGGACGCCTTAGGTGCTTCTAGACACCGTGAGCTTTCTTTTCCAAAATTCTAATACTCCTTATTTTTTTTTAATATTGCTCGAACTTGATAAAAGAGCCCTGTCAAATCCAGTAGAGCCCTGTCAAAAACATGTTCAGCCCAGTATACTGCTGCTCCTCGTTTTGCCATATATCTCCTACCCTTAGGAAAGTAGTGTTATGTCCCCTTCAGAAAGTGATCTTAAAGATTGACAATAGCACATAAATATGTTAAATGAAACTGCTCTCTAACTCTCTCTCACACACACACACAAATACTTGCATAACATACAGGCGTTAAGTCCTTCTATGAGTATCAAAACCAAGTGTTAGTAAGAAACAGGCCGCTCTCATGAATGGTTGTTTTGTACATAAGTCAACATGACATACCAGCCCAGATCCTGTTGACACTAGTGACATACACAACTGACAAGTACTGCACAACAGCTTGACAAAAAACGGCCGGTGTTGCCAAGTCACTGTTCGTGTCGACCAGACGAAGAGAGATTCTTGGCCCAAATGTTTGCCTTACTGCAAAGTAACTTTGACTATACAAGTCTACTTTCTATGTAAACATTAATCGTGAAAATAAAGCAATATCACAAAATCGTCGTATCAACAACCCACTATATAATAGTGTACACTCGCTGCATCATAGACTCAACATATCTTCGACTCACTATATTATGGAGGTCGAATCATCCATTCATAGACGCATAGAATCATTAACTCACTCTATCATAGACATTGGTACTTATAATACCCTCAACCTTTCAACTTGACACTTGACCTTACATTTTTACATTCTTATAGTTATAGAGACTCGTTGCAAACAAAATCATTAAAAGATAAAGAAGTTTTATAGTCTAAAGTCACATTGCTCTGGCTTTGAAGTTTATACCCTATAATTAAAAACAACTTTTAATCCTAAAACAATCAATCACGTAAAACGATGGGTCCATATCTTCAATTTCATTTAAAAATAGTTTTGATTTGATAGAAAATAATGATGCATTCACCAGACAGTCAAGATTTTATTTAATAAGAGTTTGATTGAATTGATTACACCGCTCCGTTCGTAAAAAAAAAAAAAAGAGAAACAACATAAAACATTTTTTAGGTTCACAGTCCAATGAGGGGACATTTACATGCTTCTGTGTTCAAAATTTGATGAGGGTGGAGTGTTGTCATAACAACGACTACCTGCCTTGAAATGCCACCAATGGATGTTAGACAAAGCTAGGTGAATCAGAAAACAAAATGAATGGAAAAAAAAAAGTCACAAGTATTTTTGCTAATATATGAGATCGAGTCAATTGTCTACTAATGCCGCGATGTGATTGACCTGGAGACCTTTTATTTCTAACACTTCAGCAGTTGAGCATTGTACCCAGCCGTCCTCTCCTCTATCAACTCTCATTGCGTTTAGGTTCTCCCCCCCCCCCACCAATTAAGGGGTTCCCCCCTCCGCTTTATATGCTGCAAAAATATGTCCTAGTGTTGATTTCATGTATCGAAGAAACAATCTCAAGTAATTAGCTTGGAAACAATAAGCTGACCTCAGCTTGTTTGGATCGTTGCGAAAACGGATACTCGTAGTCCAGATTTCCTCCAATCTTTCATGTCCAGGTAACTATTATACTCGTAGTCCAGAGTTGCTCCAATCTTTCATGTCCAGGTAACTATTATACTCGTGGTCCAGCGTTCCTCCAATCTTTCATGTCCAGGTAACTATTATACTCGTGGTCCAGAGTTCCTCCAATCGTTCATGTCCAGGTAACTATTATACTCGTGGTCCAGAGTTCCTCCAATCTTTCATGTCCAGGTAACTATTATACTCGTGGTCCAGAGTTGCTCCAATCTTTCATGTCCAGGTAACTATTATACTCGTAGTCCAGAGTTGCTCCAATCTTTCATGTCCAGGTAACTATTATACTCGTGGTCCAGAGTTCCTCCAATCGTTCATGTCCAGGTAACTATTATACTCGTGGTCCAGAGTTCCTCCAATCTTTCATGTCCAGGTAACTATTATACTCGTGGTCCAGAGTTCCTCCAATCTTTCATGTCCAGGTAACTATTATACTCGTGGTCCAGAGTTCCTCCAATCTTTCATGTCCAGGTAACTATTATACTCGTGGTCCAGAGTTGCTCCAATCTTTCATGTCCAGGTAACTATTGGCAAGTGTGTGGGTGTGCGTGTGTGAGTGTGAAGATAGAAAAACATGCAGCAGGCTGCTTCAACGTCATCTGATCAACTGATAGATTCATGTTGCATTCTCTGCCTGGTAACTTCTGAAAGGTCAAAGTTGAACTCCATCTATTTCCCTTAAAACCAGCTACCTGGAATTGATTTATAGTCCAGGCTGATACAAGCATACCTGCCAGAAACTAGGTGATCACAGTTGAGGTGCAATAGGAAAGGGAGAAGGGGGGATGTAGTGGTATTTATATGAACTGGAGCTGAATATGTGTGTGTTTTTGGTACAAAATATAATCACTGAGAATGAGAAATTGTAGTGATTAGATAGATGTAAAATGGTAGTGATTAGAAAGTTGTAAAATACAGGGCCATTTGTTGAACCGCATTCTCCCAGATAAAGAATAAACAGACAGGGCAACAGACATGCAGTCAAATAGTCAACAGACCGACTGAATGACAAACTGAGACACAACAGACTGACTGAATGACAAACTGAGACACAACAGACTGACTGAATGACAAACTGAGACACAACAGACTGACTGAATGACAAACTGAGACACAACAGACTGACTGAATGACAAACTGAGACACAACAGATGGAATGGAACAGACGGATAGTTCATAATAAGTGAGCTTTAGACAGGGCAATAGGAAAAAACAACAACATATGAACAGAAAGACAGACAAACGGACGGACGGACAGACAGAGAGATAGATAGATATGCACTAAATAAGTGCTGCCAGTAAAGGACTGCTTTCCGAGCCATTAGTCTACTTCGTGTTGATGTTGGCCTATAATTTCCACAGCTGTCCAGTTTGCGTAGGTAGTTGAACATAGCGTGAACTTTAGGATGAACTAATTATGACTTAGCATGAACTATATGATGAACTAATTAGGAATTAATATTATGTGCCATTCTAAACTTCTCGAGTCAGTGGAGGGTGTTCAAGTGCAGTGTGTTAGTAACGGACTGTTATGAGGGGACAATATCACCATGGTCAAATCATACTTTCTGTTCGTGTCGAAATCTGGGGAGTGACGGTCGTCGTAAGCCATGGGATGCATTTCAGTTGGAATACTTAGAAGTGGTGAATCCGTGTGAGTCTCATCGCCCTGAGGCACCGTGTTGAAGACTCAATTCTCTGATACCACGGACAAGGAAAGCAGCAGTTCGTTGCAGAGTTTCCCTGTCTCCGTCCAGAGCTAACTCGCAATGCGTACCAGTTTCTTTTTCACTCAAAGGACCATGTTTGGGGTGTAGTATCGTGCACTTATAGAGCAGGTGGTTTACCGTTTCATCGTCTTGCTGACAGTGTCTACAACGTGAATCAAAGTTAGCCCTAAATTGCCAAAATAAGCTCCGACTGGGCAATGCCCCGTTCAGTACGTAGCAGACGTAGCCTGTTCTTCCCTGTTTGACTGCCACCACTCGTCCGATTTCGAAAGCTCTAACTTTCCCTGTAGTACACATTAAAATCCAAACTTTCCCGCCCTCTAAGTTTCCGAGATAAACTAGAAGACAGATAGCAATTTAAAGTTCGTGACACGTGGATTGGCCCTTGCCGAGATTGAAACTCGCGCCACTCTCCCAGACAGGCCAATATCCTTAACCTGCATCTTTCTATCATTTCTTTCAGGAAATGAGTGGTATTTATATAAATGATATTTGAATAAGTGGTATTTGAATGAATGGTATTTGAATGAGTGGTATTTGAATGAATGGTATGTGAATGAATGGTATGTGAATGAATGGAATGTGAATGAATGGTATTGGAATGAATGATATTTGAATGAATGGTATTTGAATGAGTGGTATCTGAATGAATGGTATGTGAATGAATGGTATGTGAATGAGTGGTATGTGAATGAATAGTATTTAACGTTATTAAGATTGGGGTACATTTCCTAACTTCGGACTATAAAATCCAAATCCGTGCTATTTTTTTTATGCTGGGCAAAATTTAGTTCAGAAAAACGTCATTGCACTTTGGAGAGATCTATTTGTAGAAAAGGAGAGAACTAGATTTATACAGAGAACTAGATCTATACAGAGAACTAGATCTATACAGAGAACTAGAGCTATACAGAGAACTAGATCTATACAGAGAACTAGATCTATACAGAGAATTAGATCTATAGATATTATAATCAGAACTATTTCTAGAAAACAAAATCTTATAAGATAAGAATGATAATATACATATTTCTTAAGAGAGATAAATAGAAATACTCTAGATCTAGAAAGAGAGATCGGTAAAGAGAGCAAGATCTATAAAGAGAAATCTAAAAAGAGAACTAGATCTATAAAGAGAATCCAGAGCTCTAAGTTATCCTGTTAGACGGTGTTTCGCAACACTTCTATTTTAAAACTCTTTGATCTATTCTCTGCTTAGCACCGAGACATAATTGAACACGCAATATCGAACTGAATGCCCAGACCTATACTAAAATCTAAAGAAATTGTGTTTGAAGTGGAACATTAAACTTAATTTATGATTGTAGCTAATGATTGGATTGTGCAACGCATGCAAGATCAATAGTTCAACAGCAGTGAATAGTTTTTCCCCAGTTTACCGCTATCAAGCTTTCAGATTTTAGCAAACAAATTGAGGAGCTTGTAATAGGGGATGATCTCTACCAATCACTTTGCAGTTAATAGATTTAGATATCTACCAATCACTTTACACGTAACATATATAAACCTATACCCACCAATCACTTTACAAGTAATATGTCTAGACTTATACCCACCAATCACTTTACACGTAACATATCTAAACCTATACCCACCAATCACTTTACAAGTAACATGTCTAGACTTATACCCACCAATCACTTTACAAGTAACATATCTAGACCTATACCCACCAATCACTTTACAAGTAACATATCTAGACTTATACCCACCAATCACTTTACAAGTAACATAGTGTTACAAATGAACAGTGATAGGTAGAGGTCAACGTGTGACCCCGGCGAGATGACACAGCAGCGGGTGTTCTCTGGAATGTACATGTATCAACAAAGACAGGATGTGACGTGTCCTTACGTGTTGTTCTAGACATACTAGCAGTGTTTGTGCAACTTTGGAGGAGCGATTAGGGACTCTATATAAGCCAGAGAGTTAATGTGAAAGTCAGTCGTGAGTGAGCCGTTACAGTCGATAAAGACGATGTAAGACGTGTGCGGCTCTAGTGGAAGGGAAATGTGTGCGACTCGATGCAAGTTAACTAGGGTAGAGTTAACTGGAGTGGACTACTGTCGTTAAAGTCTATACAGCGATCTACAGTGGACTTGAGCCGTTACAGTCGATACAGTCGATGCAAGACGTGTGCGGCTCTGATTCGGTAGACTTGAGTACGACTTGGTTCAGCTTTGGGAGACCTGGAGCGACACTGGGAAGTGTGTCGTTGGTCTGTTCTGTGGAATACGGCTCGATGCAAGTTGAGAAGAGATGAATTGCAACGAAGTGAAGAGATGAATTGCAACGAAGTATAGCAAACTGTAAACTGACATATATTGTACAGTCTTCTACGCTATATGTTACAGTGACGAATTGATAGAGTTAATTAGTCATTAAAGTTATATGAAACTGAAAGTTGAGTTCTCAAGGTCTTTGCAGTGTTTTTATTTGTGTGCCTACTAATACATTTAGCCAGAAGATTCAGAAATACGTAACAATATCTAGACCTATACCCACCAATCAGTTTACAAGTAACATATCTAGACCTATACCCACCAATCAGTTTAGAAGTAACATATCTAGACCTATACCCACCAATCAGTTTACAAGTAACATATCTAGACCTATACCCACCAATCAGTTTACGAGTAACATATCTAGACCTATACCCACCAATCACTTTACAAGTAGACCTATACCCACCAATCAGTTTAAAAGTAACATATCTAGACCTATACCCACCAATCAGTTTACGAGTAACATATCTAGACCTATACCCACCAATCAGTTTAGAAGTAACATATCTAGACCTATACCCACCAATCAGTTTAGAAGTAACATATCTAGACCTATACCAACTACTACATCCGACTGTCTGACTGACGAGGGAGTGACAGGGTTATGTCTCTTGAATTTCTCACTTGGACTTGCTCTTCTTTCGTTCTTGACTTTTGAAATCCAGCAAACAACTTGACCATTGAGTTGAAACTTCTTGTTCTTTCAATGTATTCGAGTACATGGCAGCTATGTATTTAAGTAAAACAGCTCGAGCTCAAATCCTTGTAAAGAGTAGAATCGATAAATGTGAGTTCTATCTAGGTCTATATAATAAGAGTAACAGTTCATCAAAATACAAAGGAGCATTTTGGGGCGAACACAATACAGAGGAGATTTAATCAGAAGATGTAGGTCAGTGCTTTAGCAGCATGGGAACTCTATTTCCGTTTTCGCTTTGACAAAGTAAGATTATTTTTTGTTCCATCTGAGCTCCCAGGATATTCGGATTGGCGGATTTAGTTTTTTAAGCAGTAGAGGGGTGACGCAGCAGAGGGGTGACGCAGGAGTCTGTCAAATATGTAAAGGAGGGGAAGGGTGGTAGTGGATATGACGTAATGAAGGCGTATTTGCTGATTGCTTCCAGTTATGTGGTCAGTTTTCTCCAGATCGACCGGGCGACTCGTGTGACTGACGGCTCACTTGATTACTGTGCTTTGATTGGCGGGATGCCCGCTATTGACCAGCGCTGGACCCTAGGGGCGGGGTGTGTATGTGTTGATGTTATTTTATTTTTGTGTGTGTAGAGGGGTGGCTGAAGGGGCAAAGCAGTTTATTGGCGCTGTGAGAGGAGATGATGGCGGAGAGATTTGATGGTGAAGGAGTGATTGGGCGCGCTTTGGTATAGCGTGTTATGCAGATTAAGTGCTCTTGGTCTTACTGCTCGAAAGCGATGTGACGGTTTTATGGCGATGTGACGGTTTGAAGGCGATTTGACGGTTTAATGTGACAGTTTCATGACGATGTGACGGTTTGAAGGCGATGTGACGATTTACTAGTGGTGTAACCGTTTAATACTAATGTGTACGAATGTAGCAACTAAAAAAAAAAGAACGTATCTTAATAATAGTAGCCTCTTTCAAATTATATTTATCAATCTTATCTTCTCTCAATCTCTCATCGTATAGTCTGTGTGCGAATTAGATAGAAACTTCATTTTAAAAAACAAAGTTACAATTCTTTGTTCTCTTTAATTTGCATCCTCTAATGAAGGGCTTGTATGCTACATCCTCTAATTGAGGGGTTGTATGCTACATCCTCTAATGAAGGGCTTGTATGCTACATCCTCTAATTGAGGGGTTGTATGCTACATCCTCTAATGAAGGGCTTGTATGCTACATGCTCTAATGGAGGGGTTGTGTGCTACATCCTCTAATTGAGGGGTTGTGTGCTACATGCTCTAAAGAAGGGCTTGTATGCTACATGCTCTAATGGAGGGGTTGTGTGCTACATCCTCTAATTGAGGGGTTGTGTGCTACATGCTCTAATGGAGGGGTTGTGTGCTACATCCTCTAATTGAGGGGTTGTGTGCTACATGCTCTAATGAAGGGCTTGTATGCTACATTCTCTAATGGAGGGGTTGTGTGCTACATCCTCTAATTGAGGGGTTGTGTGCTACATGCTCTAATGGAGGGGTTGTGTGCTACATCCTCTAATTGAGGGGTTGTGTGCTACATGCTCTAATGAAGGGCTTGTATGCTACATTCTCTAATGGAGGGGTTATGTGCTACATCCTCTAATGAAGGGCTTGTATGCTACATGCTCTAATGGAGGGGTTGTGTGCTACATCCTCTAATTGAGGGGTTGTGTGCTACATGCTCTAATGGAGGGGTTGTGTGCTACATCCTCTAATTGAGGGGTTGTGTGCTACATGCTCTAATGGAGGGGTTGTGTGCTACATCCTCTAATTGAGGGGTTGTGTGCTACATCCTCTAATGAAGGGCTTGTATGCTACATCCTCTAATGGAGGGGTTGTTTGCTACATCCTCTAATTGAGGGGTTGTGTGCTACATGCTCTAATGGAGGGGTTGTGTGCTACATCTTCTAATTGACTAATATTTTTTTTTCATTGATTCAAGTCATTGTGTCAAAGTTTGAACTTGGGTCCAAGATTTGGGAGTGGGAGACATAACATGTGTACAAACGTGTTCACCAGAGTTGGTCACAGATAACAGTTAAAGACAAGTTTAGTGTCCCACTCAGGACATCACTGATGCAAAGACAGTTGGTCACAGATAACAGTTAAAGACAAGTTTAGTGTCCCACTCAGGACATCACGGATGCAAAGACAGTTGGTCACAGATAACAGTTAAAGACAAGTTTAGTGTCCCACTCAGGACATCACTGATGCAAAGACAGTTGGTCACAGATAACAGTTAAAGACAAGTTTAGTGTCCCACTCAGGACATCACTGATGCAAAGACAGTTGGTGACGGCATGTGACTATGAAAAAATGTTTCTTGAGAAAGGGGAAGAGGGTGGAACGATAACTAGATCTGTTACTTTCCAAGACCTATAGCTGTGGGTAGGCAGGACATAACTAGATCTGTTACTTTCCAAGACCTATAGCTGTGGGTAGGCAGGACATAACTAGATCTGTTATTTTCCAAGACCTATAGCTGTGGGTAGGCAGGACATAACTAGATCTGCTACTTTCCAAGACCTATAGCTGTGGGTAGGCAGGACATAACTAGATCTGTTACTTTCCAAGACCTATAGCTGTGGGTGGGCAGGACAAGAAAAAAAAACACAAATTGTAGGCTTCTATTTGGTTGTTTAATTCTCAGACATAAAAGACTAGGTAGAAGTGAAGTTTCCGTTGTCTCACTGAATAGTTCAGTTGAAAACCCTAACCCTGAGTTTCAATTTATAAAAAAAAAAAAACATCCCCCCCGCGTTAATGTCGTCGCTTAGATTTTTATAGACCGTAGCAAGTTTACAGCGCAGTGATTTGCAAAGTGGTGTTAAGTGTCTGAGAGGAACAGAAGATCACGCGTATGTATTTCTTCACTTATCATACCGCGTGTGTGTGTTTAGGCGGGGTCTACTTGTTACTAGTGAAAGTGGTGTAGTTATCTAGTTAAAAGGTTGGCTAATGTGTGGAGAGGGAAGGGGCGGGATACTTTCAAGATATTTCTACACTAGTCACATCAAGATAAAATAGGAGAGATCCGATGCACTTTGACCTTGGGGGTCAAAGCAACCCTCGATCATCGAATGACTTAACCTTTTTTTTTTTTACCACTTCTGCCACTTCTTGTGTGGCAGACGACAATAAGATGCAAAAGAGTTCTCTGCTGAAATGCTAGGAACTGCGTAAAGGGGTGAGGTGTGAGATATTGGCACTGATGTCCCATTCTGTCACTGCCAGGAAGCAGTAAAAGTCAAAGTGGCGCCCTACAGGGTTTTAACAGTTTGTTGCCCCCACCAAGAGTAATGACCCAGATGCCTATCGAATTTTGTTTTATATAACTTAAATCTTTATGCCTTAAGATCCTTTCATTGGTCATTTTAAAGTCTATGTCCCAATGTTTTGTACTGACCACCCCACGACCTCCTAACCAAATAACTAACTGTTCAATTTTCGACCAAATTCTATTTTCGACATAGGTACCTGTACCTATTTGGGACTCTGTCTTTATTTAGAAATATATTTATGGTCCTTAAACGGGTTATCTCTAAAACAATATCTCAACCAGGCGTCGCCTTGCAGGTTAATGACGTCTTTGACTTTGTAGACCACACCGAAAGCGCATCTGTACACTTTGAGGAGGTGGGTCGTGACTTGTATTTCGGCAGTTTTTGAATAGACAAGATAAAGCGAGCGTTTCACTTTTTTGCTTTAAGTAGTATGTTTTCTATCTGTCTTTACGTCTGTCAGTATGTTCTAAACTTTGTTTCTGGCTTATACATATTATAACTCTAGAATGAGGTGACCAAAGCAACTGTTCAAGGGAAAACAACACCACAGGGCTAACAACACCACTGAGTGAATGACGCCACAGGGCTAACAACACCACTGAGTGAATAAACGCCACTGGCCCACTGTATGTCTGTGTGGGAGAGGGAAGGTGTTCAAAGAATGTTGATATGCAAATAAAAATTTGTTGATTCTGTTGTTGTTGCTTTTTTTTTAAATATCGTAGTGAAAAATGTAAAAACATTCTGTGAGCTTTTCTGTATCAGATCTTAAGACCCGAACCTGGACTTCATTATCACGTCTGCTGTCTTGTCTTCGTTTGTTTCTTCTGTCAATATTCTGCACCGTCTCTATGGACTCTGAGTATTGATGAGTGGAAAGGTCAAGGTCACGCATGACTAAACCAATGTGAGTTTTTTTTAGAGTAATTCAATATCACTGCAGATAGAAATGTCACACATGCCTACATGATTGGGGCAGAACATGGCACTGATTGAGACCAACAAGGTCAATATTAAGATCAACATGACCAGGTTTGAGGTCAGTAGTAATGGGCAAAAGTTAACTAAAAGTTGCTAACTTTTAGTTTAACTAAAAAAAATTAGTTAAGGCCAAAGTTTAATTTTTAAAATAAGTTTAGTTAAAATCCTAGTTTAATTAATATTTTTCAGTTACAGACTAAAAAGTTTAATTACAAATTTTACAAACTTTTTTAACATACATACCAATAAATATTTAGATCTATGTAATTTGGAGAATATAAATAATGAATAATAGAGAGGAGAATAAACTAGAGGATGTACAGGTCACTATAAAGCCTTTTGACCTTTACCCTATAATGGCCGCTATTCCCGCCAATTCTAGGTATTTGAAAGGCGAGAAAAATAAATATGTTCATTATAATTTCTAGCAAGTTTCGCTGCTTGATAAATCCTGATCATTCCTTAATTGCTTCTATAGATTTACATTTTGCTGCTTTTTATTTCACACCAGTGTGTTCCTGTATAGCTGCAGGCAAAGAATGTTTGCTTGACTATAGACATAGATCTAAAAGAAATGTCGACTCTTTTTATTTTACAACTTTTTACTAGATAGATCTAGAGTTAGACTAGTTAGAGTCTGACGTCTAGTCTATTAGTATTATTAGTCTATTACTACTATTAGATCTATAGACATAATAGTCTATATTTAATTATTTTAGTCTCTTAGTCTTAAGTAGAGTCTAACTCTTAGTAGTCTTAGATCTAGATGTAAATTTAAAATTATAAGTCAATAATATAGATCTATTAGTTTAGATATTCTACTATTCTAGAATTAGAGTCTAGATTAGATCTAGATATATCTAGATTACTTATTAGGCCTACACTAAGACCTAAGATGCATAGATGATAGATCTATAATATTAATGACTATAAAAGGCCTACTAATGATAGTCGTCACTAGACTAGATCTAATACTAAATTAACTAAATCTAGACTAGATCTACATCTACTTCTATTATAATTATACTTATATCTACTATCTAGATCTATTAGATCCAGATCTAGTATTATCTACTAGAGTGTATAGATCTAAATATCCATATCTAGTTATAATCATAACTATAATAATCTAAAATCTCTAGATAGATCTAGTCAATCTAGAGTTACTAAGTTATCTACTAGACTCTATTTAGATCTAGTAGTAGTAGTAGTAACTAGTATTTCTTAAATTATTTTAAGATTAAAATATTAATTATTTGATCTAGGTCTAGTAGCTAGATCTAATTCTAGATCCAGATTATATTTCTGATCATTTCGTTCGTAGAAGATATTAAATCCAGAATATTCTAGAATCTAGACTCTAGAGTTAGTTAGCGAGTCAACATGCAGATTCTATTAAGATCTACATCTATCCCATAAAGACATTTAAATCTTTTTTCATGTGCACAAATAAATGTTTATTACATTTTGCTAAAGAGATTGGTTGTTGTTTATATTTTTCATGTTTGGCTGTTTCGTCCTTAAAAAAGGTCTAAATAGTTAGTAAAAGTTTAACTAAAGTTTCTTAGTTTAGTTTAACTATTTTTTTCAATTAGTGATTAACTAAAAGTTTAATTACTTTTTTTTTTAGTTCAAACTTAGTTTTAGTTTAACTAAAAAAAATTAGTTTAGTTCCCATTACTAGAGGTCAGCATGGCCAGGTTTGAGGTCAACATGACCAAGTTTGAGGTCAACATGAAAAGAACTGAGATCTTCAGGGCCAGGATTACGTCCAACATGGCTACTAAGATATATATCAACAAGGAAAGGTTTGAAATCAACATGGCCATAATTAAGACCAACATAACCTAGGTTAAGACTAATATCTACTGGATTTAGAGTTTCATGCCCTGAATAGAGAGTTAATAGAGACCTTCAATGTCTGATTGAGATCAACATGGCCTGAATTGAGACTTTGAGATTGGTTTGTGATGAGACCTTGAGGGTCTGATTAAGATCAATATGGCCAGGATTAAGATCAACATTTACCCAGCTGACCTTGCAGATTCCCCTACCAACACACACACAGACACATTCTTGTCACTGACCTATCAACGAACAAGCGTAGTTTGTCTGACTGTGCTCAACATTACTCCATCAGAGGCCGACTCTAGTCACTCTAGAGACTTGGTTTATTAATGAGAACCTTTGACCTGACATATATCTCGTCTGCCCGTTCCTCCCATTACGTGCATGAAGACTAAACCAGCCAACGGAGCGTAACACGTGACAGAGCAATGTCATTTGTAAAGTTGTTACATTTTTGTCATTTGTAATTTGTTACATTTTTGGAGAGCAAGCACAGAATATCAAACACTTAACCTGAGACTTTTATATCAAATTGATTTTATTGCAGTCATTAAAATTGATACTCTTTTAATTTTACAACTAACACTAACTTGATTAAAAACAGTTTCCGATACAGCGAACCACATCTACACCAAAACCGTTGTTTTGACCCATCAGACCACGTGCTTCCCATCAAGCGCATTCAAAGTTGTTTTTTTTTAAATCAGCCAGTCTACGAAACTGCCCGCCCTAAGACTTGTGGAAGAGGTCAAGCTGACACGAATTTTTTTTATGTCCTGCAACCCTTGTTTAGTTTGGGTCATAGTAGTGGTATTCAATATTCCAATGTGTCCACCTCCTGCAGTGTGCTGTCCGGCTGGCTACTAGATCTAAATCCTCTTTTTTATTTGTCTCTTTGGCTAGCTGACCTCGTTTTGGTACATCAGTACTAACTAGCTGACTACACTCCGGACATTTATGGGGTCATCTCTTCTGACCCTTTTCCCACCTCGCCCTCCATTATAAGTTACTCGCAAAGCCCTCCTGACCTAATTTTCCAGTACGAACCTGCCCCTCGTATTGATCAAGCCAACTGATGATCAAGTCCGCCTCATCTGCAGCCAAACTGATCCATCACAATCAGCTGATTGATTTCGTGACGTCATTTTTATCTGACCGACCCCAGTTGTCTAACTTAGTGAAGTGAATTACGCAATCTCTCTACACACCAAAACTCTAGCATTTGATTCACAACAAGGAAAACTCATTTCAAGCAATAGCGTTTCGTGGCTCAGATTGTCACGTGATAACCCCTTGACTTTCAACACAGAACACATGAGACAGAACACATGAGACAAAAGACATGAGACAAAACACATGAGACAGAACACATTAGACAAAACACATGAGACAAAACACATGAGACAAAACACATGAGACAAAACACATGAGACAAAACACATGAGACAGAACACATGGGACAAAACACATGAGACAAAACACATGAGACAAAACACATGAGACAAAACACATGAGACAAAACACATGAGACAAAACCTAGAAGTGTTCGTGAAAAACAAACAAACAAACAACGAATGAGTTTCAAAACATGTCAAAATGTCTGCCCAGAAAGGAAACATGACTTAAATAAAGAAAACTCTAAATCGTGGGATCAAATCCAAGAGAATGTTCTGGATTGAAGCTAATGAACTTAATTTCAATCTCTAATATACTAACAAGAAATGGACTTTGTTTGTTTACCTATATCATATGCGTGAAGACGTCGACCAGTTATTAGATGTATCAGCATTTGTTTACTTCAGCAATTAGATAATTGACTATATACAAACACAAAACAACCACCGTTCCATAATCACAATCAGAAGTTTGAAGGAATGGATAATTCCCCTGGTCTAAGAAGTAATTTGTTCTCACAAATCAGCTGACTCAGCAAAACTATAACCAGCCTATATCAATATACATTCATTCATAATCATGGTTCTTGACATTAATTGTGTTGAATACTGCACTCAACATCCTTCTAGACATTATTACCACGTGACTTGGACAACACTCAGATCTTGACTCGTTCAACTCACTCTCAGCTGCCGTGTGGGAGCCATCAGACTTTGTGGCACCTTAATTACCATGCAATCCCAGATCTACAATCGGCCCTTTAACCAGTGGCGCAGCGACAATTGCACGAAGGGATACATTGGCCCTGGCTCATGATATTATAATAGGGCCCCATGGGGTGGGGGCGCCAATTGAAAAAATTCATTTTTTATCTACTAGCAGTAACTGTCATGTAATGACACAATATTAACAGGATGATTAGATGTTGTCACACTCAACCCTCCAGTGTGTGAGAGTGGGGGCGGAGGCACTATCTTGAGCCCCTCGCTACGCCACTTCCTTTATTCATTCAGCGTACTAAATATATATTTGAAGCAATTATGTTTAAACCCTGTATGTTCGTGAGCAAACACGCTACCAACAGCCGCTCACAATAATAACACTATGCACACTATATATAATGCATACAAGAATATATTACTAGTCTATAATACGAAAAAAAATACTTGCCTTTTTATGTTGCTTGCACACCACAGACCATTGAAGGCAAAGATCTATAAGGTCTTAATATGTAATGATCCTTCTCCCTCGTGGTTTAATCCAAGAAACAAGTACCAATCAAAGACTCCGGTTACCTACTGAAGATTGAGACGGCAGCAACAGTTACGTTCAAACCACTTGTAAGAATAGTGTGTGCGTGTGTGCGAGCATGTTATAAGTAAGGCTAGTCCACTGGAAAAGGCACCCCCTCCCTCCGAGTGATAGCTTCCTCTTCGAACACAATACCCCGGCACCCGTGATTTTTTTTTTTTAATGGTTGGAACGTCATATCGAGGCTAAGTCCCGTAACTCCGTACGCGACGATTCATGCGATTAGCCCGCCCTTGTCTATATTTTTTTCTCCCTCAGCTGTTCGGCTGTTACGAGTTGTTGCTAGCGTATAGATTCCCCCCTTTTCATTTTGTATATGGCCCATCTAATCAATAATTGATAGGCCAAATCTATCTATCTATCATCTATCTATCTGTATGGTCCAGTGGTATGCTCTCTATCTATCTATCTGTATGGTCCAGTGGTATGCTCTCTGGACTGTCGTTCGGAAGTCTCAATGATCCCGGGTTCGAACCCTGCTCGCTGACCTCCCCGGCGTCCTGCGGTAACATCCGAAGCATGTCAAACGTTTCATAAACAAAACATATTCTGTCTTCTATATTCTATCTATCAGCAAATGTGTTTATGTCTCTCCGTCTGTTTATCTGTCAATCTCTCTGACTGACTGATCCTATATGTATATATCTTTATGTCCACAGATGTGTGCCCGTATCAACGTCTGATACACGCAAGACTTGAGATTGCCCGGGGGGGGGGGGGCTACCCATTAAAACAATTGAAAGAAACTTCGCATGTTCACTAAAAGACATGAGACACAATGTACAATGACTTCATTTCTCTCTCCACAAACACAAAAATGTTTTTAAATTCAGTTATAGCGAAGCTTGAAGAGACTTGGGGCCTCCACAACAATCCTGCCCAGGGCCCACTCTTACTAAAATCCTGGCTACTACCCCCTCTTGTCAAGTCTGTTAGTTAGTGCCCTGGCATCACCAACACTTCTCAAGTCTGTTAGTTAGTGCCCTGGCATCACCAACAATTTCAAGGCATTTTTTTTTCTACGCCACAAGCTTTGCCCAGATTTAGATCTTGTGTTTAGACTCATTCTTTACATCTTCCCCCCCCCCCCAATCCGTTAGTCTCTTCACCAGTCCTCCCCCCTTCCCTCACAGTCAAACAGACACTCCACCGCCTGGATGTGAGGTCTGGAATGGGGCAGGGGAGGGAAGGCTAGGACTACCGTTATTCAATAATCCTATTTCGTTTTTCATTGCTTTTTCTATTCAAACTTTTGAGACTTTTACACATCAATAATGTGTGTTTGTACAATAAAAACATGCACTGAGGAAATAACGTCTCAATAAAGAAGAAGACTAGAAAAGGGAATTGCTGAAAATGTTTCTCCCACATTTGGAATGACTTGGGGGGCCGTTTGAAAAGAATCTCACTCCAGCAAGGGGAGCTGAGGGGCGTCTGGTGTGCCTGAGTTTAGGATAGAAGACCAAGAGACACACGAGAGAGCGTCACAATGAATCAATAAATCAATATGGCGAGGGTTTCAAACTTGTGGAGATCAAGATAGTTGAGCTGTGATTTCAAAAAAAAAAATACTGCAAGTTCAATATAAACCAAGGGACGGCTCAGTAAGGGGGGGAGTGGGGTGGCGGGTGGCGACTCTTGCGGTATACCGAATTTTAAATTGTCTTATTTTATTATCCTGGTAGACTTAGTTCCATTAGTCGGGAGCATGGCGGTGGTGCTATTTCAATAAATATATTGATCCATCAGGCCTTCATTTGTAGCAATAAATTGAATGAGTAATTCTTAACATTTAAAAAAAAGTTTTTATATTGTGTGTAGTGCTTGGTGTGTCATAATATTTGTGTGTGGCTTGTGTTCTATGCATGATGTGTGTACTGTGTATGATGCATATGCTGTGTCCGATCATGTAATGTACAAGATGTGTTGAGTGTAATGTGTACCGTGTACGATGTGCGTACTGTGTATGATGCATGTGCTGTGTCCGATCATGTAATGTACATGATGTGCTGAGTGTAATGTGTACCGTGTACGATGTGTGTATTGTGTATGAGGTGTGTACTGTGAATGCTGTGTATGATGTGTGCACTGTGTTTGATGTGTGTAATGTGTATGATGTGTGTAATGTGTTTGATGTGTGTGTACTATGTATGGGGTGTGTACTGTGTTTGCTGTGTAAGAATTTGTAATGTGTATGAGGTGTGTACTGTGTATAATTTCTGTACTGTGTATGAGGTGTGTACTGTGTATGAGGTGTTTTATGTGTATGAGGTGTGTACTGTGTATGAGGTGTGTATTGTGTATGAGGTGTCTTATGTGTATGAGTTGTGTACTGTGTATGAGGTGTTTTATGTGTATGAGGTGTGTATTGTGTATAAGGTGTGTTATATGTATGATGTGTTTACTGTGTATGATGTATGAAGTGTGTATGTTGTATTTACTGTGAATGATGTGTGCAGTATGTATGATGTGTTTACTGTGAAGGATGTGTGCAGTATGTATAATGTGAGTTTGTCTATCATATGTGAAGTCTGTATTATGTGTGTACTGTGTATGATGTGTGCAGTATGTTGTATGTCTATGACCGATTTAATCAAATGTTGTTTCTTGTTTTTCAGTTGCTGGTGTATGTGTGTATGTGAATGTATAGTGGTGTTTGACTATGAATGAGTGAGTGTGTATATTAGAGAGAGTGAATGTGTGTGTTAGAGAGAGCGAGTGTGTGCCGATGCGTGAACGTATTGAAAATGCGCGTCCAAGAATCACAAAGTACCAAGGTACCGCCGAAACTAATTGATCCGTCAAGGGTTCCTGCAGAGAAGGGGGATAAACTATGAGAGAGAGAGATAGAGAGGGGGAGAAAGAAAGGGAGAGAGAGGCAGAAAGGAAAGATAGACAGATTGCGGGAGAGAAAGAGAGAAAAAAAGCTGAAATAAAAGAGAGAGAGAAGAGAAAGCAAGAGGAAAGAAAAAGAGAGATGGTAAGAGAGAGAAAATAAAAAAGAGATGGTAAGAGAGAGAAAATAAAAGAGAGATGGAGAGAGATATTGACAGATATATACAGAGAGAAAAAAGAAGAACAGATGAAAAGAGAGAGAGACAGAGAGATCTGGAATGTAGACTTGCCCATGGAACTTACTATTAAGCAGTTACATTTTCTTAAGTCTTTCAGACAACAAATTGTATGTCCACAGACCAGAACACAATACAAAATCTTTGGTGGAGGAGGGGGGGGTGTGGGGCGGACCATACAATCTTATCGAACTCCGCAACAATGATCGTCTATTGATTGGATCGATCAACAATTTATTTGTCTCACGCTCAGACGTCTTAGCTCTTCAAGTTTAAACTCAGTTGACAAGTCAGCATTCTCTTTGTATAGTGCTGCATTCTCTTTGTATAGTGCTGCCTTCTCTTTGTATAGTGCTGCATTCTCTTTGTATAGTGCTGCATTCTCTTTGTATAGTGCTGCATTCTCTTTGTATAGTGCTGCATTCTCTTTGTATAGTGCTGCATTCTCTTTGTATAGTGCTGCATTCTCTTTGTATAATACTGCATTCTCTTTGAATAGTGCTGCATTCTCTTTGTATAGTGCTGCATTCTCTTTGTATAATACTGCATTCTCTTTGTATAGTGCTGCATTCTCTTTGAATAATACTGCATTCTCTTTGTATAATACTGCATTCTCTTTGTATAATACTGCATTCTCTTTGAATAGTGCTGCATTCTCTTTGTATAGTGCTGCATTCTCTTTGTATAGTGCTGCATTCTCTTTGTATAGTGCTGCATTCTCTTTGTATAGTGCTGCATTCTCTTTGTATAGTGCTGCATTCTCTTTGTATAGTGCTGCATTCTCTTTGTATAGTGCTGCATTCTCTTTGTATAGTGCTGCATTCTCTTTGTATAGTGCTGCATTCTCTTTGTATAGTGCTGCATTCTCTTTGTATAGTGCTGCATTCTCTTTGTATAGTGCTGCATTCTCTTTGTATAGTGCTGCATTCTCTTTGTATAGTGCTGCATTCTCTTTGTATAGTGCTGCATTCTCTTTGTATAGTGCTGCATTCTCTTTGTATAGTGCTGCATTCTCTTTGTATAGTGCTGCATTCTCTTTGTATAGTGCTGCATTCTCTTTGTATAGTGCTGCATTCTCTTTGTATAGTGCTGCATTCTCTTTGTATAGTGCTGCATTCTCTTTGTATAGTGCTGCATTCTCTTTGTATAACACTGCATTCTCTTTGTATAGTGCAGTATTCTCTTAGTTAATTGGTCGCTTTCGGCTACTTGGTTTTTATAGATGCCAAGATGAAGTGTTCAACAATGATAGCCTCTTAGAATCGACTAGTCATAAGATGCTGTCTCTACCGAAACTGAACGGTTTTTGTAACCAATACATGCCATGCCAAGAACTTGCATGGTAATTGGTATCCTATAGATGCTGGGGAGGCTTCCAAAATATTGAGTTTCAAGTCCTAGTTAATGAGAACTGATCTGGATTGTGAAACTGAGGTGACAAGGAAATCTACGATCGCGGGGCCCCTCCTCAGGCGTGGGGCCTGGGGCGATTGCCCCACTTGCCATACCCTAGGACCGCTACTGTTATACAAACATACTAATAGACATTGAGGCGGCCTATTGGGGGAGGGGCCTCTGCTGCACATTCAAATGTGCCAGTCTTTTATAGGCTGACATACGTGAATGTACATTTCTGTGGACTTTGTATCAGTTTCTAATCATCAAGCTCAAGGTCACTAAAACATCAAGACAATTGAAACGTGAGCCTTATACCTGCATTCAGATATTCTGTACGTTTTACGACATGATAGCCCCCCAAATATCCGGCCCCTCACGTGCTGCTCATCGGCACATGGAAACTCTCTGCCCACACGATAAAACTAGAGAGGATCAGTTCCATTGGACTAGACGGGGATCCAACACGTCACATGCGTGGCGGGAAATTTAAGTGATCCCCTCCCCCCAAGTCGACAAACGATGGACAAACCCACACTGATTTCTAATTGTTAGAATAGAATAGAATAGATTTCTCTTCATGGCTCAACAGTTTGGAAACCAAGATGTAAAGGAAAGATCACTCTTTTATTTCTGCATGTCGGACTAGATTTACCCCACGTAAATTTAGCGGCGAAAAAAAGAAGGGGCGGGGGTGGGGGGGGGACAAGTAATCTACTCTGTATTCATCCGTCCCTAAATAATAAAATTATATTACGTACATAGATCACGCTCAATAGAAAGAATTACCAAATGTTTCTATCTATCTACGAGAATAGTTAATCTCAATGATTTCTTCACTAGTTTGAGGCGCAAGAAACTTCTTACACCAGATTCCACAATTACGAGTATTGCATAATGTCGTTTTTTTTTATCAAGCGTAGGATTGGCGTTTTCCATATTGAATAACACCCCAAAATGACAATTTTAGTCTTTATATTTCAGGAGATGTGTATGAGTTTTCAAAAGATTTTAATAATTTCCGGATATTTCCAGGACTTTTTCGTATATTTTGCAATTGCAGGAGATTTCCAGGAGCTCTGGGTAAATCGACAGGAGGCCACTGGAAATCTGTTGTAATTTATACAATGGTTTAATTTAATAATTTATACACCTAGAATTAGCGCGGGTTCTATGAAAGTGCGGGGCCCACTGAAGTAGTATAAGTGCAAAATAGCGGCGTATGCTACGCCGCCGGTCGACTAGTATAGCAGACTTTCCATCTGGGGAGATACAAATCAAGGATTTTATTCTTCAAGTATTATTACAGCTAGGGATTATGGGAAATTAGTCCCGTGGAAGTATCCTCTAAGTATGGTGTGTGTGTTTGTGAGTGTGTGTGTGTGAGAGAGAGAGAGATAGTCAGTCATGTACACAGATACTGCCTTTCATAAGCCCCTAACTTCCAGTTTAAGCGAATTGCTCGTACGATTAACTAAGCGACCTGAACCGAACTAGCTAGTTAACCCGTTTAATGTGGAATTCACAAACATCTGTCGATACACGTTCAACCGTGGAGCTTCAAGACGCAATTGGGAAGACGTATGTGAAAGCACATCTTGTGGAGGGGTTCTAAAACTTTGGTCTTCGGAGCTGAAGATCGTTTTAGTTTCTTCATAATCCTGTTAGCAAAAGGTTCAAAGCTTAATAGCACAGGGCACTGCAGATTTTGATCGCGGCCACACGTAGAACTAGAACTATGCACGTGTATTTTACAGGCCATAGTTTGGGACACTCATCTCCCCCACACCGATACCTTGAGCATAAGCATCTCCAATCCATCAACTCTGACACATTTAGTTGTTTTTTTTTAGACCTACATCCAGCCCAATCTCAAAGCAGATGTATCACCAGTATATTATCTAAGACCCATGTAACCACAGCTAACTATTTAGGGTCCGTGTATGTATACGACCTCTAACAGATCTATGTTCTCACAGCCCTTGTGTGCAAATTTCTAATAGATCTATGTTCTCACAGTGCATGTGTGTAAATCTCTAATAGATCTATGTTCTCATAGACCTTGTGTGCAAATCTCTAATAGATCTATGTTCTCACGGACCTTGTGTGTAAATCTCTATCAGATCTATGTTCTCACAGTTCTGACTGTGTGTAAGACCTTTTCTGTCTCACTCACCTGCTTGACGTCATGTCAGAGTGCAGGCAACAAGCGGGGTGGGAGAAGCCAAACTGTTTGACGTAAAATTAAAAAAAAGAATAGCTCGTGTGACGTCAACAGGTTAGCAGTAAAAAATAATATAAAGGTATGTCTGGAATCGAATAGCTCTCAGGGTTGTGCTCAAGGGAAATAAAAGAAGAAAGAATTTAAAAACAGGGAACTGAGACACGAATACGTTAGGATTCGATGGGGAACATTTTTCAATGATTAGGCGATAATTTAAAAAGTAGAAATATTATTTTGTATACACTTTGATCTCTAACTACATAATGTGTGTCATAAGGTTCAGCTGTTAGTTCCTTAGAAGTATTGAATTAAAACAAGAGCTGTGTATGTATTCTGTAGAGAAATGAGCGTATCATACACATGTATCAGAGAAAATGTTTTAATTAGGCTCATGGATTTTGAAGTCAGAAAATGTGTTTGTGCCAGTCAGAGAGAATAAGTAACAGATATTTAGACACTATACCGCAAGCATAACTTTGAAGTCTCTAGGTATTGTATCAGAACTGCAATTCATCAATGAAAAGTTTAAAAAAAAAAAAAAAACACTTTGAAACTTGTTCTATTTATAATGCACCGACAATGAACAGTGTAGGTCAAGTCAAATTGACCCATTCCTATTGTTTAAGCTTTCTGCGCCTCTGCCTCATTCTGCTCCCCTGCCTAAACCTGTGTCTCTGCCTCATTCTGCTCTGTTGCCTCAACCTGTGCCTCTGCCTGATTCTTCCCCCAGCCTCAACCTGTGTCACTGCCTCATTCTGCACCCCCGCCTCAACCTGTGTCTCTGCCTCATTCTGCTCTGTTGCCTCTAACCTGTGTCTCTGCCTCATTCTGCACTGCTGCCTCAACCTGTGTCTCTGTCTCATTCTGCACTGCTGCCTCAACCTGTGTCTCTGTCTCATTCTGCACTGCTGCCTCAACCCGTGTCTCTGCCTCATTCTGCTCTGTTGCCTCTAACCTAGGTCTCTGCCTCATTCTGCACTGCTGCCTCAACCTGTGTCTCTGCCTCATTCTGCTCTGTTGCCTCAACCCGTGTCTCTGCCTCATTCTGCACCTCTGCCTCAGCATGTGTCTCTGCCTCATTCTGCACCCCTGCCTCAACCTGTGTCTCTGCCTCATTCTGCACTGCTGCCTCAACCTGTGTCTCTGCCTCATTCTGCACTGCTGCCTCAACCTGTGTCTCTGCCTCATTCTGCTCTGTTGCCTCAACCCGTGTCTCTGTCTCATTCTGCACCCCTGCCTCAACCTGTGTCTCTGTCTCATTCTGCACTGCTGCCTCAATCGAGACCAATCGTCATAGAAAGCCTCAATACTGACGTCCCAACCTGTGGACAGATCAGACCAATCGTCATAGAAAGCCTCGATGCTGACGTCCAACCTGTGAACAGTTCAGACCAATCGTCATAGAAAGCCTGGATACTGACGTATCAACCTGTGGACAGTTCAGACCAATCGTCATAGAAAGCCTGGATACTGACGTCCCAACCTGTGGACAGTTCAGACCAATCGTCATATAAAGCCTCGATGCTAACGACCAACCTGTGGACAGATCAGACCAATCGTCATAGAAAGCCTGGAAACTGACGTCCCAACCTGTGGACAGTTCAGACCAATCGTCATAGAAAGCCTGGATACTGACGTCCCAACCTGTGGACAGTTTAGACCAATCGTCATAGAAAGCCTCGATACTGACGTCCCAACCTGAGACCAATCGTTATAGAAAGCCTTAATACTGACGTCTTAATGAGATATATAGTAGTACATTGATGACACATTTTCCTAACGATGTTCAGTTCAATCATTGAATGTGTACAATCTACTACAATCTATGTAGCATACTGCAATCTATTTAGCTTATTTATTTCAATCTATGTAGCATACTGCAATCTATTTAGCTTAATTATTACAATCTATGTAGCGTACTTCAATCTATTTAGCGTACTACAATGTATTTAGCGTACTGCAATGTATTTAGCGTACAGCAATGTATTTAGCGTACAGCAATGTATTTAGCGTACAACAATGTATTTAGCGTACAACAATGTATTTAGCGAACAACAATGTATTTAGCGTACAACAATGTATTTAGCGAACAACAATGTATTTAGCGTACAACAATGTATTTAGCGTACTGCAATCTATTTAGCATACTGCAATGTATTTAGCGTGCTGCAATGTATTTAGCGTACTGCAATGTATTTAGCGTACTGCAATGTATTTAGCGTACTGCAATGTATTTAGCGTACTGCAATGTATTTAGCGTACTGCAATGTATTTAGCGTACCTTCATCTTCCTTTTCTCCATGCTTGTTTCCAAAAATGTTAAATTTAAATCGACGTCGCCCTCCCCTGTCCTACATCTCTGACAATCGGGCTGTTTGATTCGTTAACAAAATCACTTGGAGATTCCATCTGCTCATTAAGTAATGTTCACTGCTGACCAATGAAGCGTGAAGCTATGACGAATCTACATTCATGACTTCAAGGTTCAATCCTCTCTTTTTTTTTTTTTTTTGCCAAATTTAGATTTCTGAAGTCAACTCTAAAAAAAAACTGTGAAAAATAAATTAAGGTAGGCCCATGTTACCATAAACATTTCACTATTGGTGTCAAAAACAAATCTGTTTTAATCTCAATCTTGTTCCCTTGGACACACATTGTGTTTGGATCTAATCATTGGAGTTAGAGAACAAATTCAACAGTTGTACCATAGTCTACTATTGAGCAATAGGGTAAGAAAAAACAGATGACGATAGAAGGCGATAATATAAGATGAAAATATAAGATGATAATATAACATTTTGTAGTAATATAAATTGGTAATATCAACAAAAGATATTAGATAGTGATTCTATACGTTGATAGTAACAGCCGATAATTAAAGAGCATAGTTATGAGGCTAAAATAAAATAATATGGCAATAAGATTACAATCATTATAGCGTTACAATCATTACATCGTTACAATCATTACATCGTTACAATCATTACATCGTTACAATCATTACAGCGTAACAATCATTACATCGTTACAATCATTACATCGTTACAATCATTACATCGTTACAATCATTACATCGTTACAATCATTACAGCGTTACAATCATTACAGCGTAACAATCATTATATCGTTACAATCATTACATCGTTACAATCATTACAGCGTTACAATCATTACATCGTGTAGATGATTCTGGTTAAAGTGATTATGTCAAGACAATAATAAAAGTTTATACTATAAGAAGTTAGTTCAAGCTGATACTAAAAAAGATTTTATTACAAAACGATTTTCAGTTGATAGAAATCAAAGATAGTGTCGAGCTGTGGGTGACCCAAAAACCTATTACCATAACAACAATAAGGAGTGGGTGGCCTGATAGAGAGGGCGGGACAGCCTGCTGCTGATACTGCGACTTTCTTTTTTGTTTCGCCCAGTGGTGTCCAATGGTCAGGGGCTTTCGATGAGATCACGTTGAGGCCAGTGGAGCATTCAATAGGCTGACAGTTTCTCGCTTACCCAGCGCCCAGTGTGGCGTATCCGTGTCTGAGGCGGGAGGAGGGAGGCTCGGGGGAAATCGGCTAGCGTGAAGTGAGCTGCCCGCCTCCGGATTAGTCTGAGGTCACGGCAACTTTAGACCGAACTCTCTGATCAACGTCTTAGCGCCAGCATTGACCCTGAGAAGATTTCCTTCGGGAGGGGAGGGTGCAGTTCTCATTTGTGTCGGATCCTCTGGGACTGAAGGGGTGGGGGTGGGGAGTTAAGGTCAGGGACAACCGCTTAAAATCCAATTTATAGTTTTATGCTGGTTGGAAATAGTTACATTTATTACCCTTCCCCCCCTTTTTTTTTAAAACCATCTAAGCCACTGAATAAAAAAACGTTATTTCTACAGGACAGAAAAAGCGGTAAATAGAACAGTATGAGGCGCGCGCTCTTGTGTGTGTGTATGTGTGTGTGTGTGTGGAGATATCACATGCAAGAGTCACTCATGCGGAACGATTCCATGGAGGTACACGAGACATTAGCGTGACCCTGTGATTGCTGGGGTGAGGAAGGCGAACTGGAGTGACGTATCCACATAAGTTTTTTTTTTAAGTAGAAAATTTCTTAACTGCTTAAATGCAGTTAAAAGAAAAATACGTGTACCCTGAATCGTACAAGATACCCTGAATCTAGCAAAATACTGAAAATCTAACAAAATACCTAGAATCTTTTCTTTTTTGACAAATAATGTATTTCTTATGCAAGCATTTGAACATATATGCGTGCGCAGAATTGGAAGGAGGATCCTGGCAATGGAACTGAGATCCTAGGTATCACAATTAAAGACCGCAGCAGGATTAATACAGTCAATGGCCTCCACGATGACCATTACTGTAAAAAAAAAAAAAAAAGCAAACTAAAACACTATGGCCATATCACAAGGTCCCCAGGGCTCGCGAAGAACTTCCTTCAAGGAACAGTACCAGGAAAAAGAAGAGAAAGCAAAGGGAAGACAAAAGAATGGACTAGCCTGTTATTGAAAGAGGTTCTATCCAAGGCAAAAGACAGAGAGGAATGGAGAAAGACGGTCATTAGTCCAACAGACTAAGTCACTAAGGGATAGGTAATGGTGAAGGTATTACTCATGATACTCATTTTTCCAGTCTCTCTAGATCTTCACTCTCTGCAAGTATAGCACTTAAATCTAGACAGGACAGATCTTCACTCTCTGCAAGTATAGCACTTAAATCTAGACAGGACAGATCTTCACTCTCTGAAAGTATAGCACTTAAATCTAGACAGGACAGATCTTCACTCTCTGAAAGTATAGCACTTAAATCTAGACAGGACAGATCTTCACTCTCTGAAAGTATAGCACTTAAATCTACACAGACCAGATCTTCACTCTCTGCAAGTATAGCACTTAAATCTAGACAGGCCAGATCTTCACTCTCTGAAAGTATAGCACTTAAATCTAGACAGGCCAGATCTTCACTCTCTGCAAGTATAGCACTTAAATCTAGACAGGCCAGATCTTCACTCTCTGCAAGTATAGAACTTAAATCTACACAGACCAGATCTTCACTCTCTGCAAGTATAGCACTTAAATCTAGACAGGCCAGATCTTCACTCTCTGCAAGTATAGCACTTAAATCTAGACAGGCCAGATCTTCACTCTCTGCAAGTATAGCACTTAAATCTAG
Organism: Biomphalaria sudanica; assembly: GCA_036873155.1. Lineage (NCBI taxonomy): Eukaryota > Metazoa > Mollusca > Gastropoda > Planorbidae > Biomphalaria > Biomphalaria sudanica. The sequence continues at coordinate 1,264,095 of JAZGLO010002124.1, forward strand.
ACAGGCCAGATCTTCACTCTCTGCAAGTGTAGCACTTAAATCTAGACAGGCCAGATCTTCACTCTCTGCAAGTATAGCACTTAAATCTAGACAGGCCAGATCTTCACTCTCTGCAAGTATAGCACTTAAATCTAGACAGGCCAGATCTTCACTCTCTGCAAGTATAGCACTTAAATCTAGACAGGCCAGATCTTCACTCTCTGAAAGTATAGCACTTGAATCTAGACAGACCAGATCTTCACTCTCTGCAAGTGTAGCACTTAAATCTAGACCGACCAGATCTTCACTCTCTGCAAGTGTAGCACTTAAATCTAGACAGGCCAGATCTTCACTCTCTGAAAGTATAGCACTTAAATTTAGACAGGCCAGATCTTCACTCTCTGAAAGTATAGCACTTAAATCTAGACAGGCCAGATCTTCACTCTCTGCAAGTATAGCACTTAAATCTAGACCGACCAGATCTTCACTCTCTGCAAGTGTAGCACTTAAATCTAGACAGGCCAGATCTTCACTCTCTGAAAGTATAGCACTTAAATCTAGACAGACCAGATCTTCACTCTCTGCAAGTATAGCACTTAAATCTAGACAGGCCAGATCTTCACTCTCTGCAAGTATAGCACTTAAATCTAGACAGACCAGACTCTCTGCAAGTATATCACTTGAATCTAGACAGACCAGATCTTCACTCTCGGCAAGTATAGCACTTAAATCTAGACAGACCAGACTCTCTGCAAGTATATCACTTGAATCTAGACAGACCAGATCTTCACTCTCGGCAAGTATAGCACTTAAATCTAGACAGACCAGACTCTCTGCAAGTATATCACTTGAATCTAGACAGACCAGATCTTCACTCTCGGCAAGCATAGCACTTAAATCAAGACAGACCAGACTCTCTGCAAGTATATCACTTAAATCTAGACAGACCAGATCTTCACTCTCGGCAAGTATAGCACTTAAATCAAGACAGACCAGACTCTCTGCAAGTATATCACTTAAATCTAGACAGACCAGACTCTCTGCAAGTATATCACTTAAATCTAGACAGACCAGACTCTCTGCAAGTATATCACTTAAATCAAGACAGACCAGATCTTTACTATTGAATTATAATGTATCTATAATTCTATATCCTACCTATATACACAACAGACTGCACATCTTCAATCTGATCCATCGGTTGTATAATTATAAAAACTGTGGCCTTGATATCAACATACAGTAGTAAGTCCAATCAGGTGAATATTGAAATAATATACAAGTAAAGATTGTTTGTTTTTGTTTGCGCTCAACAAGTGAGAAATCCCCAGAAAAGAAAGCATATCTATCGTCTTAAATACTGCATGTCAAGACGGCATACTTGTGTACTTTTGAGATGTAAATGGTGTAACTGAACTAAGCAAGACCTGCTACCGAAGAAGTCAATCTGACATGTAATCAGACTGCTAAACTATTATATAACTTTCTCCCTTTCTCCTTCCTGGGCCTTCATTAAAAGAACCTGATTTTAAAAAAAGACATAATTTTAAATAAATTCAAAAGGAATGAATTATGTTCACAACTATTGTATTTTTATATTACGACGTTCACTTTCTTAACCGGCCATAATAATATTTGTAAAATGTGTACTATTTAATTATGTGGAGCTGTATTACGACATCTAAAACTATGTTTATATAGATCTAGATACTTCTGTTTTTAGAGTCTACACATTCTTGCATATTAATTTTAATATATTATGTAAAGGTCACAGATTTATACTTAGACAGGGCATGATAATCTCTAAAACTAAACAAAAATGTGAAAAACTTTAAAAAATCTAAAACAAAGCTTTATTTTGTAGAGTGGCTTTAACAAATAAAGTTTGTTTTTACAACCCTAACCTATGTAACATAATTTAATGTTTAGATCTAGATCATAGACTTTTATATATATATATACTACTCTAGACTGGACATGGAGATTTTTTAACACTACAAAAAATGTCGTGAAAATTTTGTAGAAAGTTGGATCAAGGCGTTGTTTTGTAAAGTAGCGAAAAGAAGTATAGTTGTTTTTTTTTCAACCCTAACCTATGTAACATATAATTTAATTTTTAGATCTAGATCTAGTCATTGAACATCAAAAATAAGAGTAGGCCTACTTTCGTCTCAGAATTATTATTTTGCAGTTTTTAGATACATACTCGAGAAAGATCTAGGTCACCAATCTATTTAAATGTACATAAGATGGTTAAAATCAACATGACTTATTTCGATGTAGGATTTTTGAAACATTATTTCAATGGAAACAAACAGCAATGGCTTTGTTTCATATATTTGCGGGAATATCCGAGAAATGATTTTGCATTATCTCTAAGCTTTGAAAACTAAAGATCATTACTTTTCTAAGACAAAATAGATTGATTGGGCGACTCCCTTAGAGCCTGAAAAAAGAGTTTACGTACATAAAAATCTACAAGCTGTACGTCTGTCAATCGATCAGTCGCGGATAAGAATTTATTTCCGGTCTTCTCTCATAATTATTATTTTGCAATTTTTTAGAAACATAATCTAGAAAAATCTAGCTAATCAATCATGTACATAAGATGATTATTTTGATCTAGGATTTTCGAAACATTATCTCAATGGAAACTAACAGCAGGTTGCTTTATTTCATAGATATGCCTGAATATATATAGTTCTGTGATCAATAGCTCATTCTATTTAAAATCCGCAAAATGGTATTGTATTATTTCTAAACTTTAAAAACTAAAGATCATTAATTTTCAAATACAGAAAGGGTTTAGATTCGGGACGACTTCCCTTACAGCTTGAAAAAGAGTTACTTGCATAACGATCTATATAAATAAGTCTGTGATCTGATCATTATCGGATAAGAATTTTTTTCCAGTCTAGGTAATATATATATATAGGTCTATGGTCTATATCTAGCAGTAGATGCGGATTGATGAATACAGATGATACATTACATACAAATGAAATACCTTATTATAAATGAATAATAAGCTATATCTACCACTAAGTCTAGATCTAAAGTCACTGTGCATAGACTATTGATCTCGAAGTAGATCTGAATCTAGAATGTCTATTCTATATTTACATTTAGATGTATATATAATTAAACTAGTTTTATATATTTGTAGAAAAATAAGGCTTACGCAGCTCTGCCTTCAAGGGAGCCTATTCAAATCCGTATTCCCGAAGAATTAGAAAGAGTCTTATTATTGTTGTCCTGTTTGTTTTTAAGTGAAAAATAACGCCAAATGATTTTTAAAAATTGCATTGCTTTAAACGATCTAGACAAGATCATAGCTTGAATATTCCTGGTCCATGGGTGAATTCGACGGGGTCCCCCTGAGTTTATGTGATAGCACAAACTCACTTTGTTATCTTGTTTTTTTAATTTTTTTTTAATTTTTTTTTTTGACTCTTTTTAACAGGACAATGTTGAAACAACAACAACAACAACAAAAAAAAAAGCAATGTAAAGGAACCATTGTCTAGGTCGGAATAGATCCGAACAATCAACCTACTCAACTTTCTACATACCTCGAGGTAACTGTTTGATAAAGACACAGCGCAGAGGCAAAGAAGACACGATTCCCTGGCATTTTTTCTTACCACACACACACACACACACACATACACTGTCTTCGCCCCCCCCCTTTCCCCACAAAGTAAGACATTAGTCTGCAGCACGTTTGACTTGAAACAGTGCAAAAACGTAACGTTGTGGGCAGTGGCGCCCTGGCGCCCTAGGTCAACGATCTTTTCTTCTTAACTCGTTTTGTAGACTTCTTTACTAGAGAGTTACTTCTAAAGCGAACAACATGAACATCGAAATCAACTATTTGTAAAGAAAAAATTGATGTAACTAAATCTCTCATTTTTATTTTTGATTGGTAATTTTTAATGGACTTCTAGTGATGGATTTTATTTCTCTTCATTCATTCTTTAAAAAAAGAAAAGCTTCCAGGGTCGAAATCGTCCGCCATCATAAGAACACGAGGAGAGTGTGTTCCCAGCGGGAGATTTGCCCCGAGAAATGTCAACTTGCAGCCATCTTGCTATCAACTAATAGGTGGACTGAACTAGGTTTACTGGGGAGGGCAAGAAGCGGTGGAAATGGGTGCGACTCCATAACTTAAATGTCTGCTGCTTCTGCTAATTACAAGACATTTAGTTGCTTGGCAACGGCACATATTAAATTAAATTCTGTTTGGGGGGGGGGGATAAAGAGTTCAGTTTTTTTAAGTTAATTTTTTGGGGGGACTTCACGGAGCTGCTGAAGAAATATTATAGCACAACAATTGACCAGCACAACGAAGTGACAAGCACAACAATTGACCAGCACAACGAAGTGACCAGCACAACGAAGTGACCAGCACAACGAAGTGACCAGAACAACGAAGTGACCAGCACAACAATTGACCAGCACAACGAAGTGACCAGCAAAACGAATCGACCAGCACAACAATTGACCAGCACAACGAAGTGACTAGCACAACAATTGACCAGCACAACGAAGTGACCAGCACAACAATTGACCAGCACAACGAAGTGACAAGCACAACGAAGTGACTAGCACAACAATTGACCAGCACAACGAAGTGACTAGCACAACGAAGTGACTAGCACAACAATTGACCAGCACAACGAAGTGACTAGCACAACAATTGACCAGCACAACGAAGTGACTAGCACAACAATTGACCAGCACAACGAAGTGACCAGCACAACAATTGACTAGCACAACAAAGTGACCAGCACAACAATTGACTAGCACAACGAAGTGACCAGCACAACAATTGACTAGCACAACGAAGTGACCATTACTCTCCAACAAATGGGAGACGTCTTAAATTGCCAGCTAAAAAAACAGGGATTCGAACAATGTGGCGAGAGCTCGACAGGCAGCATCTAATACTTGAAATTAGCTTATGAAAAAGCCTGATTTTTCAGTGGCACTGGGCCCCATCTGGCTTTTGAACTGCAAACGTGAAATAACGTGATGATGTAGTGATAGAAAGCACACTAATTGGCAGCTAGCTGTGGCCTAAATTGGTTGCATTATGGACATGGAAAGTAAGCTATGTATGTAACTTATAGGAATCCGGGAAATCACGAGACTAAATCTGCTTAAAAGAAAAGGGAGGGGGTAGGTATAATTTAAATTATGCGTTACGTGAGGCAGCTGGTAGTTAATAATAGATTGAAAAAAAAATCCCTTTATTTTACTGGTATGTATCTTACTTTTAACTAACCTTCTTGATTTTAAATTATACGTAAGTTGGCATGTGTCTTCTTGCAATACTTAGCACATTAAATAATGGAAGTATAAAAATGTATTCGAACACATAAACTAATGATGCCGGACTGAACGATACGGTGATAGGCAAAAGATCTAATGTTTTCCAAATTTAGATAAAGGGAAATGTGCATACAATTGTTTTGCATTCCGTACCATTTAACTAAAAACAATTTTAATTGTTCCGCTATTATTTTTTTGCTGTCTGTCTTGTCGTTTGTTAGTCAGAGAATCCATCACATTTAGTTCCTTAAAACTAAAACGTTATTGAAAATACGGTGGAGCCATCAAAATTATGTGTAAATGGAAGATGTATTGATGAGCAATTTAAAAAATAATAATTTCTTTTGGTCTAAAAAAAAGCACTAAACTTTTTTTTTTATATCACTGGAGGTGGGAAAGGTTAAGATTCTGTCAAAATATGTGACGTGCTAGAGAGACTAGACAAGGCTTATGTGTCAGTCACGTGCGTGTCATAGAGGGTTGAACCAACACACGGGTTGAGAGAAGACAGAGTGACCAACACACGGGTTGAGAGAAGACAGAGTGACCAACACACGGGTTGAGAGAAGACAGAGTGACCAACACACGGGTTGAGAGAAGACAGAGTGACCAACACACGGGTTGAGAGAAGACAGAGTGACCAACACACGGGTTGAGAGAAGACAGAGTGACCAACACACGGGTTGAGAGAAGACAGAGTGACCAACACACGGGTTGAGAGAAGACAGAGTGACCAACACACGGGTTGAGAGAAGACAGAGTGACCAACACACGGGTTGAGAGAAGACAGAGTGACCAACACACGGGTTGAGAGAAGACAGAGTGACCAACACACGGGTTGAGAGAAGACAGAGTGACCAACAAGAAGTGTACAAAATAGTTTTTTAAAGACATAAAAAAAAAATGTTCTAGATCAAAACTGTAATCATAGTTATTAATAAATGTTAATTGGGGGAGTGATGGCTAAGTAGTAAAATGATTAGCCTTTGAACCGAGGTGAATACAGTTTGAATCCCTGTGGGGCGCGTTGGTAGAGTGTAAAGCCTTTGGCTTCCGAACTAGAGGGTTGTGGGTTCGAATCTCGTGAATACTGGGATTTTTAATTTTGGGACTTTTGATTCCAACCAACTGTAATGGGTGCCTGACATTAGTTGATCGTTGTGCTGGCCACATCATTTGCCCTATCAATCACAATACCTCTATTCAATTCATACCTTCATGGAACTTGAAACCTTCTGGGTGAAACCTGGACACGGATCTCGAAATTAAAAAACAATCTAACATTCCTTAGTGATTAAGATAAAAGAAACAAATCCCTCAATAAAGTTGTCTAAACGAAGTAGTGTCTTTGTCAACAAAAGTATTGTCTTGTTTTATGTCAATACAGCCTGATTCTTTGTTGTTTTGTTTAGAATTTGTTAACAAGAATGTAGTTGTAATCAACTAGTCGACGCGAGGACTCAATAAGTCTGTCCCATTCTCTCTCCTCCGTCACGCCCCCACCCCACCTCATCAATATACATTCTGTTGTGATAGTCGACACAGCTTGATGGTCAGTGTTGTTAATGTCACCAACGTCACTATGTTTCAGGGCCAAAGGTTGAAAAGTGAGAAGTACATTTGACCCTGATTGTGTGTGAACTCAGTGACCCGAGACATGTCACTCACAGGTAGGTTGCAAGAGAGAGAGAGAGAGAGAGAGAGAGATGGAAGCAGTCGCCGTGCAACCAAACAAGTGGGGCAAATGTGTCACTGCTGGCGCCTGTCATGCGTGAGATTCTCGTGACCTGACAACTGAGCATCTGAAGCAGAGTGTTTAATACACATGATGGTGGGGGCGGGGATGGACAGTACTTATAGAGGGAGGGGGGCGTTTCGTCACGGTTGGTCTAGAACAGAATGTGATGGCGTGAGTGAGAAGTGTAAATATTGGCAGTGGTTACCTTAGAGGTACTGGGGGCTTTGACCTGGCCCGAGAGAACAGAGGCAGTGTTAATAACATTGTCACACTAACATTGCCTTCTTCGAGGCCAAAAGATGCTGACAGTGTAATAATATTCTTTACGGTACTCCCATGAACAAGCTGCAACAATATAGGAGCAACACCTGAAGGAGTTCATTAAAACAAAGGTCTGCTAACTAATAAGGTTGATTACAGATTAAACCTTGACCGTCAATGTCAATCATCCTTCAGACATCTCTGAAACGTGGACAGTATACAGAAAGCATGCAAAGAACCTGAAGCATTTCCACAGGCACTGCTTCAGAAGAATTCTGAATGTTAAGTGGCAAGGTGCATGACACAGTAGACCTAACAAAAGGACCTGCTTAGCAACCACACAACCCTGATTCAGTCTCAATTTTGATGTATGGGCTACGTCTGCAGAAAGGACAACTCCCGCAATTCTTTACGGCCAGCAAACGAATGAAAAGCGAGATCAAAGTGTAAAAAAAAAGCCTCAAGACAAAGCCTCAAAGCCTCCCTGAGAAACTTTCACATGGACCCTGCCACCACGAAGACTGAACATAATGATAGAATATGGCGCCAAGTCGCCAATGTCAAGGACATTGTATTGTTACTTCGACTCACGCCTTGATGCCACAGGATACGGAGATTGATCAATGGTATTGTTGTTTCATTGCTTTGATTCATATGCATTTAATGAGCGGATAGTTGTGAAAATAGAGTTCCCTAGGAACCAGGCCTAACTGATGTTATTGAAGGATCATCTAATTGATTTATTTGTTTAGAAAAGGGCCAATGTCTCATTGTGTGTTTCAGGAACTATATACTGAACTTTCATGCGTATAATATGGAACGCTGATCATTTATTGTTATAATAAATTATATTCGACTTATTTGTATAGAAACAAATCTTTTTTTTTAACAAAAGCAAAACTTTTTTTTTAAAGTAAGTAGTTACTATGACAAAAAATGCTTATTTAATAAAAAATTTTTAAAAACATTTTTTAATGAAAAAAATCAAAAACCGTCTTACAAATGTTCATCAATTACGCCTCCCTTTCTAAATTGTCTCCCGAGTTTTTTTACAATTAATAGTGAATAATTGTAAAAATTATGTATTTTTATGAAAAACAACAACTGCTTGCATAGTTAATTTAAAATTAAATGATTCACTTTTGGAAAAGGAAAAGTAGCCGTTGGATCAGAACTTTGAAAGATCTAAACGGGGACGGGCGGACAGACAGACAGAGAGCACAAAACTAATTGCGGCTATTCCACTTTGGGGGCCGCTAAAAAAAATTGAATTTTAATCGTCCAAAATATGGACACTTTTACAAAGCTTATATCAACTCACGTTGTCTGTCTGTCTGGTAAAAAGTTTGTACACGTTATTTCTCCCACACCCAATCTCGGATCAAGCTGAAATTTTGCACAATTATTTTTTTTACCTGACAACACAAGAATCAATAACAAAAAATATAATTAACCAATTAGTTAATTAACTATTGGTAATTAATTATTTTGTTTGTTATCTCGAACAAGTGAAAGAAATCGTACTTGACTGAAGTGGTGGTATAAGCTGAATTAATCCCTTTTATAGATATATAGATTTTATAGATCGTCTGAGGCTTAGTGAACACAAACATGAAATAGAAGCAATAGATAAATAACTATACAATCTTCCATGTTCTTATGCTCTTCGCTAGCAGAGTGGTTACCGTGTTGGCTTGAGAAAGCTTAGAAGGTTTTAGCCCATGCGTTCGAATTCAGGTCGCTCTCTCTTATTTTAAGAGAAATACATTAAAAGAACGATCCCCCAGATACCCCGTTCTTTCTCCCCCACCCCTTTCCAACTGTTCCAGACAAGTGAGTGTGTTGCGTTTATAGCGCAGTGAGAAAGCTAAAAGCTTGAAATTGCGCTAAACAAAAACAATTGGTACAAATATTTCTAATCCTACAGATTTAGAGTAGTTAGTCTAGATCTAGTACACAGTTAATGACACGATTAATCCAAATGAATTGATACAAGTACATTGAATACACGTTTTTTAAAAGTTTTTTTTTTTTAAATTTATTTTGCTTGTTTTTATGTTCCGATCATTTTTTTAAATGTGAATTTCAGCAAATCATCGAGTAACCCATCGAGCCGTGACAAAGTACAAACTTCTCAATTACTAGAAACACTTCATCCTGCAGTCTCAAGGGTTATCAATTAATATTTTCTATTTATTGAAATACAAAAAATGAAACTGTTTGTTTATGAAATGGAAGGTCCATGTTATGCCCATGTTGTTGGACGTCATAGCAGGAGGCTGTACAGAGGAGAGACCGGTGTTTTAGAACAGAAAGTCTCTGACACTACTGTTGAGTGTTACATAATGCAACAACACCAGATAGAAACAATGACGCAACCTCCTGTCACAACGTACACATCTCTCTCTCTCCCCCCCCCCCCCAACCAATCCCTCTATTACAATGAAACAAACCCATTGTCACTGACGTCAATTAGTCTTCAGTGTTGCATGCTGGTCCTCAATATGAATACATTCTATTCCCTCATATTTCTTTTATTCCACCATTCCCCCTCTCTCTCTCTTTACCCCTCTTTTTCTCTCTCTCTCTCACTCTCTTTCTCTCTCTCTCACTCTCTCACCCTCTTTCTCTCTCTCTCTCACTCTCTCACCCTCTTTCTCTCTCTCTCTCACTCTCTCTCTCTACTTCTCTTTCTCTACCTCTCTCTCCAGAGGCGTTGTGAGTAAAACGTGCGCCCGTGGCAAGATACGTTATTGGCGCCCTCCTCCCCCATTTAGCATGAACATCACAGAAATATAGGCGCCACTCAGAGGTCAGCGCCCGGGGCATCGTGCCCCCTTCTCTTGCTCCTCAGTACGCCTCTGCCCCTCTCTCTCTTTTCTCTCTCTATTTCGTCAACCATTCTTTTGTTTCCGTTGTTCTATCCATTGAAGTGGTTTCTGTTTCAAAAGATCAAAGAGCCCAAATCAGCACAAGTGATCATAAAATTGTCGAGCATCTTTTATACCTGAACACACACACACACACAAACACGCAACAGACACGCTTACTAATCCACTACTAAACATAAACATGTAGGTCCCGAAGTCGTAAAGGTTTTATTTAGACAAAAAAAGTGAAAGTTCTATTAAAACAAAAATTCTGAAGTTTCGATGACGTCCTATTCACACATTTATTGTTTCCGGTCATAGCGTAGGCTATAAAGTAAAAGGACACACAGAGCTACATAGATACACAGAGCTACATAGATACACAGAGCTACATAGATACATAGATGTTTGTCACTGGGGTATTCTTCTGCTTGTGAACTTTCAATGGTAGGGAGTCTGTGTGTGTGTGTTGGTGCGTTTCTATGTTTATGATGAGAAGAGGTTAGCGATTGCTTGTGAATGATGCAACATAGGTGGCTTTGGCGTCATGTTGTAGCCGGTCGTTGACTTGTAGCACCAAACTGCTGGTTGACAACTAAACCCTTGTTGGCGTAATATATTTTAACTAATAGAACTTCAAATAACTTGAATAACTTCCTTGTGAACAATACTTAATAGAACTTTGTTTATAATGTTACTAGCCGGACATTACCCGCGACCTGCGGGCTTTAGTTTGTGTTTACTAATCTAGTGGATTGGATTTAGATGTATGTTAAACTTAGCTAATGATCCTTTCAAGTTTTGCTCTTTCGCTACGAAAATAAAATTAGTTTTGCGAAAATGGGTTTACCCGAAGCCGATACATTCATATCTATTAAAAACGAATAAAAGCGATAGATGAATAGGATAATAAAGTATAATTAAAACGGTTTTACCCGATTTGTTAAATGAATGGTATTATAAGTAAGTCAGGAGGTTCTGAATTCGCAGATATATGGAACGAATTTATGTAAAAATGCTTTTTGAAACACAAATTTGAAGGTTAATTTGATTAAATAATGAAATCAATAGACTATATTTTGTATTCTCATGTGTCAAAGTAAAAAAACTATATGTGCAAAGTTTAGTTCTTAAAATTAGATCTAGATCTAAATCCTTTCGATTTTTTCTCATGTCAACATTGTAAACAAAGCCTAGTTTCATATAATAATATAACTTTAATAGAGTCGGTCAACTTTTTTTTTGAGGGTCTTAAGTTTGTGTTATGGTTACAATACATACACTACGATCTAAGTTAGTACCCAAGGAACATTTCTGCCAAGTTATATCAAGATTGGTCAAACGGTTTTGATTTCTATTCGTAACATACATACATACGCCTTACTTTCTTCTTGATAATTTAGATAACCCCGCCATGCACACCGCCATCCAAGATAGTGCAGAAGGTGCGCACTATTAGACACTAGACTAAGAAGGATGTTGACATTAGAGAAGAAGAGAACGATTTCCGCCCAAGTCGAGAGCCGACATGAAGATGCTGCGCTCAAGGCAGATGTCCTATGTGTCATGTCTCCATGTAAATAAAAATGTATGTCTCGTTGAGTTGGCTCCCTTCAGTTATTACAATAATATAGAAAAATCAAGTTGATATACAATAAAATAAATGTACTAGACTTTAGTAATAGTAATAACATTTCTTAACATCTAACTCTCTACAAAAACACAACCTTTCAGTCTCACTTTCTGCTGTCGTCTGTCCTAAGAAAGACCAATGACGACAATGCCATCTATGTTGCGTCATTTACATTCATTCGCTAACCTCGTCCATCGTCACCATGGAAACGCCCAAACTCACACACACACACACACTCCATAACAATCAGCAGATTGAACTGACCAGTTATCTTTTTCTTCTGTAATGACTACTGTAGACTATCGTTCGAAGGTCCAAGATTTCGAATCTTGCCCATCGCCCTCCTCAGCCGTTCTTCTGGAGGTTCTGGACTCTAGGGTGTCAAATGTTCAAATCTGAAAGAACACCCAAACATGTCAAATCAATTCATCTATGTTGTTTGCATGTTGAATGAGTGAGATAGCTCATTGACAGAAAGAGTGGGGGGAAGGGGGTTTGAGGACATTAATTACACGGTAGGTATAAGAAAAGTTAAGTCCCCTTTCAGACCTTACGATCTATGATGTAAAGGTCATCTGTTTCTGTAGCCCACAATGTCACGTGGCCAGCACAACGACCAACCGCCTTAACTTTGCCCCAACTGGAGTCAAGTACCCATTAGAGCTGACAGAGGCGCCCAAAGATCCCGAAATTAAAAATCCAAGCACTTTACCACTCAGGCACCGCGCCTCCTATTTAAAGGTTAGTGGATTACGTCCTTGACGGGACCACAGGCAGAGATGCTGTAATATTCCTAGGCAGGTATTTATAGAGGAACAATGGCGGAGTCAAGTATGTATTTACACAAACATAAACTGAAGTGTTTGGCGTTGACTTGTAGCCTACCATTACTGTCAGAGAAGTGATGCCAGCTAACTGGTGGTCACATTCTTACTTACTTAGACTTAGGTCCTCCCGCGCCGTTCGGCGCATTGGGCGGCAAGCTGTCTCCATAAAGATCTGTCACTGGCAATGTCTGAAGCCTCCTCCCACCTGGTGTCCACTGTTTTGAGGTCCTCCATGAAGGTGTGTCGCCAAGTAATACGAGGGCGTCCCTGTTTGCGCTTTCCTTGTTTTGGCTTCCATGTTATCGCAACTCTTGGTGTGCGTAATTCATTTTGACGTAGAACATGTCCCGCAAACCTCATGCGACGCTCAGTCACAACCTCACCAAGTGTTCGACTCCCAGTTTGGCATAGGATTTCCTTGTTTGAGACCCGATCTGTGTAGCTGACTCCCAAAATCCGTCTCAGCCATCTCTGTTGAGCCACATTTAGTCTTTTCTCAATTTTGACAGATGACTTCCATGTCTCACGTGCATATGTAGCAGTTGGAATGACGATTGTGCTGAGGTGTATTTTTGTTTCGAGTCTAATGGCTTGGCTAGTCCAAATAGGCTGCAGCCATTGGAAAATGCTCCCTGCCTTTCCTATTCGGCACGCTACATCGTGGTAAGCATCTCCATCATTTGTTATGATGCTGCCAAGACATGTGAACTTGTCCAGCTCTTCAAGCTTTGACTCGCCAAGTCTGACGGGGACACCCTTTGCCTTATATCCCACTCGCATAATTTAGTCTTATCCAAGTTTATGCGGATGCCAATTTTGGGTGCCTCTCTGTCTAGGCTCTTCGTTATTTCTTAAATGCATTTATTTGTAGCTCAGAGTAGTGCAACATCATCAGCAAAGTCCAAGTCCGTCAATCGGAGTTGTTCACGCCATGGAATACCAAAGGCAGTCTGGTTCATTGCTCTCCTCATTATGTAGTCGATGGCTTGGAGGAAAAGAAAGGGAAATAAGATGCACCTCTGTCTCACACCTGTCTCGATTGTACAAAACTCTGTCTTCTGTTTTAATGCAGCAACTAGACTGACTGTAAAGGTGTGGTAGGATCTGGACGAATTTTTCTGGGATACCGTATTCTCTAACTATTTTCCATAGTGATTCTCGGTGGATACTATCAAACGCTTTTTTGAAGTCAACGAAACTGATCGTTAGCCGTTGTTGGTACTCAAGACTTTGTTCTATGATATTTCGTAGAACGAAAATCTGCTCTGTACATGATCTGCCTCTTCGGAAACCTGCTTGTTCTTCTCTGAGCCTTTCATCTACAGACTGTTGAAGCCGTCTCAACAAAACAGTGCTGAAAACTTTGCCCGGGACAGAGAGGAGAGTAATGCCCCTTCAGTTGTTGCAGTCTGCCAAGTTGCCCTTTTTTGGAAGCTTTACAATCACTCCCTTTTGCCAGTCCTCTGGGACTTTTGAAGTTCGCCAACAGAGATTTAAGAGATCAGTCATTCTGTTAACAATGCACTGTCCCCCATACTTTAGCATTTCTGCTGATATCATGTCTAGCCCTGGTGCTTTGTTATTCTTTAACACTGCAATGGCCATGGTAACCTCCTCAGCAGTTATTGGGTCTGTCTTGACCTTGAGATCATTGTCTGGAGAGGGGTCCTTGAATATGTAAGTTTGGTCTGGCGACAGTTGGTTAAGGGTCTCTTTAAAATGCTCTACCCATCTTGCATCCTGTTCTTCTTTCGTTAACAGAGTTTTGCCTTGCTTGTCTTTTATCGGTGCCCCATGTCCACTCTTTGCTCCAGTGAGATCTCGGACAATACGATGGAGGGTTTTTGTGTCATTTCTGCTTGCAGCTGCTTGTGCCTCTTGTCCCTTCTGCTCAATCCAGTCCCGTTTATCTCGCCGACAGCTTTTCTTTACTTTCAGATCTGCTTCCCTATAGGCTTCTTCCGCTAGGCTGCGATCCTGTGTTTCATTTTTCTGATCTCGTCAACGTTTGGCCTCTTTCCTCTCATCTATCAATTTCCATGTTCTGTCTTGTATCCACCGTTCCTTGTATGAACCTCGCCTCCTTCCGATAGCTTCTTCCGCGCACCCAATTGTGATATCTTTGAAGTTGGCTCACTCTTCTTCAAGGGTCAATATATCTGCACGAGCCTCAAAGCGGTTCGTAAGTTTCAATTGGAACACTGCTGCAGTATTGCCGTCTTTAAGCTTCTCTACATTAAATGGGCGTGGTCGTGTGGCTCGTTTTGGTTGGTGTTTCAATCGGAGCTTACATTTGCCACTGACAAGGTAGTGGTCTGAGCCGATATCCGCTCCTCTGCGGGTCCGCACGTCTAACAGAGATGACCTCCATCGTTTGGAGATGCAAATGTAATCTATCTCGTTGAAGGTTTCTCCATTTGGTGATCGCCATGTTTTTGTGTGTATTTGTTTGTGCTTAAAATATGTGTTTCCAATTGAAAGGCTGTTGGATGCACATAGAGAAATCAAGCGCTCGCCATTATCACTGATGTTTTCTGCAGAGCCATACGGTCCCATTACATATTCAAAGCCAGTTCGGTTGGGATTGATTTTGGCGTTAAAGTCTCCCATCATTAGAATTAGGTCGTGAGTAGGTGTTTCATCAAGAGTGGTTTGTAGTTGGTTATAGAAACTATCTTTGATAGTATCTTCTGCATCCTCTGAAGGGGCATATGCTAGGATGGTAGTGACTTTGATTTGCTTTGTTTGGAGTCGAGCTGTAATGATGCGGTCACTGACCGGCTTCCAAGCAATTAGCGATTAGACATGATGATTCCTACACCACCAATGTGCTCCTTATCATGTCCTGAATATATTATTGTCTTGCCATCATTGATTATTTGACCACTTGATGTCCACCGCATCTCGCAGATCCCAAGGATGTCCAGCCGGTAAGAGTCAAACTCTCAAACTCTCCACATTCAGTGGATGTATTTAACATGAGAGACATTGGAAATAGTTTTAATGTCCATACGAAATGAACATTAAATAACGCAATTTATCCTTTTCTTATAAAGTCTATGAGATTGTATTTTAATGTATGGTCATGTAAAAACAATACACTGTCAGCCTATTCTTAATGAGATAATAATAATAAATATATTGAAAAACAGTTTTAAAAAATGTAATTACAAAATGAGCAAGTAACCTTTACAGTAATTTAATTAATTTTTTCAAATTTCAAATGACACAATCATCAAATGGCGCAATTATTAAATAATACAATCATCAAATGGCGCAATCATCAAATGGCGCAATCATCTAACAACATAATCATAAAATAGCACAATCTTTTAAGTACACAATCATCAAATGGCACAATCGTCAAATGTCACCTTAAAATGACACAATCTTAAAATGACACAACCATTAAATGATACAATCTTAAAATGACACTATTAAAATGACAAAATATTAAAATCTAAAAATGACACAATCATCAAATGATACAATCTTCAAATGACATAATCTTCAAATCAAACAACTTTTGAATGATCTCTCCGATCAGTTAGTTGATGATGTACTGGATTTACTAAGGAGAAGTCTGACCTCTCTTGAACAGTTAGTTGATGATGTACTGGATATCGTATTTTTATTTGTCTTGAACAGAATGATTTTTTGTTGTTAAGTCGGCACAATCATTTTTCCCCAAAGACAGTGTTTGGGCAGGCATGGACTGATACATTAGAACATGAATTAACTCTGTTTTTCTAAACTAGTTATTATAAGATGAATGTGTGCTTTCTTGTACATCCATAGAAAGGGTTAGGATTAGGGTTAGGGTCTTGTCAAGTACAAATAAACAAACACTTGATTTTAGTGGAAGTTTTTTTTTTTGTCGTATGGATATAAGATAAGATAAAGTTAGATCATTGTATCTGTCCAAAGAAATGGAATTTTTGACTACCTCAGCATAAATTCTATAACAACATAATAATAATAATTATAGGTTTTATATAGCGCTACTTTCATGTTTATAGCATGCTCAGAGCGCTATGGACCAATCTCATTTGTGGACCAGTGGGAAGGGAGTATATATATATATAACTATAACAATATATATAACTATAACAATATACATATATATATAGAACTATAACAATATATAGAACTATAACAATATAGATGCCAACAGGAACAAAATGTTCACACACTCTCACACATAGAGTTTTGTATATAGACTAGTGCCAACCTATATTTTTTTTACATAGTCTTAGTTCTAGGTAAGCCTAAATACTAGTACATCAGTAGCGCTGGCTCAAAACAAACAAACAAACAAAAGGGGGTTGGACAGGGAGGTTGCTGGCTATTGTATTACACTAGAACCTAGTCATCACCAAGAAGTAAAATACTTCACTTTCTAATTATGACCGTAGCAAGAAAAAAAGATGGGGGACGCTTCTGAATTTTCGTTTTGCTAGGGGACCTTGCAAGTTCAAGGTCAATTTCAGTCGAGTAAAATAGCTTCACGCGTCATCAACATGGCGACTGTCGTTCATGCAAGACCCTTAAAGGTAACATCTTTTGTTCCTGTGCACTCGACCGTAAACGCTGACGTCTGTAGATTTACGCAAACACATTTTTTTTTAAAGTGGGTCACTTGTGTGAATCATATACTCACAGTCTGATAGCGGATGTGAACGAATTACAATAATAATAATAATAATACTAAAGCAGAGCCGCAACATCCTGAGAACATTTCTTCAGTAAAGGAGACCTTTATTTCTAGGACTAAATTCGTTCCTCACAGCCAGAGAATGAATGCTCCTTCTTTTTAACATAATAATAATAATAATAATAATAATAATAATAATAATAATAATAATAATAATACCTTAATGAAATCTAAGCGCCTTCTTAATTTTTGTTTTATGATGGCCTAGGAGTTGGATTTTCGCTTTGAAAGATCGGTTACATAAAGGTGATGGATAGGTTTAGACGTAGCGCTACATGGTTACCTTGTCTTTTGGTTTTTGTGTTCTGGTTGTCTTTATTGAATGATTTATTGAATTGCCCAGTATAATCGAACCTAGGACTTAGCGTTTTGAGCGCGACGCTCTGTCAAATGAGCCAACGAGCCAAAGTACTATGTACGAATTTTAGTTTGAAATAAAAGATTCTTTGAACTTTCACTTTCCGTAAAGTAAGAAGAACATGTGAACTAAATATTGAAGCGCTTTGTTCAAGTTCGACTAGAGACTCATCAAGTGGCGTGGCTAGGGTTTGGGATGCCCGGTGCGTCAGTTCCTCACGATGCCATACAAATGATGTGTACGGTATTCAATGCTAAAGTATTGCTATTTCACAAGGTAATCAATGAAGATACTACAAACATTGTTACGTGCTTTCTTCCTGGCACAACTATCAATAATTGTATCCAATTTGTTTTTAAACACCATCTCTTCTTTAATAGACACAATTGCCAAAAAATAAAAGAGTCGTCAAGTTGTCATCGTTGATCGCAAATAGTTCAACACATTTGGAAGTATGCTCGCATGTCACTAAACTTACTGCCATTTCACAAATATGCGAATAAAGGTGATGACATCCGTTGATTCGAGGCTGAATTATCTAGCGGCAATCTAGCCGATATTAAAATATATTTATATAGAACTGGAGAGCTCAACAAGGCCTTGTTTCGGTAGTTTAGAGGCTTCTGAGGTCACTGCGACAAACTGTCTAAGCCTATTTCTCTCCAGACGAAATTGATTTTTGTCATTGTCGTTAGGAGCATTATGGAAATGATTAGGATCTGAGGATTCAATAGTTGGGCTAGCGACAAAAAATCCTTTTATCAACTATATATCAACTACATGATGTAGTGGCTTATAATTGTTGAACAATCTGGTCCAAGGAGGTATATATCCCCCCCCCCAGTTACTCTTTCTTGTGTGGTCAAACAGAATCTTTACCTTTTTTTTTTTTTTTGCCTGACATCTTTTTCTTGGGGTCATTACGTCTTTGAGGCTCTGCATTAGTCCCCAGATCTGAACACGAACTCTCGGCAAAGGTAATACTGGCTTCAACGCTGTTCTCCTTACTAGTAGTTAAAATTGCATTTAATAGTCTCTGTATAGCTCAGGAAGAAAAACGTACAATCCGAAAAACGGCCAGCTCCTCTACCACCGAAGCAAAAGCCACCTTAATCTGCGCTATCTGTGGACGGGAGTGTCTCTCCAAAATAGGGCTCCACAGCCACATGAGGAAGTGTGCTCTGAGATGAACCATAGTCGTTCTATGACTGAAGGAGGCCAATGGATAGCAACTAACAATCCGTCCGCATCAGATCTAGTAGAAAATGTTTCAACTGTACTAGTCAATGTTTCGAGTGTCAATAGAATTAGTCATCATTTCCCAACGTTTCAGACGTCATCTCTTTTGAAGCTCCATCGAGTTTTGACCGAGCGTGTTAAGTCTAGAAGCAGTGCATTCTTAAAAATTGACCCTAAGTAAACAAAAAAATCAAATGAAATGAAACTTAACTACGACAATTATCTAGATCTAGAATCCTGTGATATATTTCTAAAATCTAGATCTAGATAACGCCAGTGTTAAGCAAAGTCAAGTTTCCCGTTCAGACCTTGAGATCTATAGGGCAGATGATGTAAAGGTCAATGAGGGTGTCATGTGGTCAGCACAACGACCAACAGCCCTTACTTTCCCCAACTCATGTCAGGTACCCATTAGACCTGGGTGAACTCAGAGGCGCCCTAAAGATACCGAAAGTAACAATTCCCAGTTTTCACCAGGATTCAAATTCAGGACCCCCGGTTCGGTAGCCAAGCGACCACTCAGCCACCTCGCTTCCAAAGCCAGTGTTACCATTATAATTGTGTCCCTCATGTAAAGTCAGTGCCTTGAACAATAAAGTAACAGCATGTACCATGTGCCCCCAGAAGTGATTGCTTTGACTTCAGAGATTTAAACAAATCTATTAAATTCGATTCAAGGCTAGTCTACAATTTACATTTAATTTAAGAAAGAATATAAGAGATGAACAATGTAAAAAAAAAATAATTTGGATCTAAAATACAGAAGTTTGACTTCGTTGATGTATGTACCTTGTGTAGTCATGACTAAAAATACGAAGGAAAGTTTGATGCCCGCTCCACCTGCACATGGTTAGGTAAGTCTCTAATTATTATTTACTCAACAATTAAATATATATAATTGGAATATAATTGGATTTCCTCAAAGTTTAATTACTTTTAGATCACAATTAGCACACTCATCTGCAGAGATTCTGCATTGTATTAAATGTGCAACACAACCAGGGGCGTAGCAAGACTAAATGCATGACGCGTAGGACGTAATCATCTTCTTTTTTCAAGTAACGTCTGTATTATATAAGATAAGATAAGATAAGATATTTTGTGGGCCCCTTCCCCCATAAAACAAATTAAGTGTGTTACAAAAATCCAAAAACCCCTGTATGTATCGGTACATTTACCAAAAGACATTCCAATGCAAGTAAGTAATACTGTTATAACGTTTGATTCAGCTATCTTTCGTACATCTTATAGTGCCTTCAAATTATAGGAGGTCACGAAAACATAACGTGAAAATAGTCGGCTTTTACAAAAGTGCATTTTTCTCACTTTGGTATTACTCCCAAGGGCTCATGTGGGCCCTGATTGGTCATGATTCATGGGCCCAAGTGCAATAAAACCCCAACGCGCCATTTTTGCTACCCCACGGACTGTGGGCCCTTAATGGTCGTGGGCCCGTGTTCATTGAACCCCTTCGCGCCACGGATGCTACGCCACTGCAACACACTACTTACTTACCACTGGAGTTAGTTATTGTTTTATTGTTCTCACTTAGCGCTCTCCTGGCTGGTAAAGGTTTGGACTTGGAAGTAGATTATCTTCTACCCTGAAGGGACACCCAACAATTGACATCTACTGTATGCCTAGAACCAGAGTAAGCCTGTGTTTTATTCTTCTAACTTAGCACTCTCTTGTAGTTTATCCTTAGCACCAGTGGCGACACTAGGGTTGGTGTCACCCGGTTCGGTTAGCTAGTTCTTTTTGTTAAACCATAATACAGAGATCTATATAACATTTCGTTTTCAATAACATTTTGTACATACTTATAAAGATAAGACAATATAATTTTATTAATCCAAACAAATATTAAAATGTAAGATTATCCAAATACATCAGCTGAGCATGTTTGTTAGGCTTTAGGTACCTTTTGTTTTTTGTTGACCTTTTTGGTTGTGTGTTGAAAACTACTTATCGAAAGACGTCCTTGCTCCTTTGAAACAAAAAACTTTCATGAAAAACTTTATTTGAATGCCTCCTTAAAAAAGGAAGGAATTTCTTCCAGCTAAGTTTAGAGTTCTTTAGAATGGACTTCACATTACAGTCTCATCAGATCTGGAGGAAAGGTCATTTCCTTTTGTCAGAGCTAGACCTAGGGATTTTTTGATATGTGTGTGTGTCTGTAAATGTGTGTGTCTTTGTGTGTGATGATAGCTGGTTTGAGAGTGTGAAAATTGTTTTCATTTTTTTTTTGTCAGCCGTAAAAATAAATTATGTTTCTAAAAAAAAACACATTGAAATCAAACTTTCCATTTATTTTGGATCATTGCAGTCGCCTTATCTTATCTTATCTTATCTTATCTTATCTTAAAGTAGCTTAGCTTATGGTTAGACACATTTAAAACATGGATTCGAATCATCTATGAAACAAACAAAAACACAAAAAGGTTACGCACCACTGATCCCAACTTTGTTGGTTGCATAGACTTATAAACCGCAGTAAGTTAATGGCTTTTCGCTTTGAACATTAAAAGCAAACTGAAACAGAAGTACATCTAAATCAGGGGTTCTCAATCTCCGGGTCGCGACCCTCTTAGGGGTCTATTGACAATTTGCCAGGGGTCGCCTAAGACCATCGAAAATATGGATTGTTATTGTCTATTCTTCTTTTGCTGTATGTGGGGGTCGCGGCAGAGTGGGGGATTGTAAAAAGGGGTCGCCGAGCATAAAAGGTTGAGAATCGCTGATCTAAATTATTCGATCTTATTTTTTGATAAAGAATGAATCCTTTTCATCCTTCATCTGTAGCTACAACGCATTAATTCACAGCAGTAGACCTAGTCAAACTTGTAACATCGAAATATTCACAGCAGTAGGTCTAGTCAAACTTGTAACATTGAAACATTCCCAGTAGTAGACCTAGTCAAACTTGTAACATTGAAATATTCACAGCAGTAGGTCTGGTCATACTTGTAACATTGAAATATTCACAGCAGTAGGTCTAGTCAAACTTGTAACATTGAAACATTCCCAGTAGTAGACCTAGTCAAACTTGTTACATTGAAATATTCACAGCAGTAGGTCTGGTCATACTTGTAACATTGAAATATTCACAGCAGTAGGTCTAGTCAAACTTGTAACATTGAAATATTCACAGCAGTAGGTCTAGTCAAACTTGTAACATTGAAATATTCACAGCAGTAGGTCTAGTCAAACTTGTAACATTGAAACATTCACAGTAGTAGGTCTGGTCAAACTTGTAACATTGAAACATTCACAGTAGTAGGTCTGGTCAAACTAGTAACATTGAAACATTCCCAGTAGTAGGTCTGGTCAAACTTGTAACATTGACACATTCCCAGTAGTAGGTCTGGTCAAACTAATAACATTGAAACATTCCCAGTAGTAGGTCTGGTCAAACTAGTAACATTGACACGAAAACTAAACCAAATTCAAACGAAAAGTGGAATCTCGATGTACTGGCTGAAATCCATGCACTTCTAATTGTTTCCAAAGCTTCTATCAACTCCCTTCAGTCTCTCTCTAGTCAAACATTTGAACACGTGATTTCTCCTTCACCCATTCTCAGGTCAAGTTAAAACTTTACACAAATATGTATTGTATGTAACAAGACATGAATGAATAAAAAAAATTAACCAATTAGTCAATTAATTATTGTTTAATTATTATTTTCTTTTAAATCAAAATATTTTCTACATTAATGAGAGGTTTAGTAAATGTAGAGCTCCCCCCCCCCTCCCCTAGCTAAGCTTTGCTTTATTTTGAAAAGTTTTTTTATATTTTGCTGGTATAAAACCTGAGCCCCACGTGTTTTTCATTTAATGTTTGTGGTCTACTGGAGGTTATGAAATCATCAATCAGCATACACCTCTACACTAAATTAATTAAAAACGTATAACCATTTATTTTTTAGGTTGTATT
Organism: Biomphalaria sudanica; assembly: GCA_036873155.1. NCBI lineage: Eukaryota > Metazoa > Mollusca > Gastropoda > Planorbidae > Biomphalaria > Biomphalaria sudanica. Next base: position 1,286,984 of record JAZGLO010002124.1, read on the forward strand.
TATGCATCTATTATATTCAGTTACTTAAATACTTAAGTTTGTAGTAGTCCCTTGAATACAATAGATTTAGAGAAAGGAAAAAATAAATACTGTTAAATGTATATCCATTATATATATATATCTATATATGTTGTTACGTTTCTTTCTAAACCCTTGACAAAACAATGTGACTAAGTCAAGAACCAGACAACTTGGGCTCTGATAGAACGAGACACTTGAATGAGTGTAATCAATAATGATGAGAAAACAATGAAATACTTGACAAATGGACAGAAGTCAATGTCTCAATAAAACAGCTCTACACAACTTGTCAACAATGAATGTTTTTTTTCCTTAACTTTCTTGTTCCTCTCTCAGTCCGCCAGACTTGACCCAACCTTTCTTATAACCAACACATAGTTCATAGTCAGATAACCAAAAAAAACTGTTGACCTACACGGAGAATGTTTACATCAGTCCTTTTTAAGTACACAGGCCTTTGACACATGTGCCGGTTGATTACCCATAGGGTTACACTGACCAGCATAACAGTTTAGTTACAACAATATATATATATATATATATATATATATATATATATATATATATATATATATATATATATATATATATATATATATATATATATATATATATGTATATATATATATATATATATATATATATAAATTGATTACTACCAATCAGGCCTGGATTAACCATTAGGCAAACAACGCACGTGCCTAGGGCACCAAGCGCTTTGGGGGCACCACAAGTCCTCGAAAAAAATCGGTCGATTAAGTTACGAACGAAACTAATTTTCTGAAAAGAAATATAGGTTGTCTTCCATTGGCTTAATGGAAGGCTTACTCCCCGTTCGTTAGTGATCTATACTTTTTTCTCAGCTTCAACCAACAGATGGAAGATTCTGAAAGGATGCCTTGTGCATGAAACGGTGATAAAGTCTCTTTCCGATACCAGATGGGAAGCACATGCTGTTGCAACTGAAGCTATTCTAAAGTCTCATCCTCAGATTATAGAAGCGTTAGAATGTTTATAAGAAGACCAGTCACAGAAGGGGGACACCAGAAGAGAAGCAGAAAACATTGCAAAGAAGATGCAAGAATTAGAATTTGGTTTCATGCTTGTCTTTTGGGAAGAAATGTTACAACATTTTCACAGGGTTAGTCAAGCTCTACAAAATGAGCACGTGAACTTGAAAACATGTGCTGATTTGTATTCTTCACTAGCAGATCACTTGCATGAATCTAGGAATGAATTTGAAAGATTTGAAGAAGCTGCAAAAGAAATAACACCAGGTGTGGATTATAAGTCAACTTTGACCCGTAATCGTAAACGAAAGACAGTGGTCAATGATGGTGATGCCCCTAAGGTATCTCTGAATGCCAGAGACAAATTTCGTATATCTGCTTTCTACGCCATTGTTGACAAACCTGAGACAGAGATGAGTAAACGAGGACAGTTATATAATGATCTAGCAGTTCGATTTTCTTGTTTAGTCGATGTATCACAAACACAAACATCTCAGTGTTGTGAAGGACTAAATAAATGCTTATCCTAAAGATCTGAACAATAACTTATATACTGAACTACAACAGTTCCACTCATTTATTCGCCACAAGTTTCGTGCATCAAAATCTGAAAACAACACGTTCAGTCATGCAGAATTATACAAACTAATAGTTACAGATAACATCGAGTGTGCCTTTCCAAATGTAGAAATCGCCTTGCGCATATTTTTAACATTAATGGTTACGAACTGTTCAAATGAGCGTTCTTTTTCTCAATTCAAACGTATAAAAAATCCAAATAGATCGACAATGAAACAAGAAAGGCTTGATTCCTTATCTCTGCTGATGATTGAGGCAGACTTGTTGCGCAAAATTAACTTTGATGATGTACTCAAAAACTTTGCCAGACGTAAATCTAGAAAAAAGAACTTCAAAATGTAAATGTGTCCTTTCTTCGACTTTCTTATGATCTTAATCATCTTCTTATCTATTAAAAAAGTTTCAGTATTTTTGTCTATTATTATTACAAAATTAATTAACTAATAACTTTAATACTGAAATACCTTATTGTGGTTTAATATGAGTGATAGTAATGTAATACAAATAATATAATTAATTATTACACAAACATTTGTATCAACAACTGTTTTTCTTTGTTAGTATTTTGCATAATAATGATAATATTGAACATGGCCTACCAGCGGTCAGTGGAGGAGGAGGATCGGGCCGGGCTCGGGCAGAAGGGGCACCCGTGTGGGTTTGTGGAACTTTGTGCCTAGGGCACCAAGAGTTCTTAATCCGGCCCTGCCACCAATTAATAAATTAATATTTTTGATTAATTCATGTTTTGTTTTGCAAAGCTTCAAGTTGTTCTGAGAATGCGAAGTGAGTGAAGTTACGTCTACAAAATGTGTACCAGACAGACAGGCAGACAGAGTGAGTAATTAAAAGCTTTGCTTCGTATTGTCTTCTAAAACTCTGACGTCATTATCACGTGACTTCTCACCCTAAATGAAGGTATTCGCACGGCACTGCACCATTTAACCTAAACAGATGTACAATCATTCGGCGCAGAGGGGCGAGTGTGAAAGTAATCCACTTGGTGACAAACATACTTGTTGCAAACTTGCCATCGAACCTCGAGAATAAGGTGACGGTTATATTTGTCTCAAACAATCTTAGAATTCTCTCTCTCTCTCCCTCTCATTGTCTCTCTCTTTCTCTCTCTCTCTCTCATTGTCTCTCTCTTTCTCTCGTTCTTCTTTCTCTTTATCGCTCTTTCTAACTCTTTTACTCTCCCTCTCTCTTTCGCTCTCTTTTTCTCTCTATCACTCTCAATTGTACTCTCTCTCTCTCTCATCCTCTGTTAAAGTTCAATGTATGTTTAGGATTTTCAAAAGTTGAAGTCACGGAGTTTTAAAATAAGCCCACACTTACCCTTTCAGTGGCAGATCAAGCTGGTGGATGCGTTTAAAGAAATACATAGAGTTAGGGTTTAAACACATGGCCCCATATAAGTTCTTTGCTACACATAATGCAGAAAAATAAAAAAATAGTAAAGTACCCCCTTCTGACCTTGCGATCTATGGGGCAGATGATGTAAAGATCATCGGTATCTGTGGCAGACGGTTAACTAGAGTGTCATATGGCCAGCACAACGACAAACCGCGTTTACTTTTTCCCAACTAATGTCAGGTACCCATTAGAGCTAGATGGACTCAGAGGCGCCCTAAAGATTCTAAAAAAAATCAAATTTCCTGACTTCACCAGGATTTGAACCCGGAACCCCTCGGTTCAGAAGCTAAGCGCTTTACCCTCAGCCACCGCGCCTCCACATAAGTCTTTTTGGTTTGCATTTGTTGTGCAAGTTTTCTAAGATGACAGTCCTTAAATGTCTTCCTTTCAGTGAGTTGACAAAGTCTTGCTTCCCAGCATTCAGCGTGACAAAGAAATCTATAGAGCTACTGGATAAGTAAGTCTATACATAACAAAACAATATATACAAGACAATTTAACAAAGCAATATAACAATACCCAAGTCACGAACACAAACTAAAAAATCAACACACAAAACTCATAAAAGTCATGTCAACATTTACTTGCTATCAGCTCTGACATTATCTGACTTAGTTTCTGTGGTCCCACACTAGACTTCTTATGTAATAATATAATCTGTAGATCTGGAACTAAGATATTTTGAGGCTCAGTACAAGCGACTCGCTAGTTACATTCAAGTGTTGGGTCCAGACAAGTTAGACGAGCGGAGATTGCGTTCAGATAATGTGGATTTAATAAAAGCCAAGCCGCCAGAAACAAATACACAATCTCAGGCGTTGTGTCTTTGATAACAAGTTCATGTCATCAAGGTCAAACATGTGTGAGTATCATCAAGGTCATACATGTGGAGATAATGAATGTAGCTACTGCCTGCACTTAAAAACATTTCTATGGAAAGTAAAGAATTTTAAAAAAATGGCGACCCGAGCGACTCAAAACGGCAATTCACAAGAAAGTGTGGAGATTTGAAAATGTGAAACATAAAATAAGCAAGAAAGTGTGGAGATTTAAAAATATGAAACATAAAATTAGCAAGAAAGTGTGGAGATTTAAAAATGTGAAACATAAAATTAGCAAGAAAGTGTGGAGATTTGAAAATGTGAAACATAAAATTAGCAAGAAAGTATGGAGATTTGAAAATGTGAAACATAAAATTAGCAAGAAAGTGTGGAGATTTGAAAATGTGAAACATAAAACTAGCAAGAAAGTATGGAGATTTGAAAATGTGAAACATAAAATTAGCAAGAAAGTATGGAGATTTGAAAATGTGAAACATAAAATTAGCAAGAAAGTATGGAGATTCGGAAAGGTGAAAGTAAAACCATGTTGTTTCTATGACCATTGGGTATGCAAGGATATTGTGTAGCTAGCTAAACGACCATACGAATCCACTGGTTTCTGTTAGAAGTTACAGGGGCGGCCCCTGTTTCCAATGTATACAACCAGGAGTGTAGCAAAATATGTCTTCGAGGCTCAGTGAAGAAGACGATGCAATATTTGTTTCCACTGTTGCGGATACGCAAAACAGTAAATGGTCATGTGACCAGCACAATGATCATTCGACAAACCAACATTTCAGTCAAACTTTAGTGAAAAGAATGTCCTCTTCACAAAGTTGGTGTCCTAAACACCTTGGAGAGGACAAGGACCAACACGGAAACATAGGGGACTTCATATCGTCCGAGAAAGGATAGCCAGTAGCAATCCAAATCATCACAGCTTTCAGTAGCGGATCCAGAACCTTTAAGTGGGGGGGGGGGCGATTTATTTCCAAACTCTAGCTTTAACTCCCAGTAAACCTTAACTCCATGTATAAACACACACACACAAAAGGTGACCTATAGTTCAATTACAGCAGCGTTTCTTAACCTTCATCCAAAACTTACTTTGGTGCCCCCCTTCTCTTGACAGCAATGGAGGTTTGGGGGAGCGCTGTAAGCTTCCCCAGTGGGAATCGGGGAATGCAGAAACGCATACTCCTGACACAGTGGCGTAGCAAGATACCCGTGGGCCCGGGTTCAAAATATATATTAGTGGGTCCCACCCTCACCCAATTAGAATATAATGTTTGACAAAACAATTGAGCAACCTGAATGTATCGGTACATTGACCAAAAGACATTCCAATGCAAGTAGAGAATTTTTAAAATAATCTTATTACATTCAATTTATAACTCCAACATAAATTAAAAGTCAAAGTTTGTACAATTTTTGAACAGAATGAAACGAGGTAATGGAGTTTGAAATATATAAAGAAATGTTTTATGAGTTCTAGTTCCCTTTCTACACATTGACATTCCTAAAACACTTCTAGGTGTCAAACTTTGAAACATCGATACAAACTAGTATCTAGTTCTACGTCCATTATTCAACAGTAAATAGATCGAGTATTTATATATTAAACATTTCTCTGGCCTTCTTAGTAGTAAAGTTAAAAACCAGTGCTTCTATTTCTAAACTAGAATTTTGCAGGGCCGGCCATAGGCCACTGCAACCTATGCGACCGCAGTGAGTCCGCACTTTCATAGAACCCGCACTTTCATAGGACCCGCGCTAATTATAGGATGTAAATTATCAAATTACACCAATACAACCTATATATAATAATAGGGGTTCCGAGGTCTCCTGATTTTTCCAAGGCCTCCTCGGAATCTCCTAAAATTATTAAAATTGATAGGGCCGCCCTGACGCTATTCCATGATCAATTAGTCATCTTTCTATCTTCTAGTATCTAGATCTTTATTATAAACCTGCTCGCCAATTCGGTTTCCTCATTAATTGCAATAGCACAAACATGTTCAACTTAAACGATCCCTATGTTAACACTCTGATGTTTATTTGGCTTGCTAAATATTTAATGTTATTAGCGGCCCACGAAAGGGGAAAAGACACTATTAGTTTTGTGCGAAATGTCTGTCGTCTGTCCGTCTGTCCCGTGTAGATCTCGTTAACTACAAAAGATATTGAAAATCCGACATCACAATATTTTAGACCATTCAAAGTTCTGATGCAACGGCTACTTTTTTTTTCTAAAAGCGAAAAATCTAATTTTTAAAATCAGTTATGCAAGCAGTTTTTTAAAGAGAAAAAGCTAATTAGTATGCATTATAAGTTAGACCTAATTTAAAACAAATGGTATTCTTGTAAACTTCATTTTCCCAAAAGTATATAGCGGATACCGTTGCCAATTTTCTTTTTTTTTTTTTTTTTTTTTTTTTTTTAGCATTTGAATAAGAGATTAAGCCTTTTCAAAACAATTAGATCAATTATGAGACATCGGTTAGGCCAGGGGAGGCGCGATAAAGCGCTTGGCTTCCGAACCGGAGTCCCGGGTTCGAATCCTGGTGAAGACTGGGATTTTCAACTGTGGAATCTTTGGGCGCCTCTGAGTCCACTCAGCTCTAATGGGTACCTGACATTAGTTGGGGAAAAGTAAAGGCGGTTGGTCGTTGTGCTGGCTACATGACACCCTCGTTAACCGTAGGCCACAAAAACTGATGAACTTTACATCATCTGCCCTATAGACCACAAGGTCTGAAAGGGGAACTAGTTAGGCCAGGCTCACATCTAACTTTACATTCACTTTCACCTATCCTTTGATCTGCTGGACCGTTGGGGCACTACACAAGATCTGTTAACCTTCTTTCTCCATTCTTATCTCTTATTTGTCTTTGATATAATTTCATTCGGATGTTCTTTCTGAAAATATTAAAGCCTGCCTGGGTGGACCACTTCGGGGGCCAATTTTGAGTTTGTGTTTCCACACAAACTGTCTTTTGTAACCTTGTTGTTTTTTTTTTTTTAAGATTTCATCTCCTTTTTATTCTGATATAAGCCTATTGATCACATTAGCATTTTTGTACAATAGGCCTACAGAAGACACACACACACACAAACAATGTTGATGAAGACTTACGAGTCATCGTCCTAATTGACTGTTGTATACTATTTAACAATCTCAATTTCATCGGAGATCAACTTCATCGGATGAAATAGTGTTTGAAACAGCCGTAAACACTCATTCTGAATACCAAAGATTTGATTTTACATATTTAAATATAAAACAAATAAAAGAAAATTAAGCTTTGAGAAAATTGAATATGTATCAGCTGTATCAAAATTTTATTTCGTGACAATCAGGACTATCCCTATTTCTTAATCAAACTCTTCCTATCCCCCCCCCCCCCATTCATGATGTAATATTACCAATGGTTTTATTAAAAGACAAGGACAAAAAAAGAATGGGGCGATATGGAAACGATTGTCACCTCAAACGCATCTTATCTTATCTTATATAATACAGACGTTACTTAAAAAAAGAAGATGATTACGTCCTACGCGTCCTGCATTTAGTCATGCATATTAACCAATGACTTAAATTCTGCCAAGTCACTGGTTTTTCTGGCTAGCTCAGGCAACCCATTCCATGCTCTAATAGCACTAGGGAAGAAGGAGTATTTGTACAAATTTGTCCTAGCATATGGGACGAGGAATGTGCCTTTATTTTTGTGTCTTTCAGAGTATTTTATTAACTTTTGTTTTTGTATTTGAAGATTATGGTTCAGTGTTTTATGTATAATTGCTACTTCACTTTTGAGTCTTCTGTCCTGAAGGCTTTCTAAATTTAGTGATTTTACTAATGGTGTTACCCTAGTCAAATGTGAATATTCGTTTGTTATGAATCTCACTGCTCTATTTTGTGTTTGTTCCAGTTTCTTAATGTTTTCTTGAGTTGAGGGGTCCCACACGGTGGATGCAATTCTATTATTGGCATAACCAAGGTTAAATAACATTTTAGTTTTATGTTCTTATTTGATTTTTAAAAATTCATTTAAAAAACCCTAATGCTTTGTTGGATTTTTTTATAGTTTCATCAATATGTGGATTCCATGACAGTTTTTCATTTATTATAACACCTAGGTATTTTGAGTTTTTAGTCTGTGTTACTGGTTTGCCATGAATAAGATAAGTGGAATTAATTTGTTTTAGTTTTTTTGTTACTCTTAACAACTGACATTTTTCTGGGTGGAAAGACATGCTCCAATTTGATTCCCATTTCTGTAATTCATCTAATTCTCTTTGTAAAATATCTGTGTCTTGTTTTGTTTTTATTGTTCTATATATTATGCAATCGTCTGCAAATAATCTGACTTTTGTTCCTGAACTAATGCAATTTGGTAAATCATTTATGTAAATTAAAAATAGTAGTGGACCCAAGACTGTTCCTTGAGGTACACCTTAGTTTACTGTTATTGGTGTTGATTTAGAGCCATTTATTATTACAGTTTGTTCTCTCCCTATCAGAAAATCTTTAATCCACTGATGCAGTGGACCGTTAATGCCGAAATATTTTAATTTTTTAAGCAAACTATGGTGGTGAACTTTGTCAAAAGCCTTGGAAAAATCTAGTAAGATAGCATCTATTTGTTCACTATTATCTAAACCTTTTGAAAAATCATCAATTAGTCCTATTAGTTGTGTTTCACATTATCTATATTTCCTAAAGCCATGTTGGTATGGGGTGAGGACATTATGTTTGTCTAAGTGGTTTATGATATTGCTACATATTATGTGTTCTAGTATTTTACATGTGATGCTTGTAAGTGATACTGGTCTGTAGTTTCCTGGATCAGATTTTTCTCCTTTTTTAAATAGGGGGGTGACATTAGCTTCTTTCCAGTCCTTTGGTACTCTGCCCTGGTTAAGCGATGCCTGAAAGAGTATTTTGAACACTGGGGCTAGCTCATTGCTTAGTTCTTTGAGTAATCTAGATGGAATACCATCAGGTCCAGACGCTTTATTTGGTTTGGTGTTGGCTAATAGTTTTTTAATTCCATTTTCTTGTACTACTAAATCTTCTATGTTGTCTACTTGGTTCAAATTAAGAAATATGTCTTTGTCTCCTGGGGCTGAGAATGCTGATGCAAAGTATTTGTTTAGGATGTTTGCTTTAGTTTCATTATCATTATGTATTATGTTATGTTCATCTTTTAATGGCGCTATGCCTGTTGTTTCCATTTTCTTAGACTTAATGTATGACCATAGGTTTTTGCTGTTATCTTTAGATATTACATTGTTTATGTATTCACTCTGCAGCTGTCTGCTTACTTTTTGGGTTAGGTGTTTAATTTTTATATACTTTTTGTAAACTCTTTCTGCCTTGGTTTCTTTAAATTTTCTATATAGGTTTTCCTTCTGTTTACAAAGCTTCTTTAGTCTATTATTAAACTAGCATTTATTTATTTTGTTTGATGTGTATTTAGTTGGTATATGATTTTCTATAATGCTTTTAAGATGGTTTTTAATGAAATTCCAGAGGTCATCGACTGGTTGGTTAATGTCTTTTTCTAATAAGAATGTTTGTTGAAAGTTTAATGCAGCTTGGTGTAGTTGTGTTAGGTTACATTTATTCCAGAGTAAGATTTTTCTTTTGGTTTTTGTATTGGCTACTGCTTTTATCTGACTGTGTATTTTTATGATCTCATGGTCTGATAGACCAGGGATAATATCATAATCAACTACTAATCCAGGTCTGTTGGTTAAGAAGAGATCTAATGTGTTGTTTAATCTAGTTGGCTTTTTAATGATTTGATCTAAACTTAGGTTGTGTAAAGTTTCTATGAAAAGCTAATTTATGTCCTTAAGGTTTTGGTGTTTATCTATGGTTAGTGTTTTCCAATTTATATCAGGTAGGTTAAAGTCACCCATAATCAAAAAAACTGCATTTTTATTTGTCTCTTTAAGTGTAGTAATCTGATTACATAGTTCCTGCATGTATTCTAAACTAGAATTTGGTAGTCTGTAAATGCTGCCTATTATAAGGGATGTTGAGGTGGTATTAATTTTACAAAATGTAGATTCTATGTTTTTTGAGTTAGGTAAGGTAATTTCTTCTGCTATAAGAGTGTTTTTTTATTGCTAAAAGAACTCCTCCATGATTATCAGCCCTATCTTTTCTAAAAATTTCATAATTACTATTGAAAATTTCTGCATTATAAATTTCAGGATGTAGCCAAGTTTCTGTTCCTGCAATTATGTCTGGTTTCTCACATTGTAATAAAATTTCTAAGTCTGCTGTTTTGTTCCTAATGCTTTGAAAATTTATTACTAAGGTTTTAAGGTATTTTGTTATTACTTCTTTAGGAGGTTTGTTTAGTGAGGCTGTTGTATTAATTTTAGTAGATTTAGGTTTAACAGGAGTGGATCTGGCTAGTGGTTGGTGAGTTGGTTTTGGGATGGTGTTTAGGATGTTGTATGGGTTAGAAGTGTCCGCATCAAAGGAATCAAACAGTCCTGATGTAAACTGAGGTAACCCACACGGTACACAGTGCCATGATGCATCTTTGTTGCCTACGGCATAATACACAGGTGTATTCATATGGAGACATGATGCATGGTACCATTTATCGCAGGTGTCACATTGAATGGCTTTCTGTTTCATGGTGCATACTTTTTTGCAGATGTTGCATCTATCTTTAGATCTAGGCCCTGGATTTGACTCTACATCTCCTGCTATTAATATTAACAGTGAAAGGTATTTATTTCTACTGTGTCTGATTGAGAACTTCCATTTGTGATGTGTAATCTTCTTTAATGTTATGATTAGGGCTAGCCACCATTACAATTTACAAAACCTAATGGAAAGCAAAATTCTTACATTAAAGCTTAATACTCTGGTTTTTGAAGTTAATAGAGAAAGTGATAAAAAGTTCAGAATATTTTGAGGGGGATTTTAAATTATTTTTTTAAAAATCGGTTTTACAAAAGGGCATTTATTTTTTCACTTTGGTGTCATCTCCAGGTTCTCATGCAGGCCCAAATAGTGAAGAGTCATGGGCTTAAGCGCAATGACACCATTTACGAATTTGTTGCTACGCCACAGGCTGTGGGTCCTTAATGGTAGTGGGCCCGGGTTTGAACCCCTTTGCACCATGGATGCTACGCCATTGTCCTGACATCTACAACTCATTAGTCATCATATGAAAAAGGCAGTTCAAATTAAGTAAAATAAAGTAATGTGGGGTGAAAGAGCCGATACTGAAGTGTGAGTGAAATTCAAGGTACAGGTAGTGTAAGTATATCTTTATATATCGTAATTTTATCTTTTGTTAAGTGATACCACTTGTAGTGCGCCACCACTCAAAAGTTCGCTAGTGGTCGCAACACACTATTTTTTGTTTAAATAACACTAACATAAGGCTATATAGGCTTTATATTAAATTCTTATATCGAATCGCCCCCCCCCCCATTCTCTAATGTCAAATTCAATCATTAGCAATGATTATAAAATAGAGAAAGGTCCTTAGCATGATAAATTGTTTTCTTTTGCCCCCCCCCCCCTTACGTTTCTGACGAAAACATGACTGTTAAAACAGAATAGTCTAATAGGGCCACAGATTCTATGTTATTGCGCATAAATATTTAAAGAAATTTGTAGCGGCCCCCAAAAGGGGATAGATGCTATTAGTTTTGTGTGGTCTGTCTGTCTGTCCGTCCGTCCGTCCTGTTTAGATCTCGTAAACTAGAAAAGATAGGGAAAATCCGACATTATGATATTTTAGACCATTCAAAGTTCTGATGCAACGGTTACTTTTTTCTTTTCTGAAAACGAAAAATTCAATATTTGAAAATCAACTATGCAAGCAGTTATCATGTACGAAACCCAACCAAAGGACATTTATTTTTACGGAAATGTTGTTTTCTCTAGACTTTGAATAAGAGATTGACCCTTTACAAAACAATTAGAACAATAAGTTAATCATTATATGACATCAGTTACGCCTGGTCCACATCTAGCTTCACCTTCACTTTCACCTATCCCTTGGTCTGCTGTACCGTTGGGGTACAAAAAAGGATCTGTCAACGTTCTTTCTCCATTCTTCTCTGTCATTTGACTTTGATAGAAATTCATTATGATATTCTTTCTGAAAATATTGAAACCTGCTTTTTTACCTGCCTGGGTGGACCACTTCGATATATATATATATACTTCTCAACCTTCGGCGAAAAAAAAAAACAACTAAAGAAAAAACAGCCATGTTGAGACCTTTCTCTTGACAGCTAGGGGGTCTGGGGGAGCTCTGTAATAATGTTTTACTTGAAAAATATTTTAATAGGAATATACAGGCCCTTAGTACATTGCAAATACAACAGATTTGTTTCTTGAAAAGATAAGATGCCCCACATATTTAGAGGAAAAAAATATTCGAGAAATAGTAATAATTGTTCAGGCATTTCTCTTTATAGATAGGTGCTCACTGGGAGCGCTGTAGGTCCTCCCAGTGGGGTCCGGGGCAAAGCCCCGACGCCAAAAGCGTTTTCTTGCATTCTTGACTGCTTCTCCTAACATCTACATCGAAAAGTAATATTTTTTAAAAAGCTCATTTGTAAGTGATACATTTTGTTCAATAAGCATGTTTGTAACTTTGCTTTCTTACAGAACTCTAATTCAAAGCTTTAAACAAAACAATTCGGAAGTGGCAGGAGAAATGACGCGTGGGCCAATTAGATTCTGCTCTAATTTTTGTTATACAACAGAAACATATCAGTATTGAGTAAAGGTTGGAAAACGATGACTAGGAAAACTGCCGAGTGGGGGGGGGGGGGACGATCGCCCCTACCGCCCCCCCCCTCTGATCCTCCAGTGCGCTCCTCCCCTTTTGGCTACGCTCACAGCATTTTGAGTGCGAAATTTGCTTTTTTTTTATATATTGAAAATGTGGTTTTTAGCGGCAAACCTCGGTGGAGAGGGGTTTTAAACGCTCATAGAATCTGGTGACTGATGAATGGATAGTGATATATTGAAGAGGGGGTCTTATCTTTAATTTCGGAGGGGGTTTTAAACTCAAAAACCCCCTTGGCTGCGCTGGGGCAAGTGATAGTTTAGTAATAAAATCTCACCTAAAAGAAACAAAAAATCAGTCATTAAACTCCGACCCACATCCCTGCGACTACGCCCATGCAATAAATGTCCTAGTCTAGTCTTAGACTTACTGCTAGTACTGGTCTTAGTGTAGTCCTGTCTTAGTCCTAGTACTGGTCTTAGTGTAGTCCTGTCTTAATTCTAGTACTGGTCTTAGTGTAGTCCTAGTACTGGTCTTAGTGTATTCCTGTCTTAGTCCTAGTACTGACCTTAGTGTAGTCCTGTCTTAGTCTGAAAGTAATTTTAAAAAAAGACCAGAAATAGAGACATTTACTTCAGTTCAATAAAGAAACAATGTATATTTGACTGGAAGTGACGCATCAGTGGTCAGAAAGTAAATTTAAAAAAAAGACCACCAGGTCATCAAGAAAGGTGCATATCCTTGTGTCCCACAGACCTGGCCCTTGTTCTGAAACAGGAAATGTCATGTGGATGAAGATCTGGTCAGGGCTGTTGTTTTAATTCAGCACATTAGCAAATTTACAATGTAGGCGTCTGTACTTTTGGTAAAAAAGATTATGTTAATGGAGCAGACATAACTCCTGATCCCCCCCCCATCCCACATTCTCACATAATCTCTTTCATTCATATTCGTCCAGTGTTTAAAAACATATATACATCCGTCCAGTGTTAAAAAACATATTCACATGATATTTACAGACGTTAGAAATCTTAATTCTGACAGACGTCATATATTATCAAATGAGAGACAAACATGTATAGAACTACTAAAAAAAAAAAAACAGATTTATTAACTCTATTTAAAGACTTTTAAACTCAAATCACGTATATACTTTGTTGACATATACTCTTTTGATAGACTTATATACTTCATAGCCAGGCTTAATTACTTCATAGATACATTGATATACTTCATTGATTGATGTATATACTTCATTGATTGATGTATATACTTCATTGGTTGATGTATATACTTCATTGATTGATGTATATACTTCATTGATTGATGTATATACTATATTGATTGATGTATATACTTCATTGATTGATGTATATACTTCATTGATTGATGTATATACTTCTAAGACAGGCTTATATGCTTCATAGACCGACTTATATATTTATATACTACATAAGCATATACTTCATAGAGAACTATATACTTTATAGACAGACTTATATGCTTCATAGATTTATATAGATCTACTTCATAAAAAGATGTATACACTATATAGACAGATATATATAGGCCCTACTTTCTAGATAGATGTATATACTCCATTGACTTACACTATACATATATATTTGTAGCTACATGCTGGCCACCGGATTGATTCATAAATTCTGACATTATATTAAAGTGAAAAAGTAAAATGAATTAATTCACAAAAAGAAGTCAGTTTGTAGGTTAAAAAACATTTTAACATCTGATAATTCCGCATGAGCAAAAGTTAAATTTAACAAAAACATATTATTTAACCTAAATTTAGTCTTGTAGCAGATTTTGTGTGTGTTATGAATTTATTACCAAAAAATATATAATAACAAAGAATGGGTAAAATATGTAACATCACAAAGCCTCGAGTCGGAGGTGGCCTCGAAACTGAAATGGCCTCGAAGTGAAATTGCCTCGAACGTAAAGTAGTCTCGAATCTGGCGAGATTACCTTCACCTCTGCTTGGCGCAATTGTTCTGCCTAAACAAAACATTTCTGAAGCCCAGGAGAACGCTTGCAGCCTAGTTGTGTGGGCTGGACACTGACGTGGACCTCTGGACTTTGACGTGGACCTCTGGACCCTGACGTGAGCCTCTCATTTGGAGTAATGGAGCCTCCATTAAGAAAGAGTACATCATTCCAACGTCTGGGTGTGTCCTCTGGACTCATTCGAGCTACTTCTGTATAAGTCACGTGATTCCAGTTTGCACACGGCCCTGTGTAATAAACTAGACGTGGAGTGCAGATGTACCAGAAGGAAAGCTTCAAGAGCAACCTCTTTCATTGTATGCAGGGAGTTCATTTCATGTTTTACATTGCGTAGATTTAAAAATGAACTCTGTCTTAGATCGGATTATCGACTCCGTATAAAGTGGTATAACCAAAAATGATTTATTTTCAAATTGGATTTATTGGTCGGGGTTAGATTGTAATGTTTAAGTAGTAAATCTTACATCTATTCCCAAGGCGCCAACTTGCCACAGCTGACATAAAAGAGAGCACCTGGTTGCATGCGGTCTCAGAACGAGACAGCTGGAGGTTAATCGCAAAGGTCGCGAGATACACATTGAAACCAAATGAAAATCCGCTGCCGAGGACAGACGCTGACGGCGAAAAGAAAATCTTAATCGACCACCGGCGGACAATGGTTATGCTTGGCCTGGATTTGGCAAAATATGTAGGTCACAGCTGGGGCTGCGTAGCCACGGGAAATATTGCATTCCTCATTAATCTTCGAACTCGAAGACAAGTCTTAGTATTATTATTATTCCCAGACGAAAAAAAAAAGGTTACTTTCTTTTTGCCTTGCAGCCCTAAGTATTAAAGTCTTTTCCTCATGTGTGTGTGTGTGTGTGTATCATAAGTCCTTGAATAGCCCTACAAAAGGACCAATAGTTTGGATCTAAATTTGACACTCGTGATTGCCAAATGTTTTAGTCACGTACAACGTATCAACACTTCAAGGCCAAACATTGACTGTTCGTCAAAAAAACTTTCCCACTTCCCTAATGATCAACGCTTGGATATTTTTCCAGATAACGATAATCTGGAAAATCTAAACTCTACAATAGTGGTTCTAAATCTTTAATGGGGTCTTCGGCTATGTCTTTGACAAAATTTTCCATTTCAATTTCACAATTTGCTAAAATAGTTTACCACTGGTAGCTTAGACTCTATAAGATACTTAGTTTACAACAAATTTAAGAATCACTTCTTCGTGTCACAGAGTCAAAATTCAAGAAACAAGGGAGATCGTTTGACCCGGAAGTACTTACAAGAAACCACCTCTAAAGTCTCGTATTGGATTAGATCAGTCAGTGAATAGGTGCACGATTTAAAAATGCAATAAATTTTTCAATCAACAAAGTGAAAGTAACTCTGAAAGTGATTACTTTAAAACTCAAAACCTTCTTTTCTTATCCAAGGTCTCAGATTAGTTATTTATTTCATTCTATATCTACTAGTACGTACTACTTAATGCCTGGAGTCTCAGTGGTACAGAGTGGCGTAGCAAGGTACCCATGGGCCCGGGTTCAAGATTGTCTTGGTTGGCCCCACTCCACCAATAAGACAAATTTAGTGTGTGATAAAACAATTAAGTCATCGTGATGTTTACTAAAAACACTCCAATGCAAGTATTCTACCTTGTTTTATAAGTAACATGTCATTACGTTTGATTGAGCTAGGACTCGAACAAGTAAGAGTGTCTTCAAAGTCAATGTTTGTAGAGAACTCCTTAACAGAATTAAACGACTTAAAAGTGTTTTAAATGGACAGACAAATTTGTTTTATGAGATCTATTTCCTATTATACGAATTAACATTAAGAAAACACTTCTAGGCGTAACATTTATTGACTAAAATTTCTCTGGCCATCTAAGTAGCAAAGTCAAAATTCAGTTAATCTATTTCTAAACTTTTAGCACAGTGAACAGAATGCTCGTACGACTGCTTTAGCTGACACATTGCTTGAAAGTCACTGTACTATATCCTCTCTGACAACAATGATCTTGAATCACAGCATCATTGTGTGTGACCATTTGGTTCTACAAGGTTCTATTCCATCGTTCTCTAATCACCTCTATCTCTCACAGCATCATTGTGTGTGACCATTTTGTTCTACCAGGTTCTATTCCATCGTTCTCTAATCACCTCTATCTCTCACAGCATCATTGTGTGTGACCATTTGGTTCTACCAGGTTCTATTCCATCGTTCTCTAATCACCTCTATCTCCCCTCTCCTCTTTTCACATTTAAAAAAATTATTTTAGTGCATTAAGAGAAGTCTTTGCAACGTCAACCACAACTCTTTGTTGCAGATTTGGTTGTAGTGGCTGAGTGACTAAATTGTGACAAGTCTTCATAGGTTGGTTACGAACAATGTCAGCCGTGTAGACCAGTGGTTTCCAGACTTTTTTGGACCAATGGATCCCTTTTATACTTGAAACTTTCCCCAGGAAACCCAAACTGAAAAGCTACACGAATGGATAATCAAAAATTACAAAAAAGAAAATGTGTTGAAGTAGTTATTGAAACTATAATTTATGTTTTAAATAACATTTTAAAGAAAATTAATAACTTTGATAAGATTTTCATAAGTGTATTTATGTCTAGCTGAATGTGTATTTTATGTCTGGTTCAATGTGTATTTATGTCTGGCTCAAAACAATGTGTATTTATGTCCGGCTGAATGTGTATTTTATGTCTAGCTCAATGTGTATTTATGTCTGGTTCAATGCAATGTGTATTTATGTCTGGCTCTGTATATTTTATGTCTGGCTTAATGTGTATTTATGTCTGGCTCAATGTGTATTTATGTCTGGCTCAATGTGTATTTATGTCTGGCTCAATGTGTATTTTATGTTTGGCTTAATGTGTATTTATGTCTGGTTCAATGCAATGTGTATTTATGTCTGGCTCTGTATATTTTATGTCTGGCTTAATGTGTATTTATGTCTGGCTCAATGTGTATTTATGTCTGGCTCAATGTGTATTTATGTCTGGCTCAATGTGTATTTATGTCTGGCTTAATGTGTATTTATGTCTGGCTCAGTGTGTATTTATGTCTGACTCAATGTGTATTTATGTCTGGCTCAATGTGTGTTTATGTCTGGCTCAATGTGTATTTATGTCTGGCTCAATGTGTATTTATGTCTGACTCAATGTGTATTTATGTCTGGCTCAATGTGTATTTATGTCTGGCTCAATGTGTATTTATGTCTGACTCAATGTGTATTTATGTCTGACTCAATGTGTATTTATGTCTGACTCAATGTGTATTTATGTCTGGCTCAATGTGTATTTATGTCTGGCTCAATGTGTATTTATGTCTGGCTCAATGTGTATTTATGTCTGGCTCAATGTGTATTTATGTCTGGCTCAATGTGTATTTATGTCTGGCTCAATGTGTATTTATGTCTGGCTGAATGTTTGTGAGATTTATAATGGATCTTAATCCATGCTCTACCAGGAAAGACGACATCGCAGTCTACAACTTCTGTACAATAACCCATAATGCTGGACATACTTTTAAGTACCACTCATAAAGAGATCTGTCAATGCACTGAGCCACTTAGTCAATCCTTCTATCATTGCTCAGTTTGCTAAATTTATAATGCCGAAAGTTAGTTTGTCCAAAACAATGCGCATTACTTCACTTGTAGCTGGTAAAATAAGTTCTTCCCCACTAGTGTACGACTTTCCAGACTTTAATAAAATAATGAAATGTTTGAAGACGCTCGCAGTTCCTCGTCATCTGGTTAAAACACTAAACATTGTGTTTGGAAATACAACCACCCAACACCAGCGTCACAGATCGAAATGGGATTATTTTATATTAAACTTAGCGGAGACCCCATAACATTATTCAGGGACCTCGCAATCAAATTTTATTTTTCACGGACCCGTGGGAGGTTCGTACGAATCACTTTGAGAAGCACTGTTGTAGACTTCTGCCTTGAGAAGCTGGAGCGGAGAGTAAACTCTTGGGCTCTTTGGTCTCTTCAAGTTTTGGGAATAGAATTCAAGCGAAAATCTTCCAACATTCAGTAAGTGAAGATTTCAAAGATAATGTTTCACTAAAAAGTAAATAAATAATTTCAAATCTATCTTGTTACTGGCCAGGTTCATGATTTATTAATCAGCAGTTTAGGAATTGCAAACCATATAGTAAGGTTTACAGGAGCTTTGTATAGATTCAAAATTATCTCCCCTTTTCCAGCATTACCTCCTAATGTCATAGCGCAATGTTTCTCAAAATTTTAGCAATGTAGTCCCCTCCCCCCCCCCCCCCAAATGAAAGGTTTAGTTCTCAGCTCCTTTAGCCTGTTAGGGGTCCTATATTGATTATGTCCCTAGTTTTAATAGGTAAACGAAACGTACATATAGATCTTATTATAGCACAATGTTCTGGTTTTATAGAAATGATGAACAATTTAAATCTAGAATTAAAGTACTTTTTTTGATTTTCTAGTTAATGTGCTATAAATATTTATAATTTTTTCATCTGTGGTATAATTATTTTTTAATTTAGCATCTGTAGTAAATTTATAATCTTATAATTTATTAATTTATCATCTGCGATCTAAATATTTATACATTTATCATCTGTGGTCCAAATATTTATAAATTTATCATCTGTGATGTAAATAGGTATAACTTTATAATCTGCGGTGTAATTATTTATTAATTTATCACCTGTAGTATAAATATTTATTAATTTATCAGACGTGGTATAAATATTAATATATTTATAACCTGTGGTATAATATTTATAAAATATCATCTGTGATATAAATATTTTTTTAATTTACCATCAGCGGTATAAATATTTATATATTTATCATCTGTGGTATAAATATTTATATAACTTCCATATGTGGTATAATATGTATAAATGTATCGTCTGTGGTGTAAATATTTATTAATTTATCAACTGTGGTATAAATATTTATATATTTTCCATCTGCGGTATAATATGTATAAATGTATCATCTGTGGTATAAATATTTATTAATTTATCATCTGTGGTATAAATATTTATTATTTACGACATGAACTAAATCCCTCCATCATCAGCATTCAAGTGTCACACTGACCTAGTGACACGAAGAGTCAGGTTTCAGTGTGAAATCAATAAATTAGTCTATGTAAGAGTGTGTGTGTGTGTAAGTATATGTGGGATTGCGTGAGTGTAGTTTTCTTCATTATGAGGTTGATCCTGTGTGGCTGTGCAAGTCAGATTGCCTAGGCCCTCGACATATTCTGAGATGCATGCAGCATGAATCAATTCACTCAATAAAACAAGATTAAATCTTAAAAAAAAAATAATGATGATTTTAGAACAATAATAAAAAGAATGAAACCACATTATAAACCATTTCTAAATCAACACTGAGAATTTTAATAAAAGAAATGAAGATTACATGAAAAAAATATAACAGCCGAGATCCAAGCAAAGAACCAGCAGAGATTCAAGCAAAAAGCCAGCAGAGATCAAGCAAAGAACCAGCAGAGATCCAAGCAAAGAACCAGCAGAGATCCAAGCAAAGAACCAGCAGAGATCCACGCAAAGAACCAGCAGAGATCCAAGCAAAGAACCAGCAGAGATCCAAGCAAAGAACCAGCAGAGATCCAAGCAAAGAACCAGCAGAGATCCAAGAAAAGAACCAGCAGAGATCCAAGCAAAGAATCAGCAGAGATCCAAGAAAAGAACCAGCAGAGATCCAAGCAAAGAACCAGCAGAGATCCAAGCAAAGAACCAGCAGAGATCCAAGCAAAGAACCAGCAGAGATCCAAGCAAAGAACCAGCAGAGATCCAAGAAAAGAACCAGCAGAGATCCAAGCAAAGAACCAGCAGAGATCCAAGAAAAGAACCAGCAGAGATCCAAGCAAAGAACCAGCAGAGATCCAAGAAAAGAACCAGTAGAGATCCAAGAAAAGAACCAGCAGAGATCCAAGCAAAGAACCAGCAGAGATCCAAGAAAAGAACCAGCAGAGATCCAAGAAAAGAACCAGCAGAGATCCAAGAAAAGAACCAGCAGAGATCTAAGAAAAGAACCAGCAGAGATCCAAGAAAAGAACCAGCAGAGATCCAAGAAAGAACCAGCAGAGATCCAAGAAAAGAACCAGCAGAGATCCAAGAAAAGAACCAGCAGAGATCCAAGAAAAGAACCAGCAGAGATCCAAGAAAAGAACCAGCAGAGATCCAAGAAAGAACCAGCAGAGATCCAAGAAAAGAACCAGCAGAGATCCAAGAAAAGAGCCAGCAGAGATCCAAGAAAAGAACCAGCAGAGATCCAAGAAAAGAACCAGCAGAGATCCACGCAAAGAACCAGCAGAGATCCAAGAAAGAACCAACAGAAACTCGAGAAAGAACCAGCATAGATCTAAATAAGAACCAACTCGAGACTCGAGAAACTCGAGAAAGAACTTGAAGACTCGCTAATAAATCTCTTTACCTACCACACCGCTCTTCTTGCTGGAGCATTCTAACTAGCGGTTCGTTCAGGAAGGTGGTGCCTGAATGGCTCAGTACACGAGAAGTCTAGAAGCCAATCTTCCGAAAACCTTTGTAACTAATTCACATTTAGTTGTATATGAAGATCTTCAGATACCGAGGGAAGAGAAGAGTCCAATATTTTTGTCGGACAGCTTGGAGAAGGTCTTCCTGTTGGTCAAATATGTCAAGCAGCATTGCCTCGATCAGACTCCCGTTACGTCACTGGTGAGGACGTCATTACCAATGGTATTATGACGTAGGTCTATTGACGTCAAAGGTATTGCGTTTTATTATAGACAAATTGATTTGTGTTATTGCAACATCAATACACATGTCAGTATTTAACTATTTTGCCCCCTCCCCCACTCTTTTACTAGACATACAGATTGGAGGAGTTCAAAAACAACAACGTACTAATAGTCATACAATGTTGTCAGTTCAAATATTGTTACTTGGCATCTCTACCTCCCCTAAAAAGGCCGCAAGGTAAGTATCCTCCCCCCCCCCCCTGGCACTCAGATATTTATTGCCCATACGATCATTGTCGGGAAGAAGAAAGGTCAACACAACAGTCGAAGGAATTTAATAACAAATAAGTTTGAGAGCTATTGAGGAACTGGGGGAACGAATGGGAAAGTGAAACAAAAATGGGGACAAAGAAGTTCTATAGGAGAGGATAAGAGAATAAGAACAAGAGAAAGAAGTTCTATAGGAGAGGATAAGAGAATAAGAACAAGAGAAAGAAGTTCTATAGGAGAGGATAAGAGAATAAGAACAAGAGAAAGAAATTCTAGGAGAGGATAAGAGAATAAGAACAAGAGAAAGAAGTTCTATAGGAGAGAATAAGAGAATAAGAACAAGAGAAAGAAGTTCTATAGGAGAGGATAAGAGAATAAGAACAAGAGAAAGAAGTTCTATAGGAGAGGATAAGAGAATAAGAACAAAAGAAAGAAGTTCTATAGGAGAGGATAAGAGAATAAGAACAAGAGAAAGAAGTTCTATAGGAGAGGATAAGAGAATAAGAACTAGAGAAAGAAGTTCTATAGGAGAGGATAAGAGAATAAGAACAAGAGAAAGAAGTTCTATAGGAGAGGATAAGAGAATAAGAACAAGAGAAAGAAGTTCTATAGGAGAGGATAAGAGAATAAGAACAAAAGAAAGAAGTTCTATAGGAGAGGATAAGAGAATAAGAACAAGAGAAAGAAGTTCTATAGGAGAGGATAAGAGAATAAGAACAAGAGAAAGAAGTTCTATAGGAGAGGATAAGAGAATAAGAACAAGAGAAAGAAGTTCTATAGGAGAGGATAAGAGAATAAGAACAAGAGAAAGAAGTTCTATAGGAGATGATAATAGAATAAAAAACAAGAGAAAGAAGTTCTATAGGAGATGGATAAGAGAATAAGAACAGAAGAAAGAAGTTCTATAGGAGAGGATAAGAGAATAAGAACAAGAGAAAGAAGTTCTATAGGAGAGGATAAGAGAATAAGAACAAGAGAAAGAAGTTCTATAGGAGAGGATAAGAACAAGAGAAAGAAGTTCTATAGGAGACGGATAAGAGAATAAGAACAGAAGAAAGAAGTTCTATAGGAGAGGATAAGAGAATAAGAACAAGAGAAAGAAGTTCTATAGGAGAGGATAAGAACAAGAGAAAGAAGTTCTATAGGAGAGGATAAGAACAAGAGAAAAAAGTTCTATAGGAGAGGATAAGAACAAGAGAAAGAAGTTCTATAGGAGAGGATAAGAGAATAAGAACAAGAGAAAGAAGTTCTAGGAGAGGATAAGAGAATAAGAACAAGAGAAAGAAGTTCTATAGGAGAGGATAAGAGAATAAGAACAAGAGAAAGAAGTTCTATAGGAGAGGATAAGAGAATAAGAACAAGAGAAAGAAGTTCTATAGGAGAGGATAAGAGAATATGAACAAGAGAAAGAAGTTCTATAGGAGAGGATAAGAACAAGAGAAAAAAGTTCTATAGGAGAGGATAAGAACAAGAGAAAGAAGTTCTATAGGAGAGGATAAGAACAAGAGAAAAAAGTTCTATAGGAGAGGATAAGAACAAGAGAAAGAAGTTCTATAGGAGAGGATAAGAGAATAAGAACAAGAGAAAGAAGTTCTAGGAGAGGATAAGAGAATAAGAACAAGAGAAAGAAGTTCTAGCAGAGGATAAGAGAATAAGAACAAGAGAAAGAAGTTCTATAGGAGAGGATAAGAGAATAAGAACAAGAGAAAGAAGTTCTATAGGAGAGGATAAATGAATAAGAACAAGAGAAAGAAGTTCTATAGGAGAGGATAAGAGAATAAGAACAAGAGAAAGACGTTCTATAGGAGAGGATAAGAGAATAAGAACAAGAGAAAGAAGTTCTATAGGAGAGGATAAGAGAATAAGAACAAGAGAAAGAAGTTCTATAGGAGAGGATAAGAGAATAAGAACAAGAGAAAGAAGTTCTATAGGAGAGGATAAGAGAATAAGAACAAGAGAAAGAAGTTCTATAGGAGAGGATAAGAGAATAAGAACAAGAGAAAGAAGTTCTATAGGAGAGGATAAGAGAAAAAGAACAAGAGAAAGCAGTTCTATAGGAGAGGATAAGAGAATAAGAACAAGAGAAAGAAGTTCTAGGAGAGGATAAGAGAATAAGAACAAGAGAAAGAAGTTCTATAGGAGAGGATAAGAGAATAAGAACAAGAGAAAGAAGTTCTAGGAGAGGATAAGAGAATAAGAACAAGAGAAAGAAGTTCTATAGGAGAGGATAAGAGAATAAGAACAAGAGAAAGAAGTTCTATAGGAGAGGATAAGAGAATAAGAACAAGAGAAAGAAGTTCTATAGGAGAGGATAAGAGAATAAGAACAAGAGAAAGAAGTTCTATAGGAGAGGATAAGAGAATAAGAACAAGAGAAAGAAGTTCTATAGGAGAGGATAAGAGAATAAGAACAAGAGAAAGAAGTTCTATAGGAGAGGATAAGAGAATAAGAACAAGAGAAAGAAGTTCTAGGAGAGGATAAGAGAATAAAAACAAGAGAAAGAAGTTCTATAGGAGAGGATAAGAGAATAAGAACAAGAGAAAGAAGTTCTATAGGAGAGGATAAGAGAATAAGAACAAGAGAAAGAAGTTCTATAGGAGAGGATAAGAGAATAAGAACAAGAGAAAGAAGTTCTATAGGAGAGGATAAGAGAATAAGAACAAGAGAAAGAAGTTCTATATGAGAGGATAAGAGAATAAGAACAAGAGAAAGACGTTCTATAGGAGAGGATAAGAGAATAAGAACAAGAGAAAGAAGTTCTATAGGAGAGGATAAGAGAATAAGAACAAGAGAAAGAAGTTCTATAGGAAAGGTTAAGAGAATAAGAACAAGAGAAAGAAGTTCTATAGGAGAGGATAAGAGAATAAGAACAAGATAAAGAAGTTCTATAGGGGAGGATAAGAGAATAAGAACAAGCGAAAGAAGTTCTAGGAGAGGATAAGAGAATAAGAACAAGAGAAAGAAGTTCTATAGGAGAGGATAAGAGAATAAGAACAAGAGAAAGAAGTTCTATAGGAGAGGATAAGAGAATAAGAACAAGAGAAAAAAGTTCTATAGGAGAGGATAAGAGAATAAGAACAAGAGAAAGAAGTTCTATAGGAGAGGATAAGAGAATAAGAAAAAGAGAAAGAAGTTCTATAGGAGAGGATAAGAGAATAAGAAAAGAGAAAGAAGTTCTATAGGAGAGGATAAGAGAATAAGAACAAGATAAAGAAGTTCTAGGAGACGGATAAGAGAATAAGAACAAGAGAAAGAAGTTCTATAGGAGAGGATAAGAGAATAAGAACAAGAGAAAGAAGTTCTATAGGAGAGGATAAGAGAATAAGAACAAAAGAAAGAAGTTCTATAGGAGAGGATAAGAGAATAAGAACAAGAGAAAGAAGTTCTATAGGAGAGGATAAGAGAATAAGAACAAGAGAAAGAAGTTCTATAGGAGAGGATAAGAGAATAAGAACAAGAGAAAGAAGTTCTAGGAGAGGATAAGAGAATAAGAACAAGAGAAAGAAGTTCTATAGGAGAGGATAAGAGAATAAGAACAAGAGAAAGAAGTTCTATAGGAGAGGATAAGAGAATAAGAACAGGAGAAAGAAGTTCTAGGAGAGGATAAGAGAATAAGAACAAGAGAAAGAAGTTCTATAGGAGAGGATAAGAGAATAAGAACAAGAGAAAGAAGTTATAGGAGAGGATAAGAGAATAAGAACAAGAGAAAGAAGTTCTATAGGAGAGGATAAGAGAATAAGAACAAGAGAAAGAAGTTCTATAGGAGAGGATAAGAGAATAAGAACAAGAGAAAGAAGTTCTATAGGAGAGGATAAGAGAATAAGAACAAGAGAAAGAAGTTCTATAGGAGAGGATAAGAGAATAAGAACAAGAGAAAGAAATTCTATAGGAGAGGATAAGAGAATAAGAACAAGAGAAAGAAGTTCTATAGGAGAGGATAAGAGAATAAGAACAAGAGAAAGAAGTTCTATAGGAGAGGATTAGAGAATAAGAACAAGAGAAAGAAGTTCTAGGAGAGGATAAGAGAATAAGAACAAGAGAAAGAAGTTCTATAGGAGAGGATAAGAGAATAAGAACAAGAGAAAGAAGTTCTATAGGAGAGGATAAGAGAATAAGAACAAGCAAAAGAAGTTCTATAGGAGAGGATAAGAGAATAAGAACAAGAGAAAGAAGTTCTATAGGAGAGGATAAGAGAATAAGAACTAGAGAAAGAAGTTCTAGGAGAGGATAAGAGAATAAGAACAAGAGAAAGAAGTTCTATAGGAGAGGATAAGAGAATAAGAACAAGAGAAAGAAGTTCTATAGGAGAGGATAAGAGAATAAGAACAAGAGAAAGAAGTTCTATAGGAGAGGATAAGAGAATAAGAACAAGAGAAAGAAGTTCTAGGAGAGGATAAGAGAATAAGAACAAGAGAAAGAAGTTCTATAGGAGAGGATAAGAGAATAAGAACAAGAGAAAGAAGTTCTATAGGAGAGGATAAGAGAATAAGAACAAAAGAAAGAAGTTCTATAGGAGAGGATAAGAGAATAAGAACAAGAGAAAGAAGTTCTAGGAGAGGATAAGAGAATAAGAACAAGAGAAAGAAGTTCTATAGGAGAGGATAAGAGAATAAGAACAAGAGAAAGAAGTTCTATAGGAGAGGATAAGAGAATGAGAACAAGATAAAGAAGTTCTATAGGAGAGGATAAGAGAATAAGAACAAGAGAAAGAAGTTCTAGGAGAGGATAAGAGAATAAGAACAAGAGAAAGAAGTTCTATAGGAGAGGATAAGAGAATAAGAACAAGAGAAAGAAGTTCTATAGGAGAGGATAAGAGAATAAGAACAAAAGAAAGAAGTTCTATAGGAGAGGATAAGAGAATAAGAACAAGAGAAAGAAGTTCTAGGAGAGGATAAGAGAATAAGAACAAGAGAAAGAAGTTCTATAGGAGAGGATAAGAGAATAAGAAAAAGAGAAAGAAGTTCTATAGGAGAGGATAAGAGAATAAGAACAAGAGAAAGAAGTTCTATAGGAGAGGATAAGAGAATAAGAACAAGAGAAAGAAGTTCTATAGGAGAGGATAAGAGAATAAGAACAAGAGAAAGAAGTTCTATAGGAGAGGATAAGAGAATAAGAACAAGAGAAAGAAGTTCTAGGAGAGGATAAGAGAATAAGAACAAGAGAAAGAAGTTCTATAGGAGAGGATAAGAGAATAAAACAAGAGAAAGAAGTTCTATAGGAGAGGATAAGAGAATAAGAACAAGAGAAAAAAGTTCTATAGGAGAGGATAAGAGAATAAGAACAAGAGAAAGAAGTTCTATAGGAGAGGATAAGAGAATAAGAAAAAGAGAAAGAAGTTCTATAGGAGAGGATAAGAGAATAAGAAAAGAGAAAGAAGTTCTATAGGAGAGGATAAGAGAATAAGAACAAGATAAAGAAGTTCTAGGAGACGGATAAGAGAATAAGAACAAGAGAAAGAAGTTCTATAGGAGAGGATAAGAGAATAAGAACAAGAGAAAGAAGTTCTATAGGAGAGGATAAGAGAATAAGAACAAAAGAAAGAAGTTCTATAGGAGAGGATAAGAGAATAAGAACAAGAGAAAGAAGTTCTATAGGAGAGGATAAGAGAATAAGAACAAGAGAAAGAAGTTCTATAGGAGAGGATAAGAGAATAAGAACAAGAGAAAGAAGTTCTAGGAGAGGATAAGAGAATAAGAACAAGAGAAAGAAGTTCTATAGGAGAGGATAAGAGAATAAGAACAAGAGAAAGAAGTTCTATAGGAGAGGATAAGAAAATAAGAACAGGAGAAAGAAGTTCTAGGAGAGGATAAGAGAATAAGAACAAGAGAAAGAAGTTCTATAGGAGAGGATAAGAGAATAAGAACAAGAGAAAGAAGTTATAGGAGAGGATAAGAGAATAAGAACAAGAGAAAGAAGTTCTATAGGAGAGGATAAGAGAATAAGAACAAGAGAAAGAAGTTCTATAGGAGAGGATAAGAGAATAAGAACAAGAGAAAGAAGTTCTATAGGAGAGGATAAGAGAATAAGAACAAGAGAAAGAAGTTCTATAGGAGAGGATAAGAGAATAAGAACAAGAGAAAGAAATTCTATAGGAGAGGATAAGAGAATAAGAACAAGAGAAAGAAGTTCTATAGGAGAGGATAAGAGAATAAGAACAAGAGAAAGAAGTTCTATAGGAGAGGATTAGAGAATAAGAACAAGAGAAAGAAGTTCTAGGAGAGGATAAGAGAATAAGAACAAGAGAAAGAAGTTCTATAGGAGAGGATAAGAGAATAAGAACAAGAGAAAGAAGTTCTATAGGAGAGGATAAGAGAATAAGAACAAGCAAATGAAATTCTATAGGAGAGGATAAGAGAATAAGAACAAGAGAAAGAAGTTCTATAGGAGAGGATAAGAGAATAAGAACTAGAGAAAGAAGTTCTAGGAGAGGATAAGAGAATAAGAACAAGAGAAAGAAGTTCTATAGGAGAGGATAAGAGAATAAGAACAAGAGAAAGAAGTTCTATAGGAGAGGATAAGAGAATAAGAAAAAGATAAAGAAGTTCTATAGGAGAGGATAAGAGAATAAGAACAAGAGAAAGAAGTTCTAGGAGAGGATAAGAGAATAAGAACAAGAGAAAGAAGTTCTATAGGAGAGGATAAGAGAATAAGAACAAGAGAAAGAAGTTCTATAGGAGAGGATAAGAGAATAAGAACAAAAGAAAGAAGTTCTATAGGAGAGGATAAGAGAATAAGAACAAGAGAAAGAAGTTCTAGGAGAGGATAAGAGAATAAGAACAAGAGAAAGAAGTTCTATAGGAGAGGATAAGAGAATAAGAACAAGAGAAAGAAGTTCTATAGGAGAGGATAAGAGAATAAGAACAAGATAAAGAAGTTCTATAGGAGAGGATAAGAGAATAAGAACAAGAGAAAGAAGTTCTAGGAGAGGATAAGAGAATAAGAACAAGAGAAAGAAGTTCTATAGGAGAGGATAAGAGAATAAGAACAAGAGAAAGAAGTTCTATAGGAGAGGATAAGAGAATAAGAACAAAAGAAAGAAGTTCTATAGGAGAGGATAAGAGAATAAGAACAAGAGAAAGAAGTTCTAGGAGAGGATAAGAGAATAAGAACAAGAGAAAGAAGTTCTATAGGAGAGGATAAGAGAATAAGAAAAAGAGAAAGAAGTTCTATAGGAGAGGATAAGAGAATAAGAACAAGAGAAAGAAGTTCTATAGGAGAGGATAAGAGAATAAGAACAAGAGAAAGAAGTTCTATAGGAGAGGATAAGAGAATAAGAACAAGAGAAAGAAGTTCTATAGGAGAGGATAAGAGAATAAGAACAAGAGAAAGAAGTTCTAGGAGAGGATAAGAGAATAAGAACAAGAGAAAGAAGTTCTATAGGAGAGGATAAGAGAATAAGAAAAAGAGAAAGAAGTTCTATAGGAGAGGATAAGAGAATAAGAACAAGATAAAGAAGTTCTAGGAGACGGATAAGAGAATAAGAACAAGAGAAATAAGTTCTAGGAGAGGATAAGAGAATAAGAAAAAGATAAAGAAGTTCTATAGGAGAGGATAAGAGAATAAGAACAAGAGAAAGAAGTTCTAGGAGAGGATAAGAGAATAAGAACAAGAGAAAGAAGTTCTATAGGAGAGGATAAGAGAATAAGAACAAGAGAAAGAAGTTCTATA
This sequence comes from Biomphalaria sudanica, assembly GCA_036873155.1. Taxonomy (NCBI): domain Eukaryota; kingdom Metazoa; phylum Mollusca; class Gastropoda; family Planorbidae; genus Biomphalaria; species Biomphalaria sudanica. The sequence goes on from JAZGLO010002124.1 coordinate 1,316,335, forward strand.
GGAGAGGATAAGAGAATAAGAACAAAAGAAAGAAGTTCTATAGGAGAGGATAAGAGAATAAGAACAAGAGAAAGAAGTTCTAGGAGAGGATAAGAGAATAAGAACAAGAGAAAGAAGTTCTATAGGAGAGGATAAGAGAATAAGAACAAGAGAAAGAAGTTCTATAGGAGAGGATAAGAGAATAAGAACAAGATAAAGAAGTTCTATAGGAGAGGATAAGAGAATAAGAACAAGAGAAAGAAGTTCTAGGAGAGGATAAGAGAATAAGAACAAGAGAAAGAAGTTCTATAGGAGAGGATAAGAGAATAAGAACAAGAGAAAGAAGTTCTATAGGAGAGGATAAGAGAATAAGAACAAAAGAAAGAAGTTCTATAGGAGAGGATAAGAGAATAAGAACAAGAGAAAGAAGTTCTAGGAGAGGATAAGAGAATAAGAACAAGAGAAAGAAGTTCTATAGGAGAGGATAAGAGAATAAGAAAAAGAGAAAGAAGTTCTATAGGAGAGGATAAGAGAATAAGAACAAGAGAAAGAAGTTCTATAGGAGAGGATAAGAGAATAAGAACAAGAGAAAGAAGTTCTATAGGAGAGGATAAGAGAATAAGAACAAGAGAAAGAAGTTCTATAGGAGAGGATAAGAGAATAAGAACAAGAGAAAGAAGTTCTAGGAGAGGATAAGAGAATAAGAACAAGAGAAAGAAGTTCTATAGGAGAGGATAAGAGAATAAGAAAAAGAGAAAGAAGTTCTATAGGAGAGGATAAGAGAATAAGAACAAGATAAAGAAGTTCTAGGAGACGGATAAGAGAATAAGAACAAGAGAAATAAGTTCTAGGAGAGGATAAGAGAATAAGAACAAGAGAAAGAAGTTCTAGGAGAGGATAAGAGAATAAGAACAAGAGAAAGAAGTTCTATAGGAGAGGATAAGAGAATAAGAACAAGAGAAAGAAGTTCTAGGAGAGGATAAGAGAATAAGAACAAGAGAAAGAAGTTCTAGGAGAGGATAAGAGAATAAGAACAAGAGAAAGAAGGAGAAAGAATTGGGAGGAAAGAAAAAGGGAAATAAAATAAAAGAAGAATAAAACAAGAGAGAAAATGGAAAGTATTACACAAGGGAGGTCAGGGAGAGAAAGGAAGAAGAACATGAGATAAATAGATAGATAGATAGATTTATATATATATATATATATATAGATAGATATATAAATAGATAGATAGATAAATAAATAGATAGATAAATAGATAAATAAATAGATAGATAGATAGATAGATAGATAGATAGATAGATAGATAAATAGATAGATAAATAGATAGATAAATAGATAGATAAATAGATAGATAGATAGAAAGAAAGATAAATAGATAGATAGATAGATAGATAGATAAATAGATAAATAGATAGATAGATAGATAGATAGATAGATAGATAGATAGATAGATAGATAGATAGATAGATAGATAGAAAGATAAATAGATAGATAGATAGATAGATAGATAGATAGATAGATATATTGATATATATATATATATATAGATAGATAGATAGATAAATAGATAGATAAATAGATAGATAGATAGACAGACAGACAGACAAATAGATAGATAGACAGATAGATAGATAGATAGGTAGATAGATAGATAAATAGATAGATAAATAGATAGATAAATAGATAGATAGATAGATAGATAGAAAGATAAATAGATAGATAGATAGATAGATAGATAGATAGATAGATAGATGGATAGATATATTGATAAATAGATAGATAAATAGATAGATAGAGCAAAAGTTGAGCTATTTATGAGTTCAGTGGTAGCTCAAGAAAATTAGTTGAACCAAACGCTTTACAATTAGCTCCACAATTAGCTCCAACCTTCCAGACATTTTCTTTAAGATCCTTCAACTCCTAAGCTTATTGTCACATACTTATCAACTCGGTCTTGACGGCTACAATTTCCACTTCGTTTACATAGAGTTGCTGATGTTTGGCCTAGAAGATCTACTCTTTGGTTTTATGGTGAAGATCTCTTGATGGCCATCACTTCAACAAACTGCTTCTCAAATCCTCAACAATCACACTCAAGGCTTTGTGAGCGTGAAACAAAGGAGGAGTGGGGAGGGTCCTGGCTAGGTGTGTCTAACTTAAACACATACACAAAGTAGCCTGCACTCCCTTCACTAGCCAACCCCCCTCTCATTTCTTGCACCTTCCTCCTCTAACTAAACTCTTTCTTGCACCTTCCTCCTCTAACTAAACTCTTTCTTGCACCTTCCTCCTCTAACTAAACTCTTTCGTACACCTTCCTCCTCTAACTAAACTCTTTCTTGCACCTTCCTCCTCTAACTAAACTCTTTCTTGCACCTTCCTCCTCTAACTAAAACTCTTTCTTGCACCTTCCTCCTCTAACTAAAACTCTTTCTTGCACCTTCCTCCTCTAACTAAACTCTTTCTTGCACCTTCCTCCTCTAACTAAACTCTTTCTTGCACCTTCCTCCTCTAACTAAACTCTTTCTTGCACCTTCCTCCTCTAACTAAACCATCTCTTCCTTCTGTCCTAAAAGAAAAAGCTCAAAGAACATTGCACGTGCGTGCACGCGAGCGAAAGAAAAGGGCAGACAAACAAAGGGAAGATAACTTGCGGTGTTGAGAGCTACCCTGTTCTTTCCCCTTGGAATCTCCCCCTACCCCCTCAATTCTTCCATTTCTCCAATGTTCTTGATCAGAGCATAAGTAGAAACAAATCCCCAAATGGTTGATATGATCAGTTCACATTGATCTAATTACAATATCTTATTGCCAGTGTTTGTTACACTTGAGCTTTCCCTCTCACCCCTCATTGTAGAAAAACTACATACAGATCTCTTAACACACCCCGTCGATAGGGATAGAATCTGTTGATAGGATATAGTCAGTCAATAGGGATAGACTCAGTTGATAGGATATAGTCAGTCGATAGTGATAGAATCTGTTGATAGGATATAGTCAGTCGATAGGGATAGAATCTGTTGATAGGATATAGTCAGTCAATAGGGATAGAATCTGTTGATAGGATATAGTCAGTCAATAGGGATAGAATCTGTTGATAGGATATAGTCAGTCGATAGTGATAGAATCTGTTGATAGGATATAGTCAGTCAATAGGGATAGAATCTGTTGATAGGATATAGTCAGTCAATAGGGATAGACTCAGTTGATACGATATAGTCAGTCGATAGGGATATAATCTGTTGATAGGACATAGTCAGTCGATAGGGATAGAATCTCTTGATAGGACATAGTCAGTCGATAGGGATAGACTCAGTTGATAGGATATAGTCAGTCGATAGGGATAGAATCTGTTGATAGGATATAGTCAGTCAATAGGGATAGACTCAGTTGATAGGATATAGTCAGTCGATAGGGATATAATCTGTTGATAGGATATAGTCAGTCGATAGGGATAGAATCTCTTGATAGGACATAGTCAGTCGATAGGGATAAATCTGTTGATAGGATATAGTCAGTCGATAGGGATAGAATCTGTTGATAGGATATAGTCAGTCGATAGGGATAGACTCAGTTGATAGGATATAGTCAGTCGATAGGGATAGAATCTGTTTATAGGATATAGTCAGTCGATAGGAATAGACTCAGTTGATAGGATATAGTCAGTCGATAGGGATAGAATCTGTTGATAGGATATAGTCAGTCGATAGGGATAGAATCTGTTGATAGGATATAGTCAGTGGATAGGGATAAATCTGTTGATAGGATATAGTCAGTCGATAGGGATAAATCTGTTGATAGGATATAGTCAGTCGATAGGGATAGAATCTGTTGATAGGAAATAGTCAGTCGATTGGGATAGAATCTATTGGTAAGGATAAAATCTGTTGATAGGATATAGTCAGTTGATTGGGATATAATCTATTGGTAAGGATAAAATCTGTTGATAGGGATAAAATCTGTTGATAGGGATAGAATCTGTTGATATGGATAAAATCTGTTGATTGGGATAGAATTTGTTGATATGGATCAAATCTGTTGATAGGGATAGAATCTGTTGATAGGGATAGAATCTGTTGATATGGATAAAATCTGTTGATATGGATAAAATCTGTATATAAGGATTTATTCTGTTGATAGGGATATACTTTGTTTACAAGGTATACTCTGGTCATTACTAGAGCTATAAATCAGTGATTTTCAGTCTGGTAGCCAAATAAGTTTCAGGGACTCAAGTCACGGACCACCAACTTTGTCATTGAGTCCAATAGAACCGAGTTAAACAACAAGCCTCAGTGTGTCTTCGATATAGATTATTTGACATACACTTATATAGATATATATACTTTTTGTTTCGATAGTAAATGTATATAAATTAGATCTTAACGTCTTTGCAAGTTAGCACTTTTGAGGAAAAAAATAAAATTTAAAAAAAAAGCGGGATTACAAAGAGAGTTTATGCTTTCTGACCAAGAGACGGTCCTTCCCTGAAGAGTCCACTCGAGGAGTAATATGTTTGGTAAACAGGCAGGTTTCAACAGCAGGAATATCAGAAACTACCTAATACTAGCTATCAATAACCAAATCCTTTAAACAAATAGACGTGTGCGGGGTGAAAATATTGCCGGCACAATTGCATTGTTTGGCCAACCGTGCACCAGAACTTGCAAAGCTTTAAAATATGAAATCGAATTGTCAATATATATATTTTTTTTTTCAGACGAACAGACAGACCACACAAAACGAATAGCTTTGTACTTTCGGTGACCGCTAAAATTATGTCTGACATTTTATATCGCCTTCTCCAATGTCTTACAATATCAACAATCAAATAGAAAAGTAGACAACGATATAACTGATTGATAATTCCACCCCTTCCTCCCCTTTCCCTACTGGCTAATCACATCATATCATGTAGTATTTTCCGTAACCTTTAAAGATATCTTGTTTATCCTAACCCACAAATGCCCAACCAACTTAACGGGGGACACATCCGGTCCATTACCCCGCACCTACAGAACCTCGCAACATCTGCCCAAAATCAAAGCAAGGAACAACTGCCCACAATTAGAGCACAAAGCCGTGAAACATTTTCCCATATTTAGAGCACAGAGCCTTGCAACAACTGCCCACAATTAGAGCACAGAATCTCGCAACATCTGCCCACAATTAGAGCACAGAACCTCACAACATCTGCCCACAATTAGAGCACACAGCCTTGAAACATCTACCCACAATTACAGCACAGAACCTCACAACATCTCTCCACAATTAGAGCACAGAGCCTTGAAACATCTACCCACAACTAGAACTCAGAACCTTGCAACATCTGCCCACAATTAGAGCACAGAACCTCGCAACAACTGCCCACAATTAGAGCACAGAACCTCGCAACAACTGTCCACAATTGGAGCACAGAGCCTTGAAACATTTGCCCACAATTAGAGAGCACAGAGCCTTGAAACAACTGCCCACAATCAGACCACAGCCTCGGTTCTATTGGGCTGGCTATGTAGTGATATGAGCAGAGACAGACGTGATAAATTTGTGTAGCTTCCGGGCTGAAAAAACTTGGCATCCTTTTTTATCTAATGACTTATCCAACATTACTGTTTAAACTGTGGTCGTCTAGTTGCACAAATCCGAGAGTCAAATGTACACAATGACCAATGATGTCATCGTCCAGTAATTTCCAGGACCCAGTGACATTCTACAACATTTGTTTACTTATAAAAAGAGAATTCATGGAGTTTTGCATTGCCATTGCAAAGAAAGTCGGTTAAAGATTTTGAAAAAAAAAAGTTAATATAAAGTTCAAAAGAAAATAAAGTTATTCGACTTACAAGAGTGGGTAATAACATTTTGTTTTTTGCATTATTTCCCCTGAAGTTCTAAGGAACAGACACCTGCTGGAATTATTCTAGGTGTCTATCAAATACGTTCAGAGAAAATGTGATGACTACAAAAGTGAAGGCAGTTTTAAAAACAAACTTTTTTTTTCTTTGCTTGTTGGTAGAGACATTATCAGCTCTGTGTGTGTGTGTGTGTGTGAGAAGAATCTCGTGTTGTACTTTGATGTCACTCGACGTACGTAATTACTACACACGAGAAACTGACGCAACACAAGAGTTGTATTACAGTTAGACAATGCATTGCGGTTCTCTTGAAGTCATACTAGAGGATGAATATTGAATATTGATTGGAATGAAATAATGTAATAAGACAATCAATTAATCAAATAGGTTGTTTTTTTTATCAGTTTTCGTAGATGAGTTGATCTTTCTTTTTAGTGGATATATGACATTTTGAATTGTGCTATCATCAATGGCACAGTTTGATAGCCGTTGCATCAGAGCTTTGAATGATCTAAAATATCATTATGTTCGATTTTCATTTCCTCTTCTAGTTTCTGAGATCTAAACGGGGCCGGCGGACAGACAGGCCACACAAAACAAATAGCGTCTTTTCCCCTTTTGAGGGCCGCTAAAAAAAGAAAGGAAAGAAAAACAAGTCAATGCACAATGTGGAAATGAGAATGCGCTGATGATATCAACCACCATATTTACTGTAATCATTAATTAAAACAAAACACAGGCAGGAACATTATCTCATAATCTGAGATTGGATTGTCTGATGATTATTTCTCTCTACCTGTGTGAGTTACATGTGAGTTACATGTTTGCATCTCATTAACTCAGCACCTGTGTGAAGTGAGTAGCGTAACTGAATCAAACCCACATCATCTTCGTAAAAGTGCGCATCATAAATCTGAACCTATAAACATACATACGTCATGGATCATTAACTTTGTTTTATTTCGCGCACTATTGACTTCCCCTCTACTGTTGGAATAATCAAGAGATGCATTTCTTTAACATTTTAACGTCTGGGTGATTCTTTTTTGTTTCCAACCTGTTTCAAAAACTCATAACGCAAACAAAATGATGTCCCTATTGTTTGAAACTACTAACTTAATGTTCTGTCGTTAGGTCACGAATTCGCATTGCATCAATTTTTTCATCGTTCTGTCCTCAATGACGATTGTTGACTCTGAGCTCCACCTGGTGGTACGCTTGGTAGTGTCAGGAAGTGCGGGAAAACACACAATTTATTTTTGAATGATCTCCCCAAAAAATATTTTCTCAGAAAGAATACAATACAGAGTTTAAACTTAGCTGCATGTAGGTTATAGCTGATAAGAATTATTAAAGCCAAGTCAGTTACCTCCACTTCTTTTTTATGACAAAGCTTATGTCTGTCTGTCTGGTAAAAAGTATGTACACGTTATTTCTCCCACACCTGTTCTCGGATCAAGTTGAAACTTCGCACAATTATTCATTGATATAGACAAGACATTAATTAAATTAATTACTGTTAATTCATTATTTTGTTTAATAGATACAAGAGAAACTAATACTTCAGTATTCACAGATACGGTTAAGTTTGTTGGGTTTAGTTCCCTTAAATAATTGTTAACGCTATTTCTCCCCAACGCATTCTCCGATCAAGTTGATACTTTAAACAATTATTTATTCTACCTAAGAAAACACAAATCTAGAAACTAAAAATACTCAAAAAGTCAATTAATTATTAGGAATTAATTATTTTATTTGATATAAAATCATGGAAATATCTTGTACATTATTGGAAGATATAGTTGTAAGGACCTTTTTCTTCCCCTTTGGATAAGCTTTGTTTTTTGTTTTTTTTTTTATAAAAGGATTTTTGTTTCCTTTGCTTGTGATTTTATTTTACTTCTTTTGTAGAATAAAACATTCACTCAAAAGGTAAATACCACACACACACACATACATACACACAAGAATGTCTATTTTATACATTTTTAACTTTCATGTTTTTCTACAATTAATAATTGGCAACACTTTAATTCAGACAGAAGATTTAGATTTAAAAAAATATTTTGAAAATAATTCAGGACATCTAGATTCTATGCCCTATGACTATAATTAAGTTTAGGCCTAGATCTAGACTTAGAGGCAACACTATTATTCATTTAGAATACGATGTTCTTACTTACAACCAGTATTCATCAATCCATCTCCTACTGCTTGTGGAAGGAGTCGGACCCAAGGGCCGCCCAAGACTAACATATAGAGATGTCTGCAAGCGAGACATGAGAGCCACAAGCATCAGTGAAAGTATGTGGGAAAACATAGCCAAAGACCGGAGTGCATGGAGACAGACTGTGCGTGCTGGGATAACCCTTGATGAGAACAAAAGAATTGAAGCGGCCTTAATCAAGTGGGAAAAAAAGAAAGATGCCCTGTCCGCTAGCCGTAAATCAGAGGCATACACATGTACGAATTGTGGCAAAGTCTGCCGTTCTAGAATTGCCTTGATTAGCCACACCAGATTCTGCCCGTCTCAAGATTAAGCCAAAACCAGTGACTCATTTGGGCGCATCCATTGCCTTTCGAGACAAAAGGAGCCATATATATTCTCCTACTGCTAGATCTAGATCTTTTAGACTTGCACTAGATCTAGAATTCTAGATTTACATCTACTTTACAAATCTAGACTAGATCTAGGATCCCTTTAAGAAGCGAATCGGACTTGAACAGCATAATATACAATTTTCCCTCTAGGCACTACATTTGACTAGCTCTAATAATCGTGGTCATATTGGTCTACTCATTTTAGGTTTCAACGTGTAAAAACATTGACATCTAGACTAGAATACGTTTGTCTTAGTTTACACGTTTGTTTGTATGTCAAATGTTTGACATGTTTCGGATGTTCATTCAGAGTTGAAGATAATTTACTTCCTAATTCAAACCTCCCTCAGGACGAAGGGGGTGGCAGCGGGCAGGGTATGAACCCGGGACCATCGACAAGCCCAAAGTCTGTTTTTGTCATTGTCTGTTTTCTTCTCTCTCTTTGTGATAATAAAAATAAAATAAAATAAAAAGGCTTCATGAGTTTTCTATTTGTGTAAATGTTCACAAAGTATTTACTAGCGTGTTTTCTTCCATGACAAGTACGAGGGGGAGGAGGGGTATCATGTTTTGTTTCACAGCCTTTAGGTTGTGCACAATTACACTTTTTATTTTTAGTGTTCAAAATACCAAACCAGGCAGAGATGTTGAAACTCAAAACATTTAAGGTGGAAAACATTGACAATGACATTTTTTGTTTGCACTAAAAAAAATCTGCCAGCCGAGAGAAAAACAGATATTTCTTGTCTCTATATTCTGAGACAGAAACATTCTAACCCTACTATAATATTTCTCATTATCAAACTGTACATATGATGAGGAGGACAGACACCAACGGATACCCGTCATTATGACACAATTTGGACACCCAGCCCGCCCCTTGTCGAAACACAAACATGTTCTAGTCGAGACCCAAATAACCATGTAATAATAAATCCCATGTTTTCTTTTTATGAATCTCACGGTATTATAAATCCTATATTTGACAATATGTACAAGCCCATATTAATAAATCGAAACTCGAAACAGGTTTCTGTGAGTAAATATCTTCGCTATGCCATCATCTATATAATCGCGGTCTTAAAAGAAAGCAACTCCCTTACTCAGGTATTCATTGCCCTCCTTCTGGTATCACTCTCCACTCCCGAAGTATTTATTTGTTCTCTACCTGTGCACCCTCAGGTGTCTACAAGATTCCCAGTAATTGAAGTAACACTGAGACCAGGTCGAACAGACGTTTGGGTCAGAGAGTTTAGAACTATTAGGACTAAGGATGGAGTTCACTGTGGTCTACAATCAGTCCATCTTTTGGAAGGATAGTGACTGGTCAACATGGAACACGTGACATTTCTACAATTTGCCAGCCTTTGTGACAGATGAAGGTTACTATGACATTTACTTTCTTATAAAAGTGCTAATTTAATTTCTATACTACCAACCAGCGAGTCCACAAGTTTTTTTCGGAAAGTTTATCACAGAACATGAGTAGTTACCAAGTGGGTGATCACGTGGGCTATTGCACGTGTTGGAAAGGAGGAGATAAAAGAGACTCCCCTGTAGAAGTATTCTCCCCTACTATTGAGTGATTTATAGTAGACATCAATACAATAGGCTATTCTTATTGATCACTGTTTTTATCATGGAATACAAAACAGGTGTTCAAACAATTTATCCATTTTTCTTCGTTTGTTGACATGTGCATTTTAAAAAGCAAAACTTTTTAATAAAAACTAACTTAAGGGTAAAGGACAAGTCAATGCTTCAATGTAACTCACAACATACGCAAACACAGTCACACATATAACTCACAACATACGCAAACACAGTCACACATATAACTCACAACATACGCAAACACAGTCACACATATAACTCACAACATACGCAAACACAGTCACACATATAACTCACAACATACGCAAACACAGTCACACATATAACTCACAACATACGCAAACACAGTCACACATATAACTCACAACATAAGCAAACACAGTCACACATATAACTCACAACATACGCAAACACAGTCACACATATAACTCACAACATACGCAAACACAGTCACATATATAACTCACAACATACGCAAACACAGTCACACATATAACTCACAACATACGCAAACACAGTCACACATATAACTCACAACATACGCAAACACAGTCACACATATAACTCACAACATACGCAAACACAGTCACACATATAACTCACAACATACGCAAACACAGTCACACATATAACTCACAACATACGCAAACACAGTCACACATATGCATACATACATATATACATATACATTTTTTTTTCGGGAAAGGGGGATTCCCCCCCCCCCCCCACCATCATTTTGGAAGACGTTTATTGTACCCTAGAATAGAATACCCTAGAATTTAGTGGAAAGACTGTAGACACCCTTATCCTTGTTAGCCAGGGTTTCTGGGGCAGCGCTCTGAGCTCACCGCCGCCAGCACTATTCACGCTATTTAAAACACACAAAAAATGCCTATTCTGAGGTATCTACAGTGCATTATAGTGCTTTTAAACAACTTTAGTTCAAAAACCAAATTTGCTATTCACTGCACTTTATTAATGGAGCCCAGCGACTGGTAGAAATGTGTAACCCCTCTTGGCTACGCTCATGGAGTTTGTGATAGTTTAACATTAAAATCTCACCTAAAATAAACAAATCAAAGCCAAAAATAAGTCACAACATTCCACACCACACTCCTTTGAGGAGGGGGGGGAATTTCATTTCGGGGTGGGTTTGAACCCCAGAAACCCCTGTCAACGCCCATGATATATATATATATATATGTATATGGACAACGTAACAGAGGTGCCCCGCTATAATGATCCACTCAGGCGCCACTTCAACATTGCCTCAATAAATGTTCATTACAGCAAGTCGTTTCATTTATTGTGGTTCAGAAGTAAGTCACGTGTTTCCTAGAATAGTTTCTTTCTGCTGATTGGATCACGTGTTTCCTAGAATAGTTTCTTTCTGCTGATTGGATCACGTGTTTCCTAGAATAGTTTCTTTCTGCTGATTGGATCACGTGTTTCCTAGAATAGTTTCTTTCTGCTGATTGGATCACGTGTTTCCTAGAATAGTTTCTTTCTGCTGATTGGATCACGTGTTTCCTAGAATAGTTTCTTTCTGGTGATTGGATCACGTGTTTCCTAGAATAGTTTCTTTCTGCTGATTGGATCACCTGTTTCCTAGAATAGTTTCTTTCTGCTGATTGGATCACGACGTAGTGTCAAAGGTCAAAGCATACATTGGCGCTAAACAAAAATAATTGGTCCAAAAGAGTTCTAATCGCACAGATGTATTGTTGTTAGTCTAGATTCTAGATCTATTACAAATTGAATGACATGTCTGATCCAAACTAATTGATACAACTACACTTAATATAAACTTTTTAAAAAAATAGCGTTTTTTTGTTTTGTGTTTGTATTTTGGTTAAGTTTATAAACGACACCCAGCAGCTGGTACGGTATTCTGAACCTCCCCCAGGCTACGACCCCAGGCTCTAGTCTGTCTCTATAGTTTGCTGTAGTTTTTCTCCTGCTTTTGCTTGAATTTTTAATAGTTTTATTTTGTTAGTGAAGCCCTAGATTGGTCGGAGAACAGAGCAATGTGTAATATATTGTTGGGGGAGGAATATTTTATTTCGGAAAATGGGGTTTGAAAAACAAACAAACCCACATTCCCCCCACTGACTACATCCATATATATGATATAATAATGTCAATAAACAACAACAACCAAAAAATAGCCTAAATGTATATTTTCGTTTCTGCGTTCTCTATCACATGACACCTTGAGACATCAGCTGCCAATCATGTGATTACGGAGTCACGTGGTGGATCATCTCTATTGCAGACACGTTGGTTGAGAAACAGATCACGTCACGAGGCCGGCTTAACAACATCGTAAATGTGTGTGCTTTCAAAACAAATTGTTGATTGTTCTAAAAATTGAAAAGTGTCACTGCATCTCAAGTGTGACTGTAACTAGTACATTTGGAGAGGATTGAATAGAAATCTGTTGCAGACATTTTTTTTTGGTTTGAGTTTTATTTTTTGGGGTTTGAGTTTTATTTTCTGTTTGGTTTGAGTTCTATTTTTTTTTTTTTTTTGAGTTTTATTTTTTTGGTTTAAGTTTTATTTATTTTTTTTGGTATGAGTTTTATTTATTTTTTTTTTTTTTTTGGTTTGAGTTTTATTTTTTTGGTTTTTAGTTTTGTTTTTTTGTTTTTTTTTTGTTTTGAATTTTATTTATTTATTTATTTATTTTTTTTTTGGTTTGAGTTTTATTTTTTTTGTTCGTCAAAACTTGTAAACATAAAGGTGGCCAGATCAAAAAGAAAAAATAATTTTAATTGACTCATAAATAATTTAAAAAGTTGTATGTGATATTTCCACTGGAAAAATTACGTTTAAGAGAGACTTGTGTCAATAATCTCTGTGACCGCATTGTGAGATAACTCTATCTCTCAAATACTCTCTCTAACATATACTCTAACAGATATTCTCTCTAATAGATATTCTCTCTAACATATTGTTATAAACCTGGTGGTGGCACAGAGAGGGGTAGTGGTGTGAGTGTAGTCAGCCGACGCAAATCGCCCCAGGCCAGCGCTAGACGAGCGGTCAACCGTGACGAGTTACGACGGTCAGCCGAGTCGAGTGTCAACAAGACACTCAGCACAACAGGTTCGGGAAGGATCGCCGTCGTGAACAGAGCTCAGGAGCGTCATGAGAGTTGTAGTCATCTGACCACCTAGAAACGTCGAGCAGCGTTCTGTCCGGTTCGAGAAGGCCAGTAGGGACACTATATAAGAGGGGAGGTGTCGCAGTCAAGACGGTCGAGAAAAGGGGCTCAATACAGCAAGGTTCAGAAAGGAGGTTCACGACAGAAGGTTCACTACAACACAGTTCAACGGTGTGGTTCTGTACGGAGCATTAGGACGGTTCAGTGCGGAGTACTGTCAAGTACAGTTGAGACGACTGGCGTCTTGATCTTGGTCTGTGATCGAGTCCGACACAACGAGCCTAGTGCGTGAAGTCAGTCCTGAACTGTTGAACCCAGTGCAAGCCCGGAACGAGACGGAGAGGCCAGTACAAGAGTTGATACGGCGGTACTGTGTTATCGGAGAGATATTTGTACAGTGTACGTGTTGCCAATTGTACAGTATTGGCTGTTACTTATTCAACTATTAAAGTGTTACGTTACTTTGGAGCCCTGAGTTGTCAAGTTCTTTAAGTTGGTGGTGTATGGTGCAGTTTGCAGAGAGCCTGGATAGTGAGATTCGTAACAATATACTCTAACAGATATTCTCTCTAACAGATATCCTGACTAACAGATACCCTTTCTAACATACTCTCTAAGACTATTCTTATGAAATAATTTCTGTGAGGGGATTTTGAATTTCTCTCAGATACTCTCTCTCTAACAGAGACTCTCTCTTACAGATACTATCTGAGATTGCTCTCATGAGATTGAGACTGGACATATGGGACACTCAGTACTCTCCGAGAATTCACATATATTAAGATAGTCCGAGGCTTCAATAATAAGATATTCTATGTGGCTACACTGAAGTTCGCACTTTTCTTCTGCAGTACCTTTCAGGAGATAAACAAATTGTAATCTTTCATGAGATAAAGAATGTAGACTTTGAGTAGATAAAGAATGTAGACTTTGAGTAGATAAAGAATGTAGACTTTGAGTAGATAAAGAATGTAGACTTTGAGTAGATAAAGAATGTAGACTTTGAGTAGATAAAGAATGTAGACTTTGAGTAGATAAAGAATGTAGACTTTGAGTAGATAAAGAATGTAGACTTTGAGTAGATAAAGAATGTAGACTTTGAGTAGATAAAGAATGTAGACTTTGAGTAGATAAAGAATGTAGACTTTGAGTAGATAAAGAATGTAGACTTTGAGTAGATAAAGAATGTAGACTTTGAGTAGATAAAGAATGTAGACTTTGAGTAGATAAAGAATGTAGACTTTGAGTAGATAAAGAATGTAGACTTTGAGTAGATAAAGAATGTAGACTTTGAGTAGATAAAGAATGTAGACTTTGAGTAGATAAAGAATGTAGACTTTTAGATAAAGAATGTAGACTTTGAGTAGATAAAGAATGTAGACTTTGAGTAGATAAAGAATGTAGACTTTGAGTAGATAAAGAATGTAGACTTTGAGTAGATAAAGAATGTAGACTTTGAGTAGATAAAGAATGTAGACTTTGAGTAGATAAAGAATGTAGACTTTGAGTAGATAAAGAATGTAGACTTTGAGTAGATAAAGAATGTAGACTTTGAGTAGATAAAGAATGTAGACTTTGAGTAGATAAAGAATGTAGACTTTGAGTAGATAAAGAATGTAGACTTTGAGTAGATAAAGAATGTAGACTTTGAGTAGATAAAGAATGTAGACTTTGAGTAGATAAAGAATGTAGACTTTGAGTAGATAAAGAATATAATCTTTTAGGAGATAAAGAATTTAGTCTTTCAGGAAGAGATACATAATTTAGTCTTTCATGAGAAAAAAAATTTAGTCTTTTATGATAAAATATAATTTAGTTTTTCAGGAGACAAGGATTGTATTCTAAAACTTTTGTTTCTTGTCAATTATTTTATTTGTAGATTGTTTAGATGAACGTTATAGCCCTTATATATGAATAGATCGTCAACAGAAATAAAATTTTGTTTCTTGTTTTACTTTAGCCAATGGGTAGAGCAGTTTGATCTCTTTCACAACTTAACAATATATTTCCAAAGGCAGTGCATGTTTCCTTGTGTCACTGACATATGTACATTTCTAACGCCATGCAATCTCCAACTTAAAGGTAATCTTACCGTTCTTCATTCTGGGAGATGACCTTTTTCACATTTTTTTTTCTTCTTCTAATTTCTTCCATTTCTTTCTTTCTAACCGTCCCTTCTCTATTTCTTTCTCACTCTCTCTCTCTCTCTCATACTCTTCATTTCTCTCTCTCTCTCTCTCTCTCTCTCTCACACACACACACGCATGTCTTTCTCCTGCCAAGTTTTAACACTGAACAGAACACACAGACACAAAGAGGCAAAGACACACAGAGACAAAGGCAGATACACAGAAATAAAGACAGACATTCAAAGGCAAAGACAGACACAGAGAGAAAGACTTACAAACAGAAACACAGACAGACACAAGGAGACAGACAGAAATACATAAAGTCAAAGACCTGCACACAGAGATAAAGACAGAGACAATAAGGGAAAGACAGACACAAAGAGACCAAGACAGACACAAGAAGCAAAGACACACTCAAAAACGAAAGACACACAAAGATTAAGACATAAATGCATAAATAAATACACACACACAGACAAAATACAGCGACAAAGGCAGACAATCACCAAGAGAAAAAAAAAGACAGACACACAGTGATATAAAGACAGACAAAAACACAGATATAAAGACAGACAAACATAAACAAAGACAGACACACAGACAAAGACAGGAACACATACACAAAGGCAGACAAACACAAAGAGGATAAGCCAGACACATAGAACTAAAGACAGACATAGAAAAACAAAGACAGACACACAGAAATAAAGACAGACATCATCATCATCATTGGCCTCCTTCAGTCGTAGGACGACTATGGTTCATCTCAGAGCACACTTCCTCATGTGGCTGTGGAGCCCTATTTTGGAGAGACACTCCCGTCCACAGATAGCGCAAGTTAGGGTCCCCTTGGCTTTTGCTTCGGTGGTAGAGGAGCTGGCCGTTTTTCGGTTTGTGCGTTTTTCTTCCTGGGCTGAGACCCATGTACTTTCACTGAAACACAGAGAGACAGACACACAGAGAGACAGACACAGAGAGACAGACACAGAGAGACAGACACAGAGAGACAAACACAGAGAGACAGACACAGAGAGACAGACACAGAGAGACAGACACAGAGAGACAAACACAGAGAGATAGACACACAGAGACAGACACAGAGAGACAGACACACAGATTAGATATACATTTAACAGTCTGATCATTTAATATTTGCCTAAGCCTTTCAGAGTAAATGCCACAGAAAGCTGATGTGTACCAGGGATACAAATGAGTTTGTCAGACGACAAATGAGAGATATATTTCTACATCTAATCTAATCTAGATCTAGATCGACTTCATAGTGGCATTGACTTGGGTAACCGCTAACAGCTCGGACCATATCAAACAGGAAGCAGGACTCTCTGCTAAAACCAAAAGTCGCCGCCTGCACTCCAACATAGTGAATTAACGAAACCTACAGGTCCATGAATTAATTCTATGTGGGAAGATTAAAGACAGACAAGAGACACCTGAGCAGGTAATTGAGCTGCATGGTAACATGTTGAGACAAAACAATGCAATGAGGACGATCTAGTCTGTGAACTTTAAACACTGACATCCTGCTGATTATCCATATTTCTGGTTTTGTCCTTGACTTAACTGCAGATGAAGAAATTAAAGAAATTTACAACATACAATCTTTAACAAATTAGCCGAAAGGAAAGAAAGTATTAATCTTTAAATATTGTTATTAATTGTATGTGTATTAAGTTAAAATGAGACCCCCCAAAAAAGATTACTTATTTTGTAGTTTGCGCATGCGTGAATTTGCATACTCTGGAGCTAAAAAAAATATTGCAAATCTAATATATTCTATAGGTCAGTTTTCTTTGCAATAGTTCGTCCTTAATGTCATGAATCCACTTTCTTCTGATAGTGACGAGAGGGAACAACGGGAAATGACGAAAGAAAAAAAGAATGATTTATATCTTATCTTATCTTATCTTATAAATACAGAGGTTATTTGAAAAAAGAAGATGATTACGTCCTACGCGTCATACATCTAGTCATGCATATTAACCAATGTCTTAAATTCTGCCAAGTCAGTGGTTTTCCTGGCTAGCTCAGGCAACCCATTCCATGCTCTAATAGCACTAGGGAAACATAGATGAAGCTAGGTGCTGAAACAAATCATACATACATATATTAAACATAAATGAATAACAGCACCAGGGACGAAGTTTTTAAGAGAGAAAGTTGCTACAAATTTGTCCTAGCATATGAAGATGAAATGAATGAAAAAAATAGTTGAGTGGAATGAAAGAAGAGTAGATTGAGGGAATGCTGACATTATTCAACTTTACGTCACAGTAGGGTATTATTGGAGTGTTGTTTTTTTTGTGGTACTATTTTTATTACAAGGCTTTTATCAGCTCACTCTGTCTGTCTGGTAAAAGTTTTGTACACGTTATTTCTCCTACACCCATTCACGGATCAAGCTGAAATTGTGTTAATTTCTGTTACGTGACAACACAAGAATCAATAACAAAAAAAAAACAAAAAACTAACCAACTATTTAATTAATTATTGGCTATAAATAATTTTGTTTGATATCTCGAACAAGGGAAGAAATTGTAATTGACTGAGGTGGTGTATAAACTGAATAGTTCCTTTATAGGCTGTCGGCGAGTCTTAGTGAACACAAGCCTGAAAAATAGGACGAGACTATAGAAACAATACATTAAACAATACAAACTACATGTTCAAATGTTTTCCGCTTGCAGAGTGGTTACCGTGTTGGCTTGAGACGCATTGAGCCACGGGTTCGAATTCAGGTCGTTCCCCCTTTTTTGAAATTTTTATAAATGTTTTTTTTTTATGGTCTAGATCTATTACAATTTTAATTACATGGCAGATCCAAAATAATTGATACAAGTACGCTTACTATAAGCTTTGCATTTTTTAAAAGTATTTATTTTATATGTTCTTCTTGTGGTAATGTTTTTGTCAATCAAAATACATTTCTATGTTGTTTCTGTAGTGGATGTATGTAAAGTTCAAAGACTTAAACTAAAACTTTGAGGATTGTTCTTTCTTGAAAACATTCGGTCACTGTGTTGAAGCGTCACACTCTAGGAACACTCACACGAGCGAAGCTGTCTTTACATTTCAAGACTATCTCTAGCCCAGCCAAGACCTACTCATTGCAATCAAACTCTAACATCCTAAGTCTTAAAGACTGCGAGACTGTTATCATTACACCATGTTTATTTGACTTAATATATTCAAAAATATATTACTAATACGAATGTTTTTATTTCAACAAATTAAAAGTAATTGAATGGATATAGATCTAGATATATATTAAAATCAAAAATATTCCTTAATGATCTCACGGCCAAATATTTGGTTCAGCAAGGGCCAACTATTCTTTGGGTCATTCCCTAAATTACCCCAAAAGACGCATTACAAACGTATCCCAGCAGAGTTCATTGCCCTGCAGACGAGCAAGAACAAAGACCGGAGGAACAAAAAAATCTGGATCTTCCAAGAGAAATATATGGACCGATGTACACATTGAGCAGTATTGAGAAAGCATGTGCTGTCTGGGGTCAGAGGTCACACGTTCCTGGACTTCGCATTGCGTCATCAGACGTTTACATATTGGATTGTTTATAATTATTATTATTAAAAATATGGAACATTAAGCGTTCACTGGCACTGCAAGGATGGAAACCCTTTGAAGGGAAAGAACATTAAAAATCTCCATTGAGACACTTTGGACATTGTTAACAGCTCTTTTTAAACCATTTAACTGAGATAATAATTTATTTGAATAAATTAATGAATTAGAGGGGATAATGTCTAAGTTGATGCAATCTACGTTAATGCAATCCAAGTTGATGCAATCCAAGTTGATGCAATCCAAGGTGATGCCACCTAAGGTGATGCAATCTAAGGTGATATCCAAGGTGATGCAATCTAAGGTGATGCAATCTAAGGTGATGCCACCTAAGGTGATGCAATCTAAGGTTATATCGAAGGTGATGCGATCCAAGTTGATGCAATCTAAGCTGACGCAATCCAAGCTGATTCAATCCAAGTTCATGTAATCTAAGGGAATGCAATCAAACTTAACTTGGCAGCATTTCAAACCTCCTGGCAATTGTAATTCCACACATACTGGCATCTATACAGACTCAATGATCGCTAAGAATTGAAACACATCCGCATTGACCGTCTACATGGTGTCACATAGACGTCTTATCACATCTGCAAGACGACACAGACGTCTTCACACATCTACACAGCTGCACCATGCTTGAACTTTGCCCCGGATGCAGGAATAATCAAAGATGATTAAACTTTTCACACACACAAATAATAAAAATAAATTTAAAAAATCCTTTTTCTTTTCCATTCTAAAAAGATGAGTTGTTTGAAGATCATCTAAGATTAATGTTTACATGTATCTTATGTAATCATCTCCATCTCGCATGCACTGTTCAGTTGATGCCTCTTTTCTAATAGTGCACAGCGCCCAGAGCTGATGACGTATTTCTCTTTCCGCTTGGATGCACGCGCGAATTATTGTTGGCACTTCTGAAAAGATTTTTTTTTTAAATTGTTGTTTCATTGTTAGTACGTTCTGTTTTGAGCCTTAATGTCGTTTTGAAAACTCTTCCTGTGCAGAATTGATTACTTGAAGTTCTCAGAACAAATCAACAACTGTCTGTGAGACCACAAGCTGCCTAATAACTTATTAACTACAGACGTCAATGAACAGAAGGATGAGTATCTCATGCACGCCTCACATAGGGGTAAGAACAAGCATGTTAATGACGTCATTAAGATATGCGCTTTTACTAAAGGCGTTACCAAGAGGCATATAATTACGTCATTAAAATGTGAGTTTCACTAAACGCAATGCCAAGTGTCATGTTCCGTAATGGTAGAAACCGGTAACGTTTATCTGTGTTTAACTCCTGGTCCCATGATGCTTCGGATATGTGAAACATCATGCAGTCAGAACAGATATGGGTCGGGGGCGTGACATTATTGGGAGACCACAAAAAAAAACGAGGGGGTGGTCGAAGATTGAAGGAAGATAATCAGTCGGGGGGAGGGATGCAACTATTACGGGGATAAAAATAGAAGAAGATGATAATTCCAGAAATGAAAATGTTGAAGTGCTTATAAGGGAAGGGAATGGGCTTTTTCTTATTCCTTCTACAGATGTTTCGTTATTGTTACTGGGTGTTCAAGTAAGGATTGTCGTAGGTCTCCGATAGGACTTGAGTTGCAAACTCTGAGACTTTAACTTATAGGTCATCATGTCTTCTAGTAATTAGAAATGATATAATTATGAATGTACTAACTTTTTTTTTCATTTTTCATCTTAAAGATAGACTAAGAACCAAGTTTCATATTTCAAACTAATGATATGAAGCTAATAATAGGTCAATATATACAAGAAAAATAATAATCTATGAAAACAAATTAGTGTAATTATGCCTCCAGTGTAGATACGAGCGCCCAAATTTAACTCAGTGTGCATGCACAGACTCGTGTCTATTTTCAGACGAGCCTCTAGACTTTGTCAGAGGTGTGGGGGGGGGGGATGAAGAAGAGGGGCGGGGGCAGGGCACGTGCAGAGATTGTGAGAGAAGTATGGGCTCACTTAGGTCAGATGAAGTTAAGCGCTCACCTACATCTTCTTGAATGTTAAAACTGGGCCAAACTCCTAACGCAGTTCTTTCCATCTCCCTCTAGGGGGCCCCTGCAGAGTTTGAGAGGGGCGGGGTGGCCAGTATTCCCATGTCTCAATAGACTGTTTTATTTCTTGATTATCGCGCACCACGCTCACTTCTCGGCTTCTAATTTTATTGGGAGGAGGGGGGCAGCAGATTACCCGAGATTCCTGTCCCACACGGCGCCCGAGCCATCGCCTTGATTCCACGAAATGTCACTTGCTCGTGTTGTAGGTCCAAATGTCACCCTCGAGTTATGACATTCAAAGGTCTAACTCGTTCAAGATGTCATAAATGATGAAAGGTGGGAACGCTTCTTTACACCTTGCAAACTCCGCGCACCGCCCCTTCTCTTTTTTCTTACCCCCCCTCTCCTCATCACCACACTCGCATGCAACTTAAGCAAGGGGTACCTCAGAAATACTCTAAGTTACTTTCTTGCGCCTGTCCTTTTGGTGCGCATGTGGGGAGGATCAAGGAGGAGCAGTTTTTTTTTGGGGGGGGGGGGGGGCGCGAGGCGTGAGTGGGGAGCAGGATGGTAAAATATTATGTTTATACGCACAATTGGATGAGTGGAAGCGTCCAGACCAAGAGTACAAAGCATTCTCGTGCCAGAATTTACCAAAAAGTGAAAAAAAAAAAAAAAGAAAAGAAAATAAAAACTCTTAGAAAAAATGAAAAGGGGAGATAAGGTAAGCCTCTAACGAGGGACTCAAGGGAGAAAACTCGAAATGTAGATGTTGAATGGTTCAAGACGTTCTTTGTGAACAACCCCTAACACTCTCCAACGTGGAATAAAAAAAAGATAAAACGTGATAACAAAGGAAGTTTATGTTTACGTCGACGGCCCCTATGGGTTCGTTGTTTGGTAAGCATTTCAGGTCAAATGGCAGGTTTTTGTACATTTAAAGATTGCCTGCAGCCATATCCAAAGCAGAACTACTGAAAATACGCTTTCATTATCGACCCTGATGGATGCTACTAAAATGCTACGAAGTACCATAGCATGGGTAGAGAAAAAAGAAGGGCTCGCTAACCTTTGTCAAATCCGTCACGCCGTTTCTCACAAATATTGCACAATATGATGGAGGTATTCTCATGGATATTTGTAGAAATTTAAAGATCTCCCTTGCGGGTTTGGCCTCAGGTTTCGCTACGGCAGATGGGAATCTGGATCTAACTCAGGCAACCGTGATCACGAAAAACGGTATGATTAAATTATAATCTATTTGAAGGATGACCAATGGTTTTTTGAAAAGGACTAAGAGTTTCCTAATCCTGGCCTCATGGAGCTTTGTAAAATCCACGTGAGCAATGAATCTGACAGGTGTAGCGCGTATGCATGTACCACTAACAAACATCACAGCTCGTTCCATATAAATTTGGATTTAAAAAATGTGTATAAATATTATACAAACAATATGTATTTGGTTTGTTTGTTTTTTTTAACAAAATTTTTTTTTCTTACAACTGTTCGTAGCTACACCAAAAACAAAAAAAAAACAAGATTACAAAGAGAGTTTGTGTGATAACACAAACTCAGAGGCGGCCCCCATCATATTAACCAATGGACGAGAAATATTCTTGTTTCGATTGTTTAAAGAAATTTTGAAAATCTGGCGTTATTTTTCACATAAAAGCAAACAGTGCAACACGTCTTCTTTGATAAGACTCTTCTAATTTTTCTGGAATAAGTAACCTCCGCAGGACGACGGGGTTGGGAGCGGGCAGGGTTTGAACCCTGAACCATCGATAAATCTGAACGACAGTCCCGCGCGCAAACCGCACGACCAGGCAGCCATCCAATACAGTGAGCTGATTACTTTTATTGATTTTTAATCAAATGTAAAATCCCAATGTTTATTATATTTATTCAAATGTTATGGCAAATTTTACAACAATGTTTAATTAAAATTATAAACAGACTTAACATCATATGAACAGGTTTCTTTTGTTATACTTTAAATGGTATAACGTTGTGCTGTATCATTTACACTTTAACTACCATCTAGATGTGTCAAGGCATATTTGGGCATATATCTAGAGATTTGATTATTATGTTTTCCCATGTGCCTGCTTTTACCAAGTTATAATATTTCCAACTTGGTTGTCACCCCCAAAATGGTGTCTACCGGTGCGGACCGCCCCCTAGCCCCCCCCCCCCAATGACGCCACTGCTCCATTTAAGATACCTACTTCTTCCCAACAATTAATATATTGGAGTAGACGTAAATAAGAAATATAAAAAAATGAGTGTGCACAACTTAACTGGTTTCCCATGCGAACAGCATAGGCTAATGCACTATTACTAGTATTACCCAATAGAGCTACTAATCCTGATCACAATCACTCTATTTACATAATAGTTCTAGACTAGATCCAGAATAAAATATATATATAGAGCTCTAGACTAGTTCTTGATCTAGATTTAGTCTTGATCTAGCCAATCTAGATAGAACAGATTGTCTACTTTGTTTACATGTAACTAATGTTTAACAAAAAGAAATGTAGACTTTTCAGCGTTGATTATTTAAAATCCATGTTAAAAAGGGATTGTTTAAGTGACTTTTTATGACGATATGAAACTAATTACGCTGGAGGATTATCTGAGACAATGTCACACTGACAAAATAGATAAAAATTGGAAAAACTTTCGAAAACTCAAAGATAAAGTTCAGAATAGACCCACAAAATCTCTCTTTGACATCCTATAGAGAAGATGATGGTTTGTGAGCGTCTTACAATATATAGAAAAATATAGAAAACACTCTAGATAAAACATTGATTTTACCAGCCATTGTAGTTTTAAACACTGTTTTACACAAATCTACATCTGATATTAATAAAAGAATTTCTTTTAGCGACAATACAGTTCAAGGGCGCATCGGTAGCATGAGTTATAAAATTAAAAGCTTCTAATGTAATTCTTTGCAACGACATATATATACAGTTTGGGATCAGCGGCGTCACAGGCTCTAACAGGGTGTAGTGCTGTGAGCTGCTAACTGCAAAAGGGTCGTCGGCTCCATATTTTTCCTCAGGCTTGACCCACAAAAATTCCCCAAGATTGTTTATAGTTGCAAGGCAGCAGAGTTTTAAATTCAGTTTTCCTTCGGCTAGGTGGGTAGCAAGGCTAATGAGTCCTTCCTGCTCGAAGCTTACTGGTTTAGACAACAGTTACTCACCTTCGCCCCTTCTCCTGTTATTGAAAACAGCTCCGTGGACTCAATATTTGAGCCACACGTGAAAGATCAAGAAATAGACAAGAAACTGCACTTTGCAAATTAATTCATGAATTACTTAATATTTTATGTTTGAAGGACTACTTCATAGAACAACAAATTCCAATATGAAACATAATATCCGTAATTTCTTGTGTGTTTGATGATTCCAGCAATACATATTAGGCCTAATCGTTATTTTAATTAGTTTAAATTTGAATCTTTTCAATAAAAAGGTATTTCTCCATAACTTCATATGTAGCTTCAAATTATTTTTCACTCTTCAGCTCACTACAGTTAGAATTTAAAAAAAAATGTTGATGAATTTGCAAAAATTTGCAAGTTAAACAGGGGGTCTACCAAAAACCAGAAAACATGGCAAGGGGTCTATGAGACAAAAAAGTTTGGGAACCACTGATTTAAATCTTACGTCGGGTGGCAACAATGTCTTGATTAAGAAGTGTCCGCTTGTAGTTGTAGCATGCTCGGAATATGAAAATACCGGTACAGCTCCGGATTTACGACAGTACGTTTACCATGTGCGGGGGCGCGGTGGTCGAATGGTTAAACACTTGGCTTCCGAACCTGAGGTCCTGGGTTCGAATCTTGGTGCAGATTGGGATTTTAATTTTCTAGATTTTGAGGGCGCCCCTGAGTCCACCCAACTCTAATGGGTACCTGACTTTAGTTGGGGAAAGTAAAGGCGGTTGGTGGTTGTGCTGACCACAAAACACCCTGCTCATTAACTGTAGGTCAGAGAAACAGATGACCTTAGCATCATCTGCCCCATAGATCGCATTGTCTGAAAGGGGAAACTTTACTAACTTATTTTACCAAGGGACCTTACCCTTCAAAAACTCATACATATACACTTTTTTTAAAACACTAAAATATGGATATTAAATTTAAAAAAAAATGAGGGAACAGAAAACTGCACAATATACATTTCTTTCTTATAAAAATATAGCATGCTTTTAGAGATAAGTATTTTTATTCATTATTGGATATTTATTAAACCTTTCCTAAGAGTGAGGTGCCTCCACATACTTAAATCCGGCCATATATGTATGTATACGTATTTTTATTTCTTTGCTTTTGAAAGAGTACACATACAATGAACGTATTAATGTAAAAACAGATGAAGTCCCATCTTACGTATTGTACAACATATCTTCACTACCTGTACACGCCTGCCTCAGTGTACATATTTTGTAACACTTCACGTCTGCAATGAAAATTGATGGTACACGGTTACGTCCTAATAGCTTTTTAAACTTAATTTATTTAATTTCCAAAATCTCAGGCTCTGCACAAAATTTTAAACGGTCTTTACATAATTTTAATTACCATTTCTTGTTCTTGATGTAGTGGTTGGCGATTGTGACCTGTCTACAAATGTTGTTAATTGTTTGTTCTTCATTTACAAGAATAAATAAAAACTAGAAAGATTTAATTCATTAACTGCTAACTTAATTTAAAACATCTCAGGTCTACACTGCGTGATATATG
This sequence comes from Biomphalaria sudanica, assembly GCA_036873155.1. Lineage (NCBI taxonomy): Eukaryota > Metazoa > Mollusca > Gastropoda > Planorbidae > Biomphalaria > Biomphalaria sudanica. Next base: position 1,342,084 of record JAZGLO010002124.1, read on the forward strand.
AAACTTCCTGGCGATGATGAATCCTAATACTCAAAAAGACACAAAAATAAAGGCACATTCCTTGTTCCAAATGGTAGGACAAATTTGTACAAATGCTCCTTCTTCCCTAGTGCTATTAGATCTTGGAATGGGTTGCCTTATCTAGCCAGGAAAACCAATGACTTGGCAAAATTTAGATCATTGGTTAATATGCATGACTAAAGGCATGACGCGTTAGACGTAATCATCTTCTTTTTTGAAGTAACGTCTGTATTAGATAAGAAGATGTACGGAATAGTTCATTTTCCACAAAAGGAAGAAGCGAGAGACCTCAAATTCTCGAATGGTGCCCCAGATGCTGAAATATAAACCGGCTACGCTGGGGGATGGGATGTGTGTTCAGATTTGAAAACCCTCCGTGCCACAACTTGAGGGGTCCGCAAATGAATGTCCGAAATGTGTTTTTACATTAAATATTAACTATTACACCATTATGTCAGGCTGTCGAATGTCAAAATGCAGGGGCCCATGAAGAGGCCAAGTCCCACTGGCCCTCAAATCCCTAGTTAGGCCAATGATATTATAATGGGGTATTCTGAAATGAACAAAACCCTTGGTTGAAATATTTGTTGGGTGAATACGAGACTGCTATCCGTGAAGAGGCATGTCGATGAGTATATCTTTTTTATAAGTGTTTGTTATTTATTCAGTTAATGGAACTCTATGTCTTCTGCTCCTTGTTAGTATGTATGCTATATATAGGTTATGCTATTAAGTATACAAGAGTAATGTCCCTTGTTGACTTGTTGTTACCTTGAATGGCGTCCTTAATAAACAGCTGATTTGTTAGTTAGAAACTAGAATAATAGTTATGTGTTTAATCGCTTAATGATACTAACACTCCTTCAACCAATAAGATAATTTACTTTCTAGTCCGAACCCCCGGCTAGACGACGGAGAAATGCAGAGGGCACAGAATGAGCCCAAGACGACCGAACGACAGTACAGCGCACATACCCCACGAGCAGGGGCTGCCGTCCATATGTGTTGAAGATGATGTGATGAAATGATAATCTAGTTGACAGAGTGGTCATCGGAGAACAACCAGGACCTGGGTGAAATCCTTCGATGGCCTTAAATTTATTTTGGGCTCTCTACAAAGGTTGCTCGCACCCAACTCCTGATCACACCTATGAATATAGATATGATGTACAAACTGAACACATAGAAGGACATAGAAGGACATAGAAGGGCATAGAAGGACACTCTTCACAAACATTTTCATTTGGTAAGCTTCTATTTTAAATAAAAGTCAATAAAGACTGCTTGAACAATACTTTCACTGTCTGCTGATAAGCTGAAACTTGAATTCCCACACAGTGTCCTAGTACTTTGGATACACCTTTATATTGACCTGCCCAAAACAGACGGTAGCTTTAGCTTAAAATGCGAAGGAGGGGGATATGTTTTTCTATTTTCAAATTTATATTTTTTAAAAATCTTTCTAATTAGCACCTAGAGTTCCATTCACATTTGCTTTACATCAGGGAGGGAGTGTGCATTGTTCAAGCTCATTGGGGCGTAGTAATTCCTACCACGACCTATTTTGCCAAATCTTCATTCTGTTAGTTCATTGTACTCGCTCTTCCTGTGAACACACAGACATATACACACAGATCACTTCTGACGTCATGGGAATTTCAAATCTAAACACGTCTGTATTGTCCCAAGTAGAACGTCTTGTAAAGAAATGGGACGGATGGACGTTTGCAAGACAGAACAAGGGAGAGAATTATAATGCCAGGCTCAGTGCAAGTTTAAATGCACTTGATATAAAGTGTAGCAAGCGATCATGTTGCATCATCTTCTAGTGCCCGATATAGGTCAAGAGAAGCCCTAGGTAAATTTGACTCTAGTGAACCTTTTTTTTTTATTGGGCAAGATTCCAATTAAAAAATCGATTCCACTCTTTTACACGAGTTCAACTACGAGAGTCGATAAAGAGTCTCAAACTGTTCATTGTTTGATAAGTAGATCAAAAACTCGGCAACTAGACTGGTGTAGGGGTGGGCCATCATTTGTGACTTGAAACATTTAAAGTAAGTTCTTGTCATATTATATAAAAGTCTAAGACAATAGGGTCTACTCTTAGACAAGAAGGTCTACTCTAAGACAAGTAGGTCTACTCTACGACAAGAAGATCTTATCTAAGACAAATAGGTCTACTTTAAGACAAGAGTTGGATATTAATATTTTACAGAGACACATTTTGTTTTCGCATTCGGTATACTCAGTAACTGTAACATGAATTGTAACTGATTAAGGATGTTAGAACCTTTTACAAAAATCATTGCCAATAATAAACCCGGTGGAGCAGTGTATACAATATAAGATCCTATTTTAACAAGAATAAGAATTTTTCTGTGATCTGTGATCAGTCCAGGAACGTAACTGCTACATCTATGCTGACTTGTGACAAGACAACTCTATCCTAGCAATGTCAGAGTTATGGCCTTCTCGAAGATGTTCGTTTAGCTTGAATAACTACAAGCAAAATAGAAAAAAATCATTAAAAAAATAATAATTAAAGCTTATCTAAAGGGGAAGAACTCCGTCCTTAAAACTATATCTAGCAATAATGTACAAGCTATTCCCTTTTTCGAGATCAAACAAAATAATTAATTATCAATGATTACTTGACTAATTGAGTGCATTTGTTTATCGAATCACATTTTGCTAGGCACAATAAAAAATTGTTTTAAGTGCACCCTGATCGGAGAATGCAAGAGGGAGAAGTAGCGCTTTCAAGAGGACTAAACCCAACATATTTCGCCTTATCTGTGAATGCTGAAGTATTAGTTTCCCTTGCAATTAAACAAAATAATGAATTACCAGTTATTAATTTTCTAATTGGTTACTTTAAAAAATTGATTTATGTCTTTTGTATGTCAATGAATGATTGTTCTTTATCCGAGAATGGCTGTGGGAGAAACAACGCGTACACACTTTTTACCAGACAGACAGACAGAGCGAGTTGATATAAGCCTTGTAATAAATAGCTAGTTATTTGGTGTATCCGGTGTACAGAAAATAGGAAGTGCTGATTAGCTATATAATTTTGTGTGCTGTATCACAAATTAATTTTTATTAGTTAGTTGGCAGCAACGATCTTTTAATATAGCGTCCTTGATATTGTTTGGAATCAAAAATGTATCGGGAAAATCCCATATAATAAATTGAAAATGAATAGTTGACATGAATATATATGGGATATAAGGAAATGAATTAAAAATATAAAGAAGTTTTGTTCCCACAGTTGTTTTAGAATCGTCGATGACAGCTTTTGACGTCATCACAGCTGCCAACTCTGAGCTCAATACTTCCAAACAATTGGAAACGCCAGTCTCCTAAAACCCCATTGTTCCAAAATGCCGTGTAACAGGGGCAGGGGGGTGCTATGAAATATACATGTCACTGTTCCAGGTAGTACAAGGGAAGAGATTATTTGCCAAGTTCAAAGTAGGGGATCTTCAAGGGGAACAAAGTGGCATCATTTCACGGGGCTCTATCAAGCAGGCCTAGGCCTATCGAGGCCTAGCGTAAACCGTTGCAATTAAACCTTCTTTTTTTATTTGCCTTGGTCAGAGAATGTTTTTGTCAATATGATCATATCCAATATCCAATAGGATCGTTTGCCTTTTTTTTTTTATAGAGTCACTCATATTGACTACAAAGCTGTCTAGGTTACTAACAGTTTTATATAGGACCATTCAAATTAACTGCATCAATGATCAATCAATCACAACTGTACATTATAGGTTACTGTCGTGTCTTCCCACTTTTACGCTATTTTTGGGCGGGACGGGGATGGAGAGTATCTTTCAATCACTGCAATATCTCATGATTGCAAGGTCTATCTCCCGTTAACTTAGTACATTTCTCATTAAAGCAAAACTAATTATTTACGACTAATTGAGCAACTAATTTGTTGTTGTTGTTGTTGTTGTTGTTGTTGTCATCATCAATGAATAATTGTGCAAAGTTTCAACTTGATCCGAGAATGAGAAGTGGCAGAAACACAGCGGCGTAGAAGATTTTAACTAGACTGACACACAGACGGAATAAGTTGATATAAGCTTGATTTAAATAAAACAAAAGTCACTTATATTTGTGAATTATCAGATTGGAACATTTGGCATACATTACACGAGGCAAAAACCACACTGCAAGGACCTAATGACCTTATCTTGGTCATGGCATACATGCCAGAGAAATCTCCAGGAGCAGACGTGACCGAAAAGCAATGTCTCAATATTAACGGCCTCTTTGACCGTGTGTCCGTTCCCTCCAGACGCCATCAGATGGCAGACTAGGCCAGGCAAAGTGCAGATGTCAAGGATACTCCTTGAAAAGGTTAAGGGAATATATTATCCTGCCATATGTCTGATGGATTAGTGCACTTCTGTTTAACATCACATCACAAAAAAACAAGTACCAGGCCGCCATATTTAGGCGAGATTTTTACTAAGCAGTGGGAGCGGGGATGTCTTAGTATTTGTAAATTTTGAATCCAATGAATCACTTAGATCTTGATATAAAGTAAAAATGATACAATAATACACAAGATTGCAAGCAGAAAAAAAAAGGCTCCTATTTTGTCGGGTTTACATACAGTCGTAAGGGTTTCATTTCAGACACACGCAAAATTCACTTTAAATGGTTTAAATGTGTGTGCATATTTTAAGATTGTTGCTAATTAAAAAAAAATAATAACGAAGTTTGGTGCTCTTGTGTGTCAGCCATACTTTAAACATTAGCTTACAAAGACATTGATAGATCATAGACAAAGTTCAGGCTCCACGAAATGACTTTTTGTGTGTGTGTGTGTAAAAAAAGAAACAGTTTGCGTATTTGATTTTCAGGATATCGGAGCTACCTCTATGGCTGTACATTGGAAAGGTTGTCATTTATAACACAAGAAGCTATTATAACTAGTCAAACTAGCTCCAACATTCTTACAGGATGCGGGGGGTGGTGGTAAAACTCGGTATGGGGTGGGGTGGACACAACAAGTAGTTTTTTTTTTATTTCGTCCTTGCTCCTGACATCTCTTCCACCTCCCTCCTCTCCCACCCCCGACATGACACAGTTAGTAGGTCCCCAGACTACATGACAGAGACATTAATAGCTAAATTGATCATTTTATCTTGATGTCAAAGCAAATCATTAGGGAATGTTTTCTTATCTCAACAGCCAAATGTTGGACGGTATGGGGGGACAAGGTGACGGTCTCACCAACAGAATGATAGTCTGCTGATAAGTTAGTTTGTACAATACAAATAGTGCTGATAAGTCAAATTCTTTATTTAGAAATAAAAAACAAAAATTTAGAAATAGGTGACTTTCTAGTACGAAAGAACTGTGTCTAGGCCTACATCTAATCACACAATCACACGTATATGATTTCAAATCGTAGCCTTGAAATGTAAAATTTGAAAGAATACATACATATTTTGCTAAATTTCTATTATAACCCCTAAGCCGAGACAAAGTCACACACGAATCGCTTCTTTCAAGTAACGTATGAACTTGGAACGGGTTGTCGGAACTAGCGAATCCATAAGAATCCTATGACGACCTGAATCATCTGATATCAATTTGAATGTAGTACATAATAAAATATTTTTTTTCCTGCAATGAAATTTACATTAATGTATTAGCACAGACCTATATACTCGGCTGTTGTCATATCTTAATGATCAATCCACTTTAGTTTTAACTTTTAAATAAATGTCCAAGTATAGGAAGCATCAAATCAACTTGGTTTCCAGCATGAAAAATAGCACCATGAGCTAATCGCGCCGGGTGACACCAACCCTCGTGACGCCACTGAGGAGATCAAAACTAAAAACTTATTATGCCATTTTCAACCAAAAATTAGGCAGTTTGCCTTAACCCTACTTTATATTAACATTCATGTCTCCTCAAGTTATCAAGTGAATACATTGTTGTTTGTTTTAATTAACAGCTATGTCAAATTATTGTGAGTTTTTTATTGCATTATCTCTATTTTTGTAGAGTCGTGATATATTACCAAAAAGAAAATTGTTTGAACTGATCCGTCAAAAGCGTTTTCTTGCATTCTTCACTGCAGAAACGCATAAGATGCCCCATTTATTTAGATTAAGATTTTGAGGATCGCCGCCGAAAAAAAATATTTTTAAAAAAAGCTCATTAGTAAGTGATACATTTTGTTCAAAAGGCATGTTTGTAACTTTGTTTTGTTACAGAACTATTATTCAAAGCTCTAAAAAAAAATTAATTTCGGAATTGGGAGGAGAAATTAATTGTGCCAATTAGATTCTACTCTAATTTTTTTGCATTTTTAGAATTCAAGTATATATTGTCAGTTATAGTCTCAAAATTGTTTATACAATAGAAAAATATCAGTATAAGTAAAGGTTGGAAAAAGGTGACTAGGAAAATAATATTTAGGTTCAGAACTCATCTCAATTGTTACTCTTATAATAAAAAATTTCGTATGAATTCTAAATTTTCCAAAACAAAGTCTTGCTTAAAATAACTAAGATAAATTCGTGTGCAATTACATAAACTCTATCGCCATATTTGACTATTCTGTTTTAAAACGTCATATTTTCGTCTGGAAAGGGGAAAGGTCAGTAGAGTGAAACGTTAGTCCTCGCTCCTTTTTATAAGTTCTGCTAATATTTCACTTGGCATTAATGAATAGGGGGTGGGGCGACTCAATATAAGAATTTATTTTATAGCATATATAAATTATATCTGTGACAATTTTTTTTTAATTTTGTAATTTCTTAACTAAAATACAAAAAGAAAAAAGTATTGGTTTGTCCGATGGGCGGAAGGCAATTGCATGTATCGCCCCTCCCACCTGGTACAACCATTTTCATTTTATATTTACTAATGATAAAATTTGAGATCAGAGTCTGTGTGCGACATGATATACAAATGGGTTAAAACAACAATATGTACCTTATTATAGATATTCAACTAATTTTGTTCACAAATTATGATTTCTTCATAAAAATAGGACCGCCCCCCATACACATAAGGCTAGTGTGGGGAGGGCAGTAGAAGCAAATCGCCCACCCCCACCTCATTGAATCGGCTAAGATACCAGAAGTGTAGCAACATAATATAAAAATTATATAGTAATTCGACTCATTTTGTTCACAAACTATGATGTCTAATTAAAAGTAGGACCGCATCCCCCCCCCCTCAAAGGGTTTAGTTGGGAAGGGCAGTAGAGGTATTAGCCCCCCCCCCCAACCCAACCCAATCGTCAAACATGGAAACGACATAATATAAAGATCGGTAAAAATATCAATAACAAGTTTTAATTATATAGATATTTACTTGATTCTGTTGACAAGATGTGAATTCTACAAATAAATTGGACCGCCCCCACCCACTCGAAAGTTTATGGTGGGGGGTGGGGATTGATGCCATCGCCCCCTCTCGACCCCACCAAATCGGCCAACATACTAAAGTGGGGGGGGGGCGAAAAAATCTAAAAATACTTTAAAAGTTTGAAATATAAATAATTAGTATATATTATTAACATAAGTAATAAAACTATATACAAATAGTGTAATTTCTTTACTAAAATTTGTCCGCTCCCGCCCTTCGGGGGGGGGGGGGGGTTCGGTTGAGAGGGGGTCGATCGCCCCTACCGCCCCACCCTTGATCCGCCAGTGGTACATGCAAAACGAATGTAAAATTGCAACGGGCGACAATAGAAGTGCATAGCTTTATTGTTGAGAGTTACTCTCCATTGAATTATCAAATAATTTACTTGTTTTATAATTATATATGTCCAATGAAAACGTTTGTGACCACACTTTTGCTTACCTTATAAGATGTCTCTCTAAATTATCATTGAATTACAAAGTCTGCTAGCATAATGAAAACATGAACTTTAAAGTGGTGAGATGCATGCATATATGTGTGTGTGTGACAGATGACTAATCAGACGTTATTATATAATTTTACATCTTATAACAAGCATTTAATTCAGTGGTTCCCAAACTTTTTTGTCTCGTAGACCCCTTGCTATGTTTTCTGGTTTTCGATAGACCCCCTTGCTTAACTTATACCGGTACTGCATTTTTGCAAATTCATCAACTTCATTTTTAAAGTAATTTCTAGCTGTAGTGAGTCGAAGAGTAAATAAGTAATTTAGAGCTACTTAGTAAGTTAGAAAGATATATCTTTTTATTGATAAAATTCAAATTTATACCTATTTAAATAACAATTGATATGTATTACTAGAACCACCAAACACACTGGAAATGTTGTTGTTGTTTTTTTTGCAGGTTCATCCTCCGTTGCTATGGATATTGTTTCATATAGGAATTTGTTGTTCTATGAAGTAGTTCTTCAAACAATAAATATCAATTAATTTATTAATTGGCCTTAAGTATCACTGCAAAAAGTTTTTGTAACAGAGCAGTTTCTTGTGCATTTCTTCATCGTTCACGTCTGGCTCAAATTTTGGGTCCGCAGAACTGTTTTCTCAAACAGTAGAAGGGGCGAAGTAACGGGCGTCCAAACCAGTAGGCTTTGGCTTGCAAACCACCTAGCAGGGGTAAAACTGAATTCAACCCTCTGCTGCCTTGCAGCTATACCCAAACATGGGAACTGGGTCAACCTCGAGGAAAAATAAGGAGCAGAAGACCCTTAGGCAGTATGCAGCACACAGCGCTACACCCAGTCAGAGCCTGTGAGGCCACTGATCCCAAACTGTGTATAATGTATATTGTTTGCAAAGAATTACATATAATATATAACTCATACCACCGATGTGCCTACTGCATTGTTGCTTAACGAAATTTGTTTAATGATATAACATGTACGATTGTGTGAAATAGTTTTAAAAACTACTATAACAGCTGGTAAAATCAATGTTTTATCCATTGTTTTCCGTATTCGGCAATAAGTAAAGAGATCTTGTAAGACGCTCACAAACCATCATCTTCTCTAAATGATGTTGAAGAGAAATGTTGTGGGTCTATTTTGAACTTTATCTTCGAGAGTTCGAAAGTTTTGATCCTCCATAGCAAATAGTTTCATATCGTCATTAAAAGTCACTTGGACCACCGCATGTTTGACAAGGAAGAAATGAATTCCAATTTTAAATAACCAACGCTGTATAATCTATATTTCTTTGTTACATGTAGAAAAGAATAAAGCTATTTAAATAATTAATGAAATTAAATATAACAAATTTTCGTTTGAATAGCAGGATAAATATTGATAGGATTAACTAAGGTACAAATCATACATTAGTGTAGAAAGTAATTACATTGATGAGATGTGAACATTAAAGTCACGACCTGCTTAAATGAAATCCATTTTCGTAGACCCCCATGGACATCTCATAGACCTCCAATTTATTTTTTCACTTACGTAGACCCCTTGGAACTCTTCGTATACCCCTTAGGGTCTATATAGACCACTTTGGGAATCACTGATTTAATTTAATCATCGATCTGATTCAAGCAGCCCGTTACATGCTCATGTGGGATTTGTAAAGAAGTTCTTAAACGAATTTTCTTTGCGTATGGAATGAGAAATCTAACAAGAAAAAAACAAAAAAATACTTAAAAAGAAACAAAAAAAGCTTATACGGAGTGTACTTGTACCAATTAGTTTGGATCAGTCGTGTAATTTAATTTATAATACATCTAGACTAACAATAATAAATCTGTGCGATTAGAAATATTTTTACCAAATGTTTTTGTTCACCGCTATTTCATGCTTTTAGCTTCCTCAATACACAAAGATCCTATCACTTATCAGACCAGTTGGAAAAATGGGGGCGGGGGGGGGGGGGGGGGAGAAAAAAGAGATATCTGGTGAATTTTATCGTAATCGTTTTTTTTTTTTTTAAAGCGTTTACAAAAAAAAAAAAAAAAAAAAAGGAAGGACCTGAATTAGAACTCGGCTCTCGCCTTCTCTAGCCGACATACTAACCACTCTGCTAGTGAGGTGATTGTAACTATAGAAGATTGTATAGTTGTGTTTTTTTTGTTTTTTGTTTAAGACTTTCTATAAAGCTGGACTAATTCAGCTTGCCTTATAGCGCCACTTCACTAAAGTATTTAATTTCTTTCTCTTGTTCGAGATACCAAACAATATAGTTTATACCAAAAGTTAATTAACTTAATTTTGTTTTTATTGAAACTTGTGTCAGGTCAAATAACGTTGTCGGAGAAATAACGTTAACCAAACTTTTTATCAGACAGACGGACAGACAGACAGATAAAGTGAGTTGATAACGTCGTGTACAAATGTCACGAGAACGTCATTTCCTGGTCAACATTCCAACGTTCTCGAAATGAATCTCGTACTTTCTCCCACTCTATCACAACACACTATATCTTGATCTCATAGTATGTACATTTTAATTTAACGAGATCTTCTTTAACTCATACAATATCAGTAGTCACGTTTAATGTTTAAAATGTTGATTACTGATAGCGCTGTCAGGTCATGGGGAATACGCTCTGGACTATTCTCGATGGTGCCGGTTTTAAACCATGTCCTCCGTCCTGTGTGAGGTTTGGGATAGGATGTAATACATCCTGAAGGAATATTGGAAAAATATACGTAAAACAAACGAGAGATTTCAAATGACACAGTAGTTAAAGAGTTAAAATGATTCCCTTCTTTCTATTTTGTCTTTCAATCAAGCATGACAAGCACTGTGCAATCAGTTAACGTTAGAATAGCTCTGTAGTCTATGTTGTTGTTTCAGTTGGATTTCAGTATTAACTCTTTGACTACCAAGCCAATGTTAACATGTAATGTGAACTGATCTCATAAATGAGGAGGTAGATAAGAAGAGTTAAAGGGGATTAGCTCTGAGCCAGACGTTCACAACAGGTGGATCTATACTGTTTTTTTTCAATTTCCTTACTGTGTCCCGCCCCCTCTTTCGTTCACACTCCTGCTCATCTCTGTCTCGTGTGTTCTACCATCTCCCAAGTATCTCGGCTATTTATCGGCCTCAATCTAGAAGTGTAAGAATTCTTTTGTTACATCTCTCTCTCTCACGACTGTCTTCACTCGAGAGGTAATTGATTGAGTTATTGATATCAGAAGAAGGTTCTCGAATTTCTGTACAGTGTACTACTAAGAGTGATTTCTAGCTTGTACTTTTGTTGTGCTAGGATCTATTGTAGTGTTGTAATACTGCACTTGTATTTATTTATTGATTATTTTTGCTTTAATGGAAGTCTTCCGACTAAGGTCAATGATATAACCTTAAAAATGATTTCAGCATTGCATATGACTATGTTGTGTTCAGACACTAATTTAGGTCATTCTGCGGCCTTCTATGTATTTATTACTACTTCAGCGTAGATTTATAGCCATGCAGTGTCGGGATTCCAGAAATTGTAAAGAAAGACTATCGTTACAATTAGGCTACCAGTCTTTATATGAACATCCTCCCAGAATACTTTGTGAACCTTAGCTACGAATAAACTTATTGACGTTACTTAAAACCCGCGAACAAAATTCAGTTGAAGAAGCAGAAATGTTGCCAAGTTGTTTGGTAACTTATAAGAAATAATAAACCAAAAAAAAAAAGATAAAAAAATTAAAACAAATAATTATAAGAAACAGAACAAACTGCAATTTTTTAAAACTACTTCAGGTATTACAAAGCTTTACTGAAATTCACCAACGTCTTTTCTATCTTAGAAAGCTAAAGAAAATTAACATCGACTAAACAATAATTAAACTTTTTTATACAGCGACCATCAGCAATCTAATTAACTTTGCCATCACCAGCTGGTATGGTAATACTTCACTGGCACAATGACTTAGACTAAATAGATTAATCAAAAAAGCATCGTATATCACTCGAACACAGCTACCATCTCTTGAAAAGCTTTTTCATGAAAGATGCCTTTCCAAAACACTCACGATTCTTAAAGATAACCTGCACCCATTAAACAACTGTTACATAAGATCTGAACGAAGTGGTCGTCTCCTCTCCATTAGGACTAAAACAGAAAGATTTAAAAACTCCTTCATCCCACTTTCGGTCAGAGTGTTACAAGATCATCTGTCGTCATCAAGAAGTACATAGAAGTCTAATTCATAAAGCGCTGGTTGTGAGTGTGTATGTGTTTTCGTGTGTGAATGATGGTCGTATTTGCATCTATAATGTTATTGTACAGTAGTTACGCTGAGGTTGTCAGTTGTAGTCAAACTGAATTTCCATTTGATTGGATCAATACAAATTGTCTTATCTTATATTAACTCTTTCTGTCTGTCTGTCACAAGGATATCACATTCTTCCAGCCCCTTTCTCAACTGGTCCAGGCATAGGATCATAGCGCATTCAGAAAGTGAATAGGATCATAGCGCATTCAGAAAGTGAATAGGATCATAGCGCATTCAGAAAGTGAATAGGATCATAGCGCATTCAGAAAGTGAATAGGATCATAGCGCATTCAGAAAGTGAATAGGATCATAGCGCATTCAGAAAGTGAATAGGATCATAGCGCATTCAGAAAGTGAATAGGATCATAGCGCATTCAGAAAGTGAATAGGATCATAGCGCATTCAGAAAGTGAATAGGATCATAGCGCATTCAGAAAGTGAATAGGATCATAGCGCATTCAGAAAGCTAAATGTCTGAAATTGCGCTAAACAAAAACCATTGGTAAAGATACTTGTAATCGCACAGATTTATTGGATGTTAGTCAGGATCTAGTTCAAATGTTATTACAAGACTGATCCAAAGGAATTGATACAATTACACTTTGTTTTGTTTTTTATTATTTTTTTTTATATTTTCTTGTTAATAGTTATACTTTGTTCATTTTACAAGGGGGGGGGGGGGGGAGAACGCTTGGCTGCACAACGAAATTCAGAAACAGGAAGATTTTTTTTTCACTTTCGAATGTTTAAGAATTCATTAAACTGTAATAAGTAAGTGATCATTTGTGTGTGTGTGTGTGCATGGGTCTGTTTACGGGCCTGTCTGTGTGTGTGTGTGTGTGTTTGTAGTTTGTATGGGTCAATAAATGAGAATGGTTTGGGCAGATTTTAAGACAGCTCTTGGTCAAAACTAGACTACAGTTGACGGCTTGCAGTCAGAGTAACCACAAGAAAAGCTGGATGAACACTGTGACTGAGTGAATCGGCCTGTCTATAGCAACACTAGTACGGATGGCGTGTGACTGAGAGGAAAGAACTTTCCCCCACCTATGATGATGTTGATAAATATACAAAAATCTTCAGGTCACGTGATCTCTTTTATGAAACTCCACCGACTTCCGTTATAGCATACTGTGCTAATGCTTTTATTTCTCAGCTAAGACATTGTCTAATGTTTAAAGTTTATAATATTATTGGTAGATTCTATTTCAATATTTTTTTTGTTTAATAATTTCTGAACCCAGTATGTTGCAATCACTAGCCGATAACACTTCAGTGACAACAGCCACAGTCATCCCAGCCATATCGTTGATGTTTACCGAGAGAATGTTGTTAGCTCAGTGTAACATTTAAAGGCCAAATTCATTTTTTCCCAGCACGCTTTGCATTTTTCTTTTAGGAAATAAAAAAGTGATCGGTAGAAAAAAAAAGAAACAAGAAAGGAAAAAAAAAAACATGATCTAACAGAGCACGCGCTAGTCTCTACGGAATGACGTCTGCACCTGTAGTACATTGGCCGTTGCGCAAGACAAGGCATGTTGCCAAACTTTGTGGTTTGTATATGTGTGTGTGTGCATGTGTTTGTGTGCGTGTAGATTTATTTTGAATATATTGGAAAGAAAAAAAATTGTCACTGTTTTTATTTTCTTATTGCCCAATGATTGAGGTCGAAGGTCATAAATATTGTTACAATGTTTTGAGATGTGAGTTTCATGTAAAATATGGATTTTTTATGAACCTGAAACAAAATTCTAAGAGACCACACATCTAGGCCTAATTTTGAGTTTTGAAAGAAGAGCATACATATAATATACTAGTCGACCGGCGGCATAGCATACGCCGCTATTTTGCAGGGCCGGTCTTATGCCACTGCAACCTATGTGACCGAAGGATCCGCACTTTCGTGGAACCCGCGCTAATTCAAGGTGTATAAATTATTAAATTAAACCATTTTATAACTTAAAACAGATTTCTCGAGCACTCCTGTCGATTTACCAGGAGCTCTTGGAAATCTCCCGAAATTGCAAAATATACGAAAAAGTCCTTAAAATATACGGAAATACATTGGGGTGTCATTAAATATGGAAAACGTCAATCTTACGCGTTATTAATAAAAACGGCATTATGCATTAGCCGTAATTGTGTAATCAGGTGAAAGAAGCTTCTCGCACCTCAAACTAATGAAGAATTACTTGATGTCAACAATTCTCAAGGATAGATTGAAACATTTATATTCTTGCTATTGAGCGGGATCTATGTGGGAAACAGAATTATTATGATATACTGTATGACTTTGCTACACGCAAGGCTCGTAAAGTAATTCTGTACGTAGTAAAGAATGAATAAAATGCATATACGAATTTATTTTCTAATACAAACTCTTAAATTTGACTTATTGTCCACTTCCCTACCCAAACTTAGCCCCCCACGAAATCTGTTTCGAATAGGGCTTAAGTCCGGCCCTGCTATTTAGTGTTTGTAAAATGTTTCACATGTTTCGGATGTTCCTTCAGAGTTGACGATAGTTTACTTCCTAGTCCAAGCCTTCCGCATGGGATGGGAGCGGGCAGGGTTTGACAGTCCAGCGCGCAGCCATACGTAGCGAGCTGTGAAAACGTGTTCTCCCCCCCCCCCCTCTTGTTTTTTTTTTCGTGGGGTGACTATCCGCAGAAATAAGAGAGTGATCTTTCCTTTACTTCTTGTTTGACCTGTTTAGGGAAGAAGAGAATTATATATAAAGATATGCTAAACTTTTATTAATAGACCAACAACCTAGCAAAGTGGCAATCTAACAAGAGGGATTAAGTTCGAATCCTAATGTACACCATAAATTTTTTATTATTGGGATGTGATTTTCTTGTAAAATATGGATTTTTTATAAAACCTGTACAAAATTTTAAGAGACCACACCCTAGACCTATATTAATACGATGGACCACACATATTGGATTAATGTTGAATGTTGAAAGCAATGTACCATATAAGATAAGATAAGCAATGAACCATATAAGATAAGATAAGCAATGTACTATGTTTCAGCAAAATATCCTCTCCTGCCTCCCATACTTTTGTTGTTCAGTTCAGATTAGATTGACAGTTTTGTCAAGATGATTTTTTCAGGGTTCATCTATTTCTAGCATTTAAAAATGGCTGAATCTCAAAAGTGAACAATCTCAAACAATTTGTTGAAATGTACATTTGACTAGACATAGGGCATTGCACATAAAGGTGAGCATGTGATGTCATGGGAAAATTAAAGAGAAGTTACTGGACTTGAGTGGAAATGCCAGTGTAATAACGAGGCAACAAAATGGTTGCTCAATAAGTAGACCTACAATATATATGCTCGACTGTTATAAATAGACCAACAACTTAGCTAGGTGGCAACTTAACAAGGGGGATTGATATACAACAGGAATTTTTAATTGGGATTTTGGTATCTGGATGAGTTTTGTTTGGGCCTAAAAACAGAACTGAAATCTCCTAGATAGCCTTTCTACTTTACAATTCTACGAGATTAGACCAGCAACTCTACGAGATTAGACCAGCAACTCTACGAGATTAGACCAGCAATTCTACGAGATTAGACCAGAGGGAATTAAGCAAGCCTTATTGAAAAGGATTATCTCAGGGAGGCGTCATTCTCTTGCATGATGCTTAGTTTTGGTAGGGAAAACAATACAGTAGAACGTCGTTTATCCGAACGTTTATTATCCGGAGCGTCAAATATCCGGACCAGTTTTTTTTTTGTTTTTTTTTATCAACCACATGTACTGTGATGCACATATACTGTATGAATACGAAAAATAAGTGATTATTTTCCACAATAAAGGTAAAATTGCGACATTTGTCACCTATTTTGCTCGTTCTTCACGCACGTGTCCCGCATGTGATGATTTTCAATATTCGTATAGTGTCCGGTTGCATATACTGCATGGATCGCTTCGGTTTTCGGTTATCCGAACAATCGCGTATCCGAACGGTGTCCGGTCCCAATTGAGTCGGATAAACGACGTTCTACTGTACTTTTATATAAGGTAAACACTCATTCAAATAGAAATAATCATGACTTTCGTGTGTGTATATGTGTGTGTGTGTATGAAAGAGCTAAAAAATGTACCCAATAAATTACCTTATATTTAAAATTTCTGTGATTGTCTATAGTTTTCGTTAAGGAAATGGATGTAGATCTTGACCTACTTGCTTCCTTTATTATCTCAAAATAAAACACAAATTACTTGAAGTCTACGTGCCTATTCTTATTTTTAAAAAGTTCCTGACAAAAAAAAAAAATCTTCATTTATTTCATACGCTAACCTAATTGCATATAATGAAAAATAAAATGTTTTTGTTTTGTCTGTAAAAACAAAAACAAAAAAAGATAATTTTGTTTTTGAAAACCAAATTGACTTTTAAAAGAATCAGGCCCAGTATCAATACCACGTGATCATTGTTTTAAAAACTTAGAGGATGTTATTAGTAATATTACATGATTAAGAAAAGTAACAGTAAAGTATGACGTCATTTATATCCAGCCAATAAACAAAAACTATGGTCCAATTAATGAGCATAATTTGGTCAAAAAGCCTTCTCATTACACGTACTATCTGTGAAAGCACTATTGATCCAGTTAAAAATCGGGTTATCTTTTAGACACAAGTGATTAGCTACCTTGTTGATTTGTGTTGGCGTCTTCATAGCTAGCGTTCTTAGTGCGAGACCAACTATCAAGAACTCGTTAACAAATACAATGTGTCCTCTCCATGTTTATCAATGCAACGTTGTTGTTGTTTTTTATTTCTTGCCAAACCGACTTAAAGCAGCTTTGTGTTTGTTCAACACGCTCGCAGTTTAGCCTACTAGTCTGTTTATTTCTTACACTTTTTTGTAGACTGACAAGATAATACACATTTTACTTTCATTCCCTCAAGTTTTTCTTCCAATCCGAAAATTAATGAGGAGTACAAGGTTTCACGTGGTTACGCAGTCCCAGCTGCGACCTACATATTTCGCCACGTCCAGCGCAGAAATAACTGTTTTCCGGATGTGGTCGATTTCGATTCTCTTGCTTTAAGAGAGCGACTGGCTGCAGTCGGCTTCCAAACGAAACAGCTGAAGGTTTCTTACAAAGGCCGCGGGATACACATTTGAGAACATAAGAATTACCTTCAGCAGAAAGATGTTTCAATCTCCCGAAGAGAGATCAAGTGGGAATGAATATTCTTTTGTTGTGAATCTCACTGCTCTATTTTGTGTCTGTTCTAATTGTTAATGTTTTCTAGAGATGAGGGGTCCAAAACAGATGATGCATATTGTAATATTGGCCCAACCAAGGTTAAATAACGTTTTAGTTTTATGTTCTTATTTGATTTGTACAAATATCTTTGAGTAAGCCCTAATGCTTTGTTTCATTTTGAAATTTAAATCCACAAATGAGGGAATTCCTTGATAATTTTTCATTTATTATAACACTTAGGCATTTTGAGTTTTTAGTCGGTGTAACTGGTTTACCATGAATAAGATAAGCGGTATTTAAGTTGTTGTTTTTTTGTTACTCTTAATTTCTGTGTGGAAAGACATACTCCAATTTGATTCCCATTTCTGTTATTCATTTAATAATATTTCTAAAATTTCCTTATTTTGTGTTATTTTTATTTTTCTATAAACAATCTGTGATTCAATAAATCATCTAATTGTGTGTTCCTGAACTAATGCAGTTAGGTAAATCATTTCATTTCAATTAGAAATAGTTGTGGACTAACGAAGTACCTTATGGTGGTTCAGCCCAACTGTCCCACAATGCCATATTTGAGAACAGTCCACGCTCTAATCTTCTAAAATCATCTTGTTTGCCTTGCATGTCGCCTTCATTGATTCATTTCCATATCAACTTTATCATGTTTTCCCTGACAACCGTGAGTCAGTAAAACCTCTAACTCTAATTCCAATGGATCTCTTGTAGTATCATTTTGAAATCAAACCTTGTTCTCTACAATCTGTGACGTGCTGTGCGTAATGTATGTATTCACGTCTGTTTTCAGCGAATCTTTTGTTGTTGTTGTTTTTTTTTTTTTTTTGTGGTACAGAGTGTGATCATTTTCAACGGTCAAAGTATCATGTCACCATGGTAATCTTGTTTCAAAATAACTATTTGTAAAATATTTGTGATCGCGTGATTAAGATTTTTCCCTCTTAATGTAGATGCTATTACAAATTTAAATGCATGACTGATCGAAACTAATGAAAGCTTTGTTTGTTTGTTAAGTATTTTTTTAACATGTTTTTTCTTGCCTTTTCTCTTGTGGGGCTAAAGGTGAAGGTCTTTGTTTTTTGTTGTTTTTGGCTTTCCTCTTGTGGCAGTTTCTTCTAGTAGCATCCTTGCATGTCTTTCATACTATGGAGAAAATAAATTCTAGTCCAGGTAAACTATAGGAATAATTTTTATGTTAATTTTCAATAAAATTGTTGATCTAGATCTATAACTATTGACTTAATTAATACGATCATTAATTTTAAACAAATTTTTTATCATAGATTTATAGTCATGTTTAGCAAGAGTAATTTTTTTTTTCAAAGTTCAACCCAACTATTAGTCCAGGATGTCATTAGAGACTCAATTTCAATCTATCTTACAATGCAAACAATTTGTAAGGCCCTACGAAACATTGGGTGGAGTAGCAGAGCTTTCTTTGTTAAAACTAGTCATTAGTCCTGACCTTTGAAATTACATATAAACAAAAGCAAGAGTAAGAACTCTTCACTTGCAAAGAGTTGAAATATCGCAGTGGTCTTTCTTAGCACGTTGAACAAGAGCATTCATTCTCATGAAGAATTGTGTGTCTAGAGAAATACACAAACTCGCTGTGTATCTAGTAAAGGAAGCATTGCCAGGAAGTTTTACTTAACAACATAACTCTTCTTTTTATTTCTATATTTTCTATCGTTTTAACTATACAAGTCCATAGAATACATTGTTTTGGTCCCAATTTTGCTCTGTAAATAAGTGTACTGACCCAATCTCGTATGTCCTCCATTCATGAGGACAAGTAACATAGATGTCGAGATTTATATGGAAGAGATATTCATATTGTATGTCTCTTTATCTCCCCCTCTACTCTTCTTTCTAATTTGTAGGGTGTTTTTTTTTTAGTATGATGTGGATTATATGTGTGTCTTGATAGGCCTTCATGAATATGTCTGTCTATACATTATTGATTCTAAAAATGGTATAATCAAGATTGTTTATTGTTTAGATGGGGAAAAAGTGAAATAGTACTAGTTAAGCTTATACAATCCCTTATCACTCCCAAACCAGCATTTCGGAGCATCAATCATAATAAATCAGTGATGTGAGCCAATTGCTTTTGTGTCTCGTTTTTTTTTTTTTAAATTGTTTTCTTAATATAAGGGAAATAAGAATATTTAATAAAAAGTTTGCTCTGGCTATCTCCCGAGGTTAAAAGTTCTGTTGCTGTTTACAGTGTCTAGAACTCTAGATAAACAAGGTGAAATATTTAATGTTTATTGTTCTTACAAAATCACAGTGAAATATTAAAAAAAACGGGATATAAACTTAGATATTTTTAAAAAAGTTTTCAAGCCACCATGAGATGCCTAATTGCCTCCAGGATAGGCTTTAGAAAGAGTCATTAATTTACATAATTATCTAGAAAAAATGGTAGAAGAATGAAACAGAAATTCGACCCATGAATTAGATGCTATTATTCACAAATCCTAACACGAAGATAACAACATCATGAAAATTGATTGACTTACATCTAATATATATATATATATGTGTGTGTACACATGTATAAGTGTAAAATTTTCTTCTTTTTTTATTTCTCTAATTCACAAAATGTTTTATAAAATACATGAAACAACTTGTGAAGCTTATAATCTTATATAATACAGACGTTACTTCAAAAAGAAGATGATTACATCCTACGCGTCATGCATTCAGTTGTGCATATTAACCAATACTTTAATAACTGACTCATTCCGTGACTGGCTCCTATCTGATCCCTGAAGACGTAAAGGATAAACTTTTTTAAAATCCTTTTTTGAGGTGATGCAACCTTTGAAATGTGTCATAGTATTAAACAGCCCAAAGGCCAAAAAAGACTTAACACTGGGGAGTTGGATGCTGTTTTTTTTTTATATTTACATAGCAACTGGGTTTATAATTTAGTGTGTAAGATGACAATAATAGACTGGAACAGCGTTGTTTTTTAAATACACAGCAAAAAAAAAGAACCCCCCCCCCCAAGAATTAGAAATAAATCAATAAATAAATCAATTTAATTTAAAGAGTTTACTCTGCTTCACTTTCTCCAGCTGACTCTGGATTGCTGGTGTAGGGGTCACTGTCTATCAACCGAACACTTCCACTGATCTTAGAAGCTGGCCTCAAAATTTCAACATGTTTATCTTCTGCTGTTCTAGCTAGGCTTGGAGAAGGGGACTGTACTGTGCTAGCAAGGCTCACTCTCTTGCCAGATGGAGAAAGTTTTCTCCACTGAACATCATTGACACTGTACCCTTTCTTCTTCAAGATTGACTCCCTCTGACTCTTTTGAGGTATTAGCGGATCTGGGGAAATCTCTCTTGAGGATGTGTCCCTGGATGTGGTGCCATTAGTGGAATCACTTAGATCCTCCTCAGAGTCACTCCTGGTCTGCACTGTATGTGCAAAAGAGACACCCTTTCTCCCCTGGTCATTCTGTAGGATGGTGCTAGACTGTTGGACAATGTTGGTGATGTAGGTTGTAGCAAAAAGCTGTAAGGCTGCATCATGATGACCTGCTGTCTCTAGAAAGTGTACAATTGCTGACCACTGTTCTCGCTTAGTGGACCTGTCCAGTAAGACAGCCCTAGACAGTGGTAAAACTGTTGCTAAAGAAGAAAAGTAAACATTTTAAAATGTGCAGAAAAGCCTATTTAAACTCAAATTCTTCTAATATATTTTAAAATTAAAAAAGAATGAAACTGTGAACTTGATTATGACAGAACTTTGGCTTTAGCTTTTGTTTTCCATTGAACATCTGCAGGATTTAAAACAAATCTCAATGATATCTTGTTCTAAATAGATGGTGCTGAAAGAGATGGGCCAAATGTAGCTAGAAGCCTGTATTTAAAACAAATCACAATGATATCTTGTTCTAAATAGATGGTGCTGAAAGAGATGCCAAATGTAGCTAGAAGCCTGTATTAAAAACTAATCACAATGATATCTTGTTCTAAATAGATGGTGCTGAAAGAGATGCCAAATGTAGCTAGAAGCCTGTATTAAAACAAATCACAATGATATCTTGTTCTAAATAGATGGTGCTGAAAGAGATGCCAAATAATTTCTTTGCTTGCTTTTATTGCCACAGCCAAATTTTTATCAAGACACTGTCTTTGATTTCAAAGATGAGTGCAGCATTTCCTTTAACCTTGCAACCCCTGTTGCAACCTGCACATTTTGCCACAACTGATCCAGACAAAGCTGCTGTCTGTGGTTGTCTGCTCTGGGTTTATTTAAGTTTTCTTTTTTTTTTGTCTGAGCCTTGGTTGTCTGCTCTGGGTTTATTTAAGTCTTCTTTTTATTCTCTGAGCCTTGGTTTTCTTGACTGGGTTTATTTAAGCCTTCTTTTTATTCTCTGAGTCTATTTTCAGCAAGGGCTTTCTTTTGGGTCTGAAATTTTTATAAGAATCCTCTTTACAATCATTTATGATGCTAGATCTTTTAGGCACAAAATCAAAATGGCTAGAATTTTCTTGCTGGTTATCCCCCCTTTTACCTGCGATTGGAAGTTAGGATACAAGTTGTGATTGAAAAGATAAAATTTATTTTTTTGTCAACTCCTCTGTTTAATAATAATCTCTCCTACCATTGTAAAAATAATGATCTGATTATTCCAACTCTGACAATGATTCCATCTCCCCTCAAATTTCACTACGTATGGTAAATGTTACTTAGGCATGCCTTAAGTATTTAGGAAATCCTTCCTTATCAATTTTTTGTTACTTTGAATCTTACAAAACAATATTTATTTCTAATATGATTATTAAAAGGATACATATCAAAGCAATACAAAGATTAAGCTTCTGCCCTTTCAAAATAGAAATGGTATCCATGAAAAGACTGAGAACAAAAAGTTGTGAAGATTTTTTAAATAACAGAATGATATTTATGAAGGCAAATAATAACAACATATAAGCTCTTCATACCTCCCTCATGGTCAGTTTTCTGTCCAGATATGGCTTCAATTAAAGTGGCTATTAGTTCAGGTTTGTTTAGGTCCATTAGACCTTGCAAAATGCTACCTACTGTAATATTCAGCACTGAAATTAATAAAAATATTTTGATTAGCAAACATAATTACTGCAACAGTGATTGTCACATTTAGTTTTGAAAATCAGATAAATATTAGCAGCCAATTATAATAAATCTAAAATTGTTATTAATTTTTTAAACACTATAAAGATGAAGGTAAATTTAAAAGTTCCCTGAGTATCAGAAAAGAAAATTAAAGGTTTAGGATTGATACTTACAGGGTTTACGTTTTAATACATCAGCAGCCAGGAGACCAATTATCAACTGTGGACAGTCATTGATTTTCAAAACATCATTGACTTTGTCAGATGTGATGCAATGCCAGTGCCTGGCATACTGCAAGGCATTCTGCACTTTGCCCTGTCTCAACATGGCCAGGACAGCATCATAGTGTTCTTTGAGCTTCACAAAAATGCTCTGACCCATGGACTGACATTCACACACACATGGAAGCCGACAGGTACAATGGTCACAGATAATGATGCCCATTTTATGACTCAAAGTCAGCCTGTCATAGAAATTATTTTCTTGGGATTAAATATCTATAAAGTAAAACTTAATATCAATTACTCAAGATGTAAAGCAAACAATTTTTAAAAATTATTCAATATTATAACTTAAGTTCGTACAGACTATTTCTAAAGTCTTAACCACATCTCAGACTAAAGTTTTCTCAGAAACATATATATATGTAAATATATATATATATGTAAACACACACAAATGTATATTGAGAGAGAGAGTTATATAATTGCTTTATAGTTAAGGTAAAGTTGAAATGTTTCTGTTGGAAACATATAGAGAGGGTTAACTTTTTCTTGATTTTCATTTTCATTTACATTGATTCAATTTTGAAAAAGGTTATCTTTTAAAAAAATATCTATTTTAATACAGTTACAATAGCAACAATGACTTATGTGGGATCAGTTAAAATACATTGTTGGTGGAAATTAGGGCTATAATACTTGATGTTGATTTCTGGACAAATCTTTTTGTCTGTTATAAGGGAGATAATTAACTAGATCTCCAAATATACAGCAATAAACTTTTGATTGTTTTAATCAATTAAACTTATATTCATAAAAATTATTTGTATCTGTTGTGGGATAAGCAGATAGTAACTATATCTCAACTTAACAGTCTTAAGAGTAATTTCTTTCATGCTGAAACTTATCCTAGATTACATCTAAAATTGTCACCATGAACTAAAAAAATGAAACCTCTTGAAGGGGAGACTATTTCAGAGATAATCATTGTGTGAAGCAGAAACTGTACCTGTCCTGTGCAAGCCAGTGATGTACCATGCCTACTTGACTCTCATTAAGTCCTGCCTCAACACAGTCTAGAGACAAAGCTTCATTAGGTTTCTTCCCAGCAGCCTTCACTGAAGACATTAAGGCATCACAGAAAGCTAGCAAGGGTGATCTCCCTTTACCCTTTGCTGGAACATCTAAAAAGTACAATCAGAGATCGACAATTTTTTAAATATATGACATGTAAATATCTGAAATTTACATATCAGTATCAATTACAATTTGAAATATTTTACAATAAAATTGTTTATGTCTTATAATGAATAAGATGAATAGTCACATTTGATTAGAGTAACACCTTTCATTGGAAGAGCCACAAACACTTGGCCAGACTCGGGCAATTGTTTGCAAATAGATGAGAGAAAAGTGGCACCAAAATTGGGAAAATGGGAAAACAGGCAGGAAGTGTGGAAAAATTTGAAGGGACCCACAAAATCGGACAAATGATTGCAGTTAAACAGGGAAAAACAGGTTACGATTGCTAGGCTCAGAATGGGACACTGCCCAGTTGGAGCATCCTTTGCCAAGTTTAAGGCGAACTTTGACTCATGTTGTTGACACTACCAACAAGATAATGAAACGGTTAACCATCTGCTATACGAGTGCACGATATTACACCCCAAAAATGGCCCTTTGAGTGAAAAAGAAACTGGTATGCATAGCAAGTTGGCTCTGTATGGTGGCAGGGCAACTTTGCAGAGAACCACTGTCTTCTTTGTCCATATTGTCAGAGAATAGATTTCTCAACAATTTGCCTCAGAGCGATGAGACTCACAAGGATAGAAGATTCAAAAGTAAATTAGCAATTATACATAAAACACTGAAACATAATCTTCAAATACAAAAACAAAACCTAATGAAATATACTATACTAAGATAAAGGCACATTACTTGTTCCATATGGTAGGACAAATTTATATTAATACTCCTTTTCCTTAGTGCTATTAGAGCATGGAATGGGTTGCCTGACTCAGACAGGTAAACCAATCAATTGGCAGAATTTAAAACATTGATTAACATGCATGACTAGACACATAGGATGTAATCATCTTCTTTTTTGAGGTAAAGTCTGTATTTTATAAGATAAGATAAGATAATCTAGAATTTAAAAATTGTAACCTAATTATAGATTAGAACGTGATCCAAAGATACAGTTTTATAGCCCAGATGGTGAAATCTAAAGACAAACAAACATACTCAACTTCCCCCAAACTCCGCCGCCCCAACCATAAAACAAAACACTTCTCACCTCTAAATTTGGCTAAAGTTGCTTGTGTTCTAAGTATTCCCTTGGGACTGTTAGCTGCATGAACAGCAGCCTCTTCAAACAGCCCATCTTCAAACAGCTCATTAAATTTCTCTATGTATTCCAACATTAGTTCGGCCTCCTTCTCCTTGTTCGGGTCATCATCTTCTGTGGAGTTGGACTGAGCCAAAACATCTCCGTACTCTTTATCCAGCTTGTCTGGAGCGGCATGTTAATAGTTGTATTTACTTTTTATTATTTACAAATTAATTTGTATTTGCAAAATTGTGGAAGAAAAATAGTCTATAAATTATTTTGTTTTCTTGGGAATGAAATTTTTGGATGCAAAGTAATTTTTGTACATCCCTATTAGAAAAGTTCAACTGTGATTATAAGAGGATGATTATAGGGTGTCTTATGTATTTGTATATTTAACATATCAATATAATTGTTTTGTATAGTTGAATTGATGTGTATAATGCACGATTGTAAAAACATATTTCTCTGAGATTATAAAGCATAATATTATTGAAAAATAAAGATTAAGTTTACTTAAAAGAATGTTTAAAAACAAGAATTCAGTAGTGAAGTAACAAATATAATTAATAAAATAAAAATAACTTCATAAGTTGTTTCCCTTTGATTATTTATCACATTGAGCAGGATACTATCATAAGACTAGAAAAACAAAATGGTTTGTGCAAAATTTCTATGAAGTATCTTATCATTTTGTAAAGGAATACACAAATTAACAATGTCCTTATTCTATCTAAAGAAATTTTAATGAGTTGTTTTTTTTTAACCTAAAGGGACATTACCTTTCTCTTCCTGAAATGTTCCATTTGCTTGATGAAATGCTAGAGTTACAGCATCCCCAACAGTTTGATGAGGTGGCTTCATTTGATTGTAAGCCTGAGCAGCTTCCACAGCAATCTTTAACCTTTGACTTTTGGCTTTATACACCTGAGAACATAGTGTGCAAATATATGTACAGAGTGACGTAGTTAATGTTTATTAAGTAGTGAAACTCTGAATGTTATTTAAAGTAAAAGAAATCAGTTTTGATGATTTAACTCTGAATGTTATTTAAAGTAAAAGAAATCAGTTTTGATGATTTAACTCTGAATGTTATTTAAAGTAAAAGAAATCAGTTTTGATGATTTAACTCTGAAGGTTATTTAAAGTAAAAGAAATCAGTTTTGATGATTTAACTCTGAAGGTTATTTAAAGTAAAAGAAATCAGTTTTGATGATTTAACTCTGAAGGTTATTTAAAGTAAATGACATCCCATGAACAACATATACTCTTTTGGTTCCATTAGCATAATGCTGACTATTGCAATAATTTCTAACAGATTTTGTTTCAAAATTTTACCATCCGATATATATAATAAAAAAAGTTACATCTTTGAAATAAAAGTTTTCTTTCCATTACATAGGTAAAAATGTAATTCAGATACGTGTCTTCTGTGACTCATTGCAAATTTAATTTAATGTAACAAAAATATATATTGAGGGTACTGATACCACATAAAAATATTGTTTACCAAACTTTGATGCAGCAGTTGGTCTCTAGTTGTCACTTTGGTATCTAATGTTTCCTTGAGCTGAACTTTGTGTGTCTTTGGTAGGAATCTTGTTTTCAAGCTGATATTTAACTCTTTGAGCTGCCTATCAAGAGCTTCAAACTTTTTCTGAAGAGCTTTCATATCAGTCAACTCTTCTAGTGTTAAGCCTAAACATTGGATATAATTTTCTTAAACTAAACAGAAGATTCAATATTTAAGACACCCTGTCAAGACTCATAGCAGAGCCATTAACACTCCAAGCTCATTGCAATATATCTATCAAGACTGAAACTGTAATATTACTATCTCTATATTTTATCATTTTCTATATTCAAAATTTTTCCTAGCAGCTTGACAAAAGTAAAAAAAAATATTTATTAAAATAAAATCAAAATCATGAACTTATATAAAAAAAAAAAAATCACACTTTGAAAAACAGAAGATTTATTCAAATGTAAATGGAGGCTTGACAGAGACATTATTGAAGAAAATAGAGGGGAATGTGTTGTAATCAAAGAAGTCCAAGACACTAGATAGGCAAGAAGATAAGATTGACCAAATGATTGCTGCTTATCTAGTTAAAGCATGTTTCAACTCTGCTACTCAACAAATTCAATTCTCTTTGATCTATCTATGCTAACTCAACTGTTTTATTTTACATGTTTTTAAAATTTAGAAATTATTTAATATATTGGCATAACACTTACAAAAGAATATCTCCAATATTCAAAAGCTACATTTTTTGGTATTTTATTACCTGGAATAAATCTGTTGTCTGTTTTGAGTTGCCTCCTTGGTGTTTCTGCAGTCTTAGGTCGTTTTTCTCTTTCTTCCTTCAAAGCTTGCATGTCTTTCATTTCTTGTTCAAGTTTCTCATTTTCTTTCTTGATAAGTACAATCCTATATGAAAATAAAATTGTTTAAACATGTTGCATATATCTTTGAGATAACAACTTTGAATGTATTTACTGAGTCATTCATTTAAGATGATAGATCTATAACAGTTTTAAGATTTAATAAAATTATAGACCTTTGGTTTAATTACACCTTGTTTTCCCAATATAATATGTAATGATATTAAGTGCCAAATACAAAAAACAGTCTTGGATTTAAGCTGAGGAACAAAGAAGTTCAAAAACTTCATTTATTATCATTAAAGGATATGTTATTATATTACCAATAAATTTAACATTAATTTCTCATATGATTTATCAAGGTACATTTCTGATAGAAAATATGAAAAGCAAGAATTACAATTTAATGTTCAAAAGCCAAGAAATCTCAGGAAAACTGTGTACCAATTATCATGAGACATTGACATTGGCTGCCTGGTCATGTAGAGTATGTGCTTCAGAATATGATGGTCCTGATTTCAAATACTGCCCACTTGCTTTGTTGCAAGGCTAGAATGTAATATAATTGTCATTTCTGAAGGAACCTTCATAAATTATAAAAGAAACAAAACATTTGATGGTAAACCTGATAAACCAATGAGTAAGAAAAACTTTATAGAAAAAAATTATGGATACAAAAAAGAATAGACTTCAATGGGAACCTAAGTAATGCAGATTCTTTCATTAACTATAGATTTCCAATTATGTATTAATAAGTAGAATTTACATTTATCCAACTTACAATATACTCCTTATTTATTTTTAAACATACAAATTCTTTTAGCAAAATAAAATTAGTGCCAGAAATATTGACAGACATATTCTCATTTTGAAGACATATTCACATTTTGAAGATATATTCACATTTTGAAACATATTCACATTTTGAAGACATATTCACATTTTGAACATCTTACCTTTCTTCAAGCTCATCAGCCCTCTTCTTGTAGTTCCTCAGAGTGGAGGGTTCAGAAGCCATTGATTTCAATTTGAGATGTAGAAAGTCTGCATTTTTTTGTCCTGTCTTAATAATTTCAATAGTATCTTCATACTCTTTTTTGATAGCAGTAAGTATGGGTCTGTAAGCCACAACATGTTCAATAACCTATATATAAATAAATAAATAAATATGTTACTATGGAGGGGGGTATTACTGAGCTTTGTTATGATTTGTTACAAGTGGAGTAGGAGGCTGAAAAAGGTGATTTTCAACATTAAGTAATATCCGAACATTCTCATTAAGATTTAATGATAAAACTTTACATTGAAGAACCCTTTGATCATGCCAAAGGGAGTGGGCTAGGGGCAGACTGGGTATCAGCCCGGGTATTACCATATAAAGTGGCCCACAAATGGCATGTCATATCATGGGAGTAGCCAGGATATTTTTTGTGATATTGGATTTTTTACCACCCATCCGATATATATATATGAGTGTGTGTGTTTATGTAATTAATCTTCATAACATTCTGACCTTTCATTCTTTCAAATGTTTTTTTCTACCCTAGAATACTTTCTTCCTTTAATTAGTTAAAAGACATTACACACTGCCAAGGACAGCTAGGAAGTCTGGGGGAGTGCTGTGAGCTCCCACAGCAGGGCCTCGGATCCAAGCATTATTTCTGTTATTTTAAGCTTTAAAAATGCATATACAGAGGTATCTACAGTGCAATTAGCCTGCTACTCTTCCGCTAAAAAATTTATAAACCAAATCTGCTATTCACTGCACTTAATTAATGGAGTCCAGTGACTGGTAGAAAATGGTAACTATATTTTTGCTTTAGTTTTTGTATTGGCCCATTTTGGCTAAGCTCATGATATTTGGTGACTGTAGTTTGCTTAAGTTGGCTGCACTGGGGCAGTAAGTAAAGTTTCCCTTTCAGACAAGGAGGTTGGAAGCAAGTGTTGGTTTGACCCCCACCCCTTCTCTCCCGGCTAAGCTCACGTGTCATATAATAGGTGCAAGTTTAATCCTATTCAAAATATATAAAGTTTTATAACGCATCGAAAACTGGATGTATGTTTGCGTAGGATTATGTAATGTATTTTATTTATGCATGTATGTAGTCTGAAAATTATAAGCAATAGGTTACAGACGTTTCTTAAAAAAAAGATAGTTACGTTCTACGCATTTCATATGTCAATCTAATCATGCATGTTGATCAGTGACTTAAAATATGCTAAGGCAATGATTTTCCTGGCTGACTCAGGCAACCCATTCCATTAAAAGCTAAGAGAATGCAGAATGGTTAGAGAGGCACTAACTTAATGTGAAAAGCTCTTGCTTCGTCCTAGAAGCCCTAGTACATTCTCAAAAAGGCGAATTGTATATGAATATATCATGACCCAATATTTAAAATACAAATATAAATCTCCTCTCATTAAATATCAGATGTGACAGTGCTATATAAATTATTATAATTATAAGAATTTTCATCATTAATGACTACATACTAGACATAAGTTTGCCATTAATTATAATAGTAAAAAAAATATTTAGATCTAAATTTGTTATGTTTTTTTAAATTAAATAATAATTTTCCTTTTTTTGTAAGCCTTAAGTGTAGTATTTTTAGATCTATGTTATTAAATATAAACAAAAAGAAAACTTACTTTTTCTTTACAAATCGCAGAAAGTAGAACTCTATACCCATATTGAGCTGTGATTACGTTGGATGGTTTGCAATTTAGCGGCTACGTGTGTGTTAAAGTTAATTTCTATTACGTATTGTTCAAGAGCTAAGTGTTGCCCCTATTTTTTTTTCACTGCATTATATCAATGTTTTCTAACTTAGTCTCTCTCACCCCTCTTTTTTGTTGTCAATGGAACCATCAAAAGTCGAGGGAGGGAAGGAGCAAAAACAAATGGGAGTGCCATCAAAAGTCCATGCTGACCAGCAAAATGATTAGGCCAGACACAACCTTGAAAACATTAAAGCAGTGTTGAAGTCCTTGCCGGTCGTGCATAGCAAAATGTACAGTCTAACATTTTGCAAATGATAATTTGTACAGTGTATAGTGTAAATTTTTTTATATTCTTGTTAAATTTCAAAGGAAAGTAATTGTAATAATACAAAAATAACCACAAGAAAATGTGTTCTAGTATCTGTGTTTTGCTGCTGTCTTTTTTTTAAAAAGTTGTCTGCATTGAAAAAAGTTTTTTTCTTTGATTGCGACAAGACCTGCCCATATGGTACTGGGCATTCGCCCGTTTTCCCATATAGCCAGTCTGCCCTTGGAGTGAGCTGTCTATCCCAGAGGCCAAAAGACTACTAGCACAGGTAGCACTTTCAGTAGTAAAATGTGATTGTTCATGATAGATCTACTTATATTTAATTTATATTTTCAAATCAGTATAATAAGTAAACAAAATTATCATAGGCAGTTTAGATACAAGTTATTCTGAAGATTAAGACAATTTTTGAACTTGCAATTTTACCCCAACATTTTTTAATGTATGAGTTTTTAAAAAGTCTGAATCATACTTTATTAAATGCAGCTTTCCAAACAAGATATTTCTGCTCTTCATCATCTGTCTTTATTTTACAAAGCTCAGCCTTTATAAACATGTTTAAGTCATCAATAAACTCTCTATCAATTTTTGATTTTATGGGTGGTAATGGTGAATATCTATTTGATGGAGTTGGTGTAGATTTACCACTCGAAGTCATATTGAAGAAGTGAAGATTATCCTTGCTCGACTAGAAAATAAGCTAGCGATTGAGCTTACTCCATTTGTAAACGTTTCCGTAGATAAGGACTCTAAATTTTTAAAAACATAGCGATGGCAAATCAAAACAAAATAAAATTAAAAAAAAAAAAGTAATGGTTGTTACCAAAACATGCTATCTTATATCTATTTAAACCTAAATTAGATCTATGTATGAGTTAATATTTATTTTTCCATTGATATTCAATAAATAATATTAAAAATAACATACGTTTCTTCCGCAAATTACTGTTTATAGTTTTTATTTTCTAATACAACATGGATGAAATTGGCTTGTCAGGAAACGACCAAAAGGCACGTCAATACAGAGGCATAAAGATAGATCTAATATATTTTAATGAAATCTACTATTCTAGTTAGCGAATAATTTTCATGCCATATTTTAAGCTAATATTTCTATTTTGTTGAAAATATTCGCTATGATGTAGAATGAAAGTCTAGATTTTACAGTATATTCCAGTGTTGTTACTGTTGACAGTGACTCTGACTGAGTGTCGGGAGTGTTAAATTAATGTCGTAATGTATTCTACCAGATCCTCTATTTTGCAATGTCACTTCTAAGTTTAATTTTTTTTTTTACAGAGTTCTTATCTGCTTGACTGTTTCTTTTAAACATATATTTTTACAAATATAATTTATTTTTACTTTATGTGCCCATACTCATAGACTTTAGTCTTAGAAATATGACTTACTTATAATAAATATAATAATAATTTTTATAGATCTATCTACCGTATATAGTGTTTCTCTAGTACTGGTATCAAAAAGTGTCACATTAGGTCAAAAATTAAAATGGAAATTTCTGGTTTCATTTTAAGTGTATTCATTTCTTCACCCATTGTAATTTAAGAATTTATCAATAGAAAATAAATTGGAATACATACATTTCCTCAGCAGTGCTGGCAAAAGCCTGAAAAGGGGTTCCCACTATTCACTATTGCATTTCAGGTGCATCACTGGGACACCATTGATGATTAAAGTACAACTAACTGTTAATTTGTTTGCTTTCTTAGCATAATTTGAATGTTTCTATTGTATTAAGCAGCTAGATAAAGAAATTGAAGTTTTTGAGCACTTACGTAATGTTTTTAAAAATTAAAAAAATGGGACACTGTAACACCTGTAACACTACTGGTAAAAGTTTTTTAAATAAGATTTTTTATAAGAAAATAGAATTTATGCTATAATTGCATTGTAGCTAAATATATAGGCTATTATTTGCTGCAATATCTCAACAATAATTCAAGCATTTATTATAACATAACTATTATATCACAAGATGTTGGGGGTGCTACAACGGGACACCAATATGAAATAAAAAAAATTTTTGTTAATGCATGCTGAAATACAATTTTTAAAGTCTGTAAATACATTAACAATTATTCTTTTATCAATGATTCACAAAATAGTTTTCTATAACCACAAATGAATGTACTAGACCTTTGTGTGTGTGAGTTCAATAATCTTTTAAAAATATATTAGACATAACAACCTCAAACACCACCTTATCATAGACTAAAGCAGCTTTATAACTTTCAATGCACCAAGAACAAGATCCAAAACTAGATTTACATATAAATTGAAATATAGAGTAGATTTATATCTACTCAAGACCTTTATCTAGATCAAGACTTTTTTAGTGTCCCGTGAAGCACCACAGACAATGATAAAACAATAAGGTTTACATTAACTTTGATTAAAAAATAGTATTCTATGTATTTTAGATCAAACTTGAGAATAATAAGCTTCATTCTCATTATAATTCAAAACTTTGGTGAGAAAACTACTTATATCTAGATCTATGAGATTTTTTTGGTATCATTCAACATGAGGCGTTTCGGGTGCTACAATGAAAAAATGTGGGACACCATGTCTATTAATGTCTCCTGTTAATTACTATGTAGCCTTTTCCCAAGAAAATGGAGCTTATTGAGTACTAAGCAGTATCAGAGATACCATTAAGTAATTCCCATCTCATTAATAACTTTGTTTAAAAAAATATTGTTCTTTTTGTTATGAGCGTTTGAGGTGCTTCACCTGGGACACCAAGAGCTATTTTACTAAAATTATTTAAATTTTTACATTTTTAAAGAAAAATTACACTGTGTAAATTAATCATTTATGCTTTTAGTAACAGAAACACAATTGGGAGCAGAATCCTTTACTTTGTTTACAATTGATAAAGGTTTAAAATTTCAAGTTTAGTGGGACACTATGTGATGCACCTGTGACACATTTTTACAGCGACATCTAAGTAATATCAAAGTAACTATAAAATAAAAAGATATAGATAATGCAATAACATAATATTGTTAACCTATTTCAACAAAAATGTCTGTTGAATAATCTTTGCTTTTAGTAGAATATTACTTCAACCTAAGTCTGGTATTCCATGTTACATCAAAAGATGCCATTTTGTGTACTATTTCACACATTTTCTACAATTTAAAAATTCCACAATGCAACTTTCAAGTTCAAAATATCACAATTTATAGATAAACCATTTCTAAGTAAAATGAAAAAAAAATTGTGACATTTAATTTATAATTTTTTGAGTTATAGACTTTTTAGTGAGCCAATACCTATTTGTCACCAGTACTGGAGAAACACTCATATATAATATAAATAATATATTATATTATTATATATACTTTTAAATATAATATAGGCCTACTTACTACTAGTTTACTTGAGATCTAGCTTTAGATGACAGTAATGTCTTTGAAAAAACACGGAGAGTGGTAGTTGCATCAGAGCTTTAAATGATAATGATAAGATCTAGCTAGACTCTCCTCTCTACCAGATCTGCAGCTCATCTTAGATTTAGATTTCTGAGGTACAATCTTCGATTCTATATTAACTATACATTATAAAAACTGGCTTTTGACACTTTTGTTGTAGGCTACTTATTGCAGGTCTTTAAAAATAATTATATTTTGTCTGTAAATCTAGGATGAATCAAATTTGCCTGACTCACGGCCTGGAACATCCATGGCTGGAGGATCTGGGGATCCTATGAATCCAGATGTAGAAGATTTGTATGTCAAATATAAGGTATAATGGAACAATTCAATTTCTTTTCTATAGTTACATTAACATTTAAAAACCAGATAATGCAAGTTAGTCAGACCAGAATTATTTTGGTCCTAATAAAAGGCTGAATAGATTACAAAAATAATTATTACCAACAAGAGTCTTTAGACAGTGTTTATTTTATTTACTTAAGTATTGTCAATGTGTGAAATGTATTGATATAATAATATTCCTAAGAAGGCGATGTCTGTTTCATTTGTAATCCAGCAGTTGTGTCAGTTTTCAGTAAGATTCTCAACTATTTTCATCATTCATTCATCTTGAATATTTATATAAATTTTAAAAACTCATCTGTTTTAGTGACAGAAATGCTTCATTACAGTAAAATAATGATCATGATATGTTACTTAGCAAATTCTAGGATATGAATGCAATAATAAATATTATACAAAAACATTGCAAGATCAACAATATTCAACATCCTCCAGTTTCTTGAATGACATTGTATTCTACATAGATTCAAATAGAAGTAATTATAGAATACTAGTTTATTTAACTAAATTCTGTATGTAGTTCACTTGTTCAAAAGTAAAGCTACAATTTTCTTCTTCAAAACTAAATCTTGACTTAATATGCCATTCACTACTCTGGATGCAACATTTTGATTCAATACACAATTCACTACTCTGAATGCTTGATGTTGATTCAAGCTTTTCACGTACCTCCACCTCTAGTCCTGTGAATATCTTTCATCCAATAATTGACTCCTTTCATGCTTTAGTTCTTAACTGTTTAATATAACCGTGTTATTATTTTGACCCTTTGACAAGTATCATGCTGGTTTTTGATAAAACATGTTCTGACATGCTGAATGAACAAGAGCTTTGTAATTATATAACTTTTTTATCTTTGCTTTTGACTTTGCAGAAATTGGAGAGACAGTTGGAGTTTTTAGAAGTTCAGGAAGAGTACATCAAAGATGAACAGAAAAACTTAAAGAAAGAATATTTGCATGCGCAAGAAGAAGTCAAGAGAATTCAAAGTGTGCCACTGGTGATTGGTCAGTTTTTAGAGGCTGTTGACCACAATAATGGCATTGTCGGCTCAACTACAGGTAATTGAATCAGTTTGTACAAATGTTGATATAGATTTCCAGACTTGCCTACCATTTTTGTAATGATATTGTAATGTAAAATGGGGGGGGGGGGTTAGAGTATGTGCTACCAAGCAAAACTTTTGTGGTTGCTCTGTATAGAATCAGCTAGGAATAGAAAAAATAATATAACATTATTTTAGCATCTACCTCTGCGCCAATGAGATCAGAAACACTTGCCTAATTGACATGTGAACTTTAATGGGGAATTAGTTTGATGAAGCACAAGTAACAATTTTATAAATGCCAACATTTAAAATCACTTTATTGATGCTATGTAATACTGCATCTTCAGCTAATCTCAGACTTTATAGAAGTAGTACTTACCTTTGACTAAACACTTTTAATTTTTCATGTTCACTTTTTGATGTCTATAGTTTCTGTGATTTGGACACCTTGGTATAAGACTGGCTAAATTCAAGTTACAAGTTGTCTTAATTTATCTTTATGTAATAATCTACACATGTCATTTGTTCACTTGTATCTTCTCATCTCAACTCAGGCTCCAACTATTATGTTAGAATCTTGAGTACCATAGACAGAGAGCTATTGAAGCCATCAGCAAGTGTTGCACTCCACAAACACAGCAACGCACTGGTGGATGTCCTACCCCCTGAGGCAGATAGCAGCATCACCATGTTACAAGCTGGTCAGTTGTACATATAAATTTTAAACATTTCATAAAACTAATTACAGCAAAACAGAATTTTTTAAAAATAAAAATTGGAACTGTGACTGATTAATAAGCTCAACATTAGTCACTCAAAGAGTAATTGACAGAGTGGCAGCAGACATTTGACTTATGTACATTTAGATCATATTGACAAAGTGGCAGCGGACATTTGACTTATGTACATTTAGATCATGTTGACAGAGTGGCAGCAGACATTTGACTCATGTACATTTAGGTTATGTGAACATCACAGGGAGTTCACTAACACTGAGCTTCATTGTGCTAAACCTACTGTCAATGAATAATCTACTTGTATTTGTTTTAGATGAGAAGCCAGATGTTGCTTATCATGATATTGGAGGCATGGACATACAGAAGCAGGAAGTTAGGGAAGCTGTGGAGCTGCCCTTGACTCACTTTGAGCTCTACAAACAGATTGGCATTGACCCTCCTCGTGGTGTCCTCATGTTTGGGCCACCTGGATGTGGGAAAACTATGCTGGCCAAAGCAGTGGCCCATCATACCACAGGTGAGTCTTTTAGGAATGGGAATAATGTGCACTGGTAGATTGTAGAACACAGTCTCTTTAGATTTAACTTTTTTTTTCTTCCTAACTTTTTTATTGTATTCTCTGTTGACAGCTGCATTTATTCGTGTTGTTGGTTCTGAGTTTGTCCAGAAATATTTGGGAGAAGGCCCCAGGATGGTGCGTGATGTGTTTCGTCTAGCTAAGGAGAATGCACCTGCCATTATATTTATTGATGAGATTGATGCTATAGCTACAAAAAGATTTGATGCTCAAACAGGAGGTAAAAAAACAAGTTTCTTTATTTTGTATTAATACACATTTTCCCCGTAGACTATACATTTGTTCATTTAACATTATAGTGTTAATTTAAAATACAAGAAAAATTAAGTAAAAATTGAATTGTGTAAATTGTGATATATGTCTTTTCATAGAAAAATATTTCAAGTCTTTGTAGTAAAAAAAATCTACTTTTTATATTTGTAAATGTATTTAAATTCTCTTTCATGCCATATTGTATAGTGTGTTATTTGATCTGTTTCAGCTGATAGAGAGGTCCAGAGAATCCTTCTAGAACTTTTAAATCAGATGGATGGCTTTGATCAAACTGTCAATGTCAAGGTTAGAATTGTTTCAAGCTATGCTTTATGAATTGTGTTCAGATCTAAATGTTCTCACTTGACATTTATTATAGAGTTTACATTTTCATTTTCCGTTATAAACATTTTAGGTAATCATGGCCACCAACAGGGCAGACACACTTGACCCTGCGTTACTCCGACCTGGAAGGCTGGATAGAAAAATAGAGTTCCCCCTACCAGATCGTCGACAGAAACGACTTATTTTCTCCACCATTACAGGGAAGATGAACCTGAGTGATGAGGTAGACCTAGAGGACTACGTGGCCAGGCCTGACAAAATTAGTGGTGCTGATATCAATGCTATATGTCAGGAGGTTAGTTGTCCTTTTTTTTATTAGAAACTTCCCTTGAGACATATCTTTGTAGCCTTGGTTGCATGATATTTGTAACAGCTATCTTAAATTATTGTGAAGGTTTGCTACTATTTTTTCATCATAAAATTTGAATTTAAATTCTTCCCTCTACACAACTGTCATACGTTGGATGTTAAGCTACAAATTAAACATTTGCTGAAATACTAGTTTGGAGTCTGTGGTAGTAGTTTCAGAAGTTCAATCTGGTGTGAGCCAATGTCTACAGGAAATGTTTATGGGGAGAAAGAACAGAATTCTTTTTTTACGAATGAAGATATTTTGAAATCTTATGTAGAAATTATGCATAGATTGAACACACAACACACACTATTAGCACACAATATAACTTAATTTTAATTATAGATTCATCAAGGTAGACTTAACATGAAACTTATTGATTTGTGGACCCTGAAACACACTTGTTTCCTCTATGTATAGGTTTTTAAGCAGCAAATTCTGGTAGCATAAATAACAAAGACTTTTCATTTCTAATTAACTCTCTTTACATACTTGCTTTTTGTGTAGAAACTTGAATCTTCCTGAATACACAAGTGCTTACAGCTTTTACTTTGACATGTACACATATCCCTAGAATTTACTGAACACTTTTGCTGTTTCTTGGTCCCAGTTTCTTTTGATCAAATTCCAAGCTCTTCTCATTCACATGAGATTCAGTCCTGATTATTCTATATTTATTTCAACCCTCAAAGATCTCCTTCATTATTTCCATAACAGTTTGCATAGAGACTTTGTCTTATTGCAAGACTTAAGTAACTGGCAAGTCTTGTCGCCCATGTCTGTAAGCTGCAACTCATCATTTTATTGTTTTGTATCTATGAAAGATTTATTTTTATTTCACTTGTTCCATGAGTTTCTCTTTACCCTGCCCCCTTTTTTGTTTCCCAATTATTCTTGTGCAAGATTGATCAAACAAAACTGGTGTTTGGTTATAGAGAATCATTGATAGGATTGAACAAATGTTCTGATAGGGTGGACTTGTAGAAGTTCAACAGAGCACTGTAAAATTACTATAAATAAATGATGACCCCCCCACCTTATCAGAAAGTTGTCTTTTCTACTAGGCTGGCATGCAAGCTGTCAGGGAGAACAGATATGTTGTACTGGCCAAAGATTTTGAAAAAGGTTACAAGAACAACATCAAGAAGGATGAAACAGAACATGAGTTTTATAAATAGATGCATTCAGTGTTTGTTGTCCATGTGTGATTGTTTTCTATACAAGTTGTTTATTTAATTTACTTCAAAGGTATACATGTCTGAGGATCCATTTCTCATTAAAACATTTTCTTTTTGAACCCGTCATGTCTTTTGTTTTTGTGTTATGCCTGAGAAATACTTCAAGTCAAGCCAACATTTTAAAAAATAGAATCTGAACATGTTTCTGAACAACTGTTTATTGATGCACTGGAACAATATGCTCTATTAAATTATGGTATTTAAATAAAAGTTATTGCAACAAGAAATTAAAAATTTCTAATACAGTAGAGAAAATCTTTTCAACAAAACAAAATTTTTTTAAAAAATTTTATGTTCAATATTAGGTATAGGAACACTTCTGATTAATGTAAATGGCAGAAAGATATTGCTAATAAGTTAAAAATTAATTTTTTTAAAAACCTCATATTGAGTGAAATTGTATCTATTACTTTGGATCAATAATGTAATTAATTTTTAATAGATCTAGACTAATATAATACATTTTTGCGATTGTTAATATTTTTATTAATTGTTTTTTTTTATTGCATATAGTATGCTCAAGCACGCTATGGTCCAATCACTTTTGGGGAGGGTATCTTGGAAGTTTCCATGCTGTCTTTTCAAAAGTGATTTAAAAAATAAAGAAAGCTCGAGTCTGTATTTGAATTCAAGCCTCCATGATGGAAAGCTGTTCAAGTACTTATTTTTAAAAAATGCTTTATAGTTATCTTAAAATTGTTAGTGATTGACTTCATTCTCTACAAAGGCTTATCTCCCCTTTGCTTAGTACATTTCCTATATAAACAAAAAATTAACTAACTAACTGGTTAATTTGTAAAATTATTCATGTGTTGTTATTGACAACGTTTCAGCTTGATCCTAGAATTTGAAGTGGAAGAAATAATGTGTACAAGACTTTTACCCGATAGACAACCGAAGTGACTTGATATAAACTTAGTAAAAATTAAACATTATTAGATTCTTTAAAGAAATCTAATTTGTAGATAATGTGTACAATTATTAGTTGGCACAGTATCTATACTCTTTTTTTATTTGTACAATCTAATAACAATGAAAACTTCATTGCTTAACAATAATTGACACATTTAAAAAATGATATTTATTTTTTTTATACAAACTAGACAACATATTCAAATTTTAATAATTTAAATAAACAAACATTAAATGATATGTCAATAGTAAAAGACATTTGAACAGTTTATCAAATTCAGAAAGGAACGTAAGAGATATTGTTTTGACTTCATTTGTGGTTTGATCAATCATGGGACTTCACTAGTCTAGCTGTGCTTTTTTTTTGTTTGTTTGTCATTAACCCACATAACACAGTATTGTCCATTGTTAAATTTAATATTCTTCAGGGTATTTATATCTTATGTATCACAGTCTGGCTCTTCTCAAGCATAACTTCTTGGATGTATTCTTACACAGAGTTGGTCATTCAGACTAATGTTTCATTAGCAATCGAACGTTTGTTTTATTCTGCCAGTAGACATTAGGTATTGAAAACAAAAGATGCAGAAGTCATTTGGAATACTGAGTGATAACACGTTAATAGACAAACCCATATTTGATCATGATGCTCTGCACACTAACAGACCAGTTTTTGTAGTTCTGGCCTAGCTGATTCATCACAACACCAAGACCCACCATACCACTGATGGCCAGGACTGCCAAACATCTGGTCAGAATCTGTGAAATTCAGGAACAAATACTAATATAAACTAATCAATACACATATTAAAATCATTTTTAACATTATGAAATTAATTTTAGGTTAATTTAGAATTAAAATATTAATTATTAAATTTATTAATAAATTACTTAGACTTAGGTCCTCCCGCGCCGTTCTGTGCATTGGGCGGCAAGCTGTCTCCATAAAGATTTGTCACTGGCAATGTCTGAAGCCTCCTCCCACCTGGTGTCCACTGTTCTGAGGTCCTCCATGAAGGTGTGTCGCCAAGTAATACGAGGACATCCCTGTTTGCGCTTTCCTCGTTTTGGCTCGTAATTCATTTTGACGTAGAACATGTCCCGCAAACCTCATGCGCCGCTCAGTCACAATCTCACTTTGTGTTCGACTCCCAGTTCGGCATAGGATTTCCTTGTTTGAGACCCGATCTGTGTAACTGACTCCCAAAATCCGTCTCAGCCATCTCTGTTGAGCCACATTTAGTCTTTTCTCAATTTTGACAGATGACTTCCATGTCTCACATGCATATGTAGCAGTTGGAATGACGATTGTGTTCAGGTGTATTTTTGTTTCGAGTCCAATGGCTTGACTAGTCCAAATAGGCTGCAGCCATTGGAAAATGCTCCCTGCCTTTCCTATTCGGCACGCTACATTGTGGTAAGCATCTCCATCATTTGTTATGATACTGCCAAGGCATGTGAACTTGTCCAGCTCTTCAAGCTTTGACTCGCCAAGTCTGACGGGGACACCCTTTGCCTTATATCCCGCTCGCATAATTTTAGTCTTATCCAAGTTTATGCGGAGGCTAATTTTGGGTGCCTCTCTGTCTAGGCTCTCCGTCATTTCTTAAATGTTTTTATTTGTAGCCCCGAGTAGTGCAACATCATCAGCAAAGTCCAAGTCCGTCAATCGGAGTTGTTCACGCCATGGAATACCAAAGGCAGTCTGGTTCATTGCTCTCCTCATTATGTAGTCGATGGCTAGGAGGAAAAGAAAGGGAAATAAGATGCACCTCTGTCTCACACCTGTCTCGATTGTAAAAAACTCTGTCTTCTGTTTTAATGCAGCAACTAGACTGACTGTAAAGGTGTCGTAGGATCTGGACGAATTTTTCTGGGATGCCGTATTCTCTAACTATTTTCCATAGTGATTCTCAGTGGACACTATCAAATGCTTTTTTGAAGTCCACGAAACTGATCGATAGCCGTTGTTGGTACTCAAGACTTTGTTCTATGATATTTCGTAGAACGAAAATCTGCTCTGTACATGATCTGCCTCTTTGGAAACCTGCTTGTTCTTCTCTGAGCCTTTCATCTACAGACTGTTGAAGCCGTCTCAACAAGACAGTGCTGAAAACTTTGCCCGGGACAGAGAGGAGAGTAATGCCCCTCCAGTTGTTGCAGTATACCAAGTTGCCCTTTTTTGGAAGCTTTACAATCACTCCCTTTTGCCAGTCCTCAGGGACTTTTGAAGTTCGCCAACAGAGATTTAAGAGATCAGTCATTCTGTTAACAATGCACTGTCCCCCATATTTTAGCATTTCTGCTGATATCATGTCTAGCCCTGGTGCTTTGTTATTCTTTAGCACTGCAATGGCCATGGTAACCTCCTCAGCAGTTATTGAGTCTGTCTTGACCTTGAGATCATTGTCTGGAGAGGGTTCCTTAATATGTAAGTTAAGTCTGGCGAGAGTTGGTTAAGGGTCTCTTTAAAATGCTCTACCCATCTTGCATCCTGTTCTTCTTTCGTTAACAAAGTTTTGCCTTGCTTGTCTTTTATTGGTGTCCCATGTCCACTCTTTGCTCCAGTGAGATCTCGGACAATACGATGGAGGGTTTTTGTGTCATTTCTGCTTGCAGCTGCTTGTGCCTCTTGTCCCTTCTGCTCAATCCAGTCCCGTTTATCTCAGCGACAGCTTCTCTTTACTTTCAGGTCTGCTTCCCAATAGGCTTCTTCCGCTAGGCTGCGATCCTGTGTTTCATTTTTCTGATCTCGTCTAAGTTTGGCCTCTTTCCTCTCATCTATCAATTTCCATGTTCTGTCTTGTATCCACCGTTCCTTGTATGAACCTCGCCTCCTTCTGTAACTTCTTCTGCACACCCAATAGTGGTATCTTTGAAGTTGGCCCACTCTTCTTCAAGGGTCAATATATCTGCAAGAGCCTCAAAGGGGTTCGTTAGTTTCAATTGGAACTGAGCTGCAGTATTGCCGTCTTTAAGCTTCTCTACATTAAATGGGTGGGGTCATGTGGCTCGTTTTGGTTGGCGTTTCAATGGGAGCTTACATTTGCCACTGACAAGGTAGGGGTCTGAGCACATCTAACAGAGATGACCTCCATCGTTTGGAGATGCAAATGTAGTCTATCTCGTTGAAGGTTAATAAATTAGTGTATGCAAATTCTCTTGTATGTCTGCATGCAGACATTAAAGATTTCCTAGTCTTTTGTTTGTGTTGATGCTCTTCTTATTCAGTGTTCAGGAGCAATAGTGAAGGTTTGAATTAATCAGACTTATATTGGGATCAATTCACTGAACTATCCATATAAGGCATCTTTTCATAGAGTTTGCCTTTTAAAGAATGAAAGTATCCTAATCAAGCCTCTTGATTAAGATGCAGGTTTCATAGATTTAAAATGCATTCTATGGTAAAACTTGTAATTTTTTATCTTTGCCTCATTGTACCCAATATTTTGTATTAATGTTATTTCATATAAGTTTGTTTAGGCTGCAGACCCATTGATGTAGCAAGTATATAGGTTTTAGATTATGTAATTCACCCTCCAGACATCAGCTAATTTTTTCTTAAGAATACTCTTAATAATATTTTCCATAGTCTAATGCAGCAAGGAAATTGTGGTCAAGTCAAGGAGTCAAGTCATTTACCTTATCTTGCCATTCTCTGCGTTGGATTGCCTCTTGATAACCAATTCTAGTGAAAGAAACCTGAAAGTGAATACAAATGCAGAAGTAGCTATGGATTTTATCTCATTCAGACATTTTTAAATGTCAATCACAACAATGAGATATTTCTTACCATGGTGTACAGAGGCACCCATGTCTTGGGAAAAATCTTGAAGAGTAAATTGTCCAGATTTTTTCTAATCAGGAAACTTGTAGTGTTCACCTTTGACCTCATCTGAAAAACAGTTGCCAAGGAGAAATTTACATGATATTTCACAATATATTAAAATTAATACTTAGGGTAATTGTTTTAGCTTATTGTATGACTCTTAATGAGGATTATCTGCTAAATATAGTGCACAAATTCCAAATACGGCCCAGAATAAATTTTACAAAAGTGACTAGACTACAAGCATAGAGAAACTGGGGTATGAACACATATGTTGTGTGCTATCTTACAAATTGTTTGCTCTAGTAATGTATTGTTGTGTATATTGCACAATGTGTAAAACAATATAATTATTATTAAAAATATGATAGTTTTGTAGCCAGGACTTTGACTAGACTTCATTTTTGCCAAGATCTATCAGT
Source organism: Biomphalaria sudanica (assembly GCA_036873155.1). Taxonomy (NCBI): domain Eukaryota; kingdom Metazoa; phylum Mollusca; class Gastropoda; family Planorbidae; genus Biomphalaria; species Biomphalaria sudanica. Next base: position 1,386,150 of record JAZGLO010002124.1, read on the forward strand.
TTGGGTATGCTAAAAAAATAGTGTCACGATCTGACTCCAAATAAGGCATTTGAGTCAACAGCAAAGGTCACTTCTCCTCAGTCAAACTTATTAGCTCTTAGTAGTGTTTGAAAATTATTGCATGTATACCAAGAAAATGACAGCAGACAATGACAATGAATGTCTAATAATTACCTCAATATAGTTGTACATGGCTAAATCACAAATAGCCTTGGCATCAGGGTTTCTCTTGTTGGTATATGCTGGCAGAGCTTTTGCTGAGAAACATTTATGAAATGAATTTTAATTACCTGAACCAAATATGTGTATAGAAAATTATGAAAAAAAATTCACTACCATAAGAAAGATGTTTAGTAAACAAATATAGACAGTTATATTTTAATTATGTTATGACAATTCAAAACTATTAAAATTAAATGAACATACAGAAATCATTGTTATATAGATCCAATAATTCATCCAGTATGATACAGTCTTCCATACCCTGTAAATTAATTTTTAAAGTCGAAGATTAAAGAGAACTAAATATTAAATTATGTAAAAAACAAGCAATTACCATAATTTTTTAGTAGCTTTATTATAAAGGTCAGCAATTTATTTTTCCTTTGATCCCATTTTTAATTCTAATGACCTTGCCAAAAATTATCTTTAAGGATCAATATTAGGCACAATAAAGAGAGCAGGACTAGAGAAACATTAGTATGACTACAGTATTATGTGAAGCACAATAAAAAATAAACCATCCCAACAAGAAAGATTATTAATTGCCAGTTTTTTTTGTTTCTTGAAATTAGGCTAACACAGCATTGTAACATATTTCATTATTATATTTTTTGATACAACTTATTGTGTCCTAGCCCTTCTGTTATGTATAAACTTAAAGGCTAGGGCAGAATTTTTTTGTAAACAGTAACAAAATTTATAATAATTTTATGCTCTATTTTACATAAGAATACGCCTAAGTCTATACTCACACAGTTAATTCCTTGTCCATAAAATGGCACCATTGCATGAGCAGCGTCCCCAAGGAGAACTGCTTTGTCATTCACATGATATGGATGGCACTAGTGGGATAATTTTAAAGAGGGTTATTGAATTGTTTTTTTTTACAAAAACTACAAGCCTTTATTAGCATAGAAATATTGCAAAAGAATCAATAAATAAACAAATTATGACAAGAAAATGAAAATAATTAAACAAGAAATAGTTTTTTGTTAGTTACAAAAGTGAAAAAATTTAATTACTGTATAATTTCTTATAAGAAGTAATTATCTTTTTTTTTTTTTTTGAAGGAGCGTCTACAATTCATAAGATATTGTAAAAGAACAACCTATAAAGAAATCTTCTTTTAAAAAAATGTTATTTGCTGTAAGAACACTTTAGATTTTGTAATCAAACGACTAAATAAAGAAATATTTTTACCTTGATGGTAATGAATGGAAGAGCTTTGCGAGACATAAATGTCTCAATCAGTGATTGTCTGTTACAAGTAACAAGAAAAATTTCACAACCAAATCACTCTAAATTAAACATTTTACTGAGGCTTAAAAGGCAGATGATGTAAATGGATAATAAGACAACCAAAAGCCTTTTTACCTAGCCAGATAAATGTATAGTACCCATTGCAGCTGGGTGGACTGGTAATGGCAATGTCTTTGATTCCAAAGATTAATGATGAGTGCAGTGTTTCACAAGACTACGCAAACCCAGCCTGGACCTGCATATTTTTCCACATCTAGTGCAGACAAAGTCGTTGTCTGCTGGTGGTCTATTTAAGTTTAAATTCTTTTCATCTTCTGCACCTATCTTCAATAATGGTTCATCTAAAATGTTTGTTCAGCAGCCTTTGTGAGACCAAACAGCATCTAAAGTAAAAATCCCTTTAGCCTGCAACTAAGACTTCAGAAACCAAGACACAGGAACTTAATAGTTACTCTCTTTCCTTAAAAAAAATATACAGAGAAGGATAAACAGCTTTCTAATACATAGGTTAGTGAACTGCTTTAATTTAGTGAACATTTAGATAGGATTCATCATTTGTTTTTGTTAGTGTAAGTATGGTACTCACTGTCCTATTAAGGGAAGAGCATCAGGAAATTCAGCTTTAAAAAACTGGATGAGCTGCTCTTCTGTAGTGATAGATTCAAACATTTCAAATGGCATAATCAAAGTGGTGGTGAAAGATTTATCCAGATTGGGCATGGCTATCATCATATATTCATGTCTGGGCCAAATGTGCAGGTAGTTTTTTTCCATTGCAAACTAAATAAAAAAAAATAAATTAAAAAGTATTTTTAACAATTACAATGAAGAGATTAGTAGTTGATTATGATATTATCCCTGGTCTATCAGACCATGAGATCATAAAAATACACAGTCAGATAAAAGCAGTAGCCAATACAAAAACCAAAAGAAAAATCTTACTCTGGAATAAATGTAACCTAACACAACTACACCAAGCTGCATTAAACTTTCAACAAACATTCTTTTTAGAAAAAGACATTAACCAACCAGTCGATGACCTCTGGAATTTCATTAAAAACCATCTTAAAAGCATTATAGAAAATCATATACCAACTAAATACACATCAAACAAAATAAATAAATGCTGGTTTAATAATAGACTAAAGAAGCTTTGTAAACAGAAGGAAAACCTATATAGAAAATTTAAAGAAACCAAGGCAGAAAGAGTTTACAAAAAGTATATAAAAATTAAACACCTAACCCAAAAAGTAAGCAGACAGCTGCAGAGTGAATACATAAACAATGTAATATCTAAAGATAACAACAAAAACCTATGGTCATACATTAAGTCTAAGAAAATGGAAACAACAGGCATAGCGCCATTAAAAGATGAACATAACATAATACATAATGATAATGAAACTAAAGCAAACATCCTAAACAAATACTTTGCATCAGCATTCTCAGCCCCAGGAGACAAAGACATATTTCTTAATTTGAACCAAGTAGACAACATAGAAGATTTAGTAGTACAAGAAAATGGAATTAAAAAACTATTAGCCAACACCAAACCAAATAAAGCGTCTGGACCTGATGGTATTCCAGCTAGATTACTCAAAGAACTAAGCAATGAGCTAGCCCCAGTGTTCAAAATACTCTTTCAGGCATCGCTTAACCAGGGCAGAGTACCAAAGGACTGGAAAGAAGCTAATGTCACCCCCCTATTTAAAAAAGGAGAAAAATCTGATCCAGGAAACTACAGACCAGTATCACTTACCAGCATCACATGTAAAATACTAGAACACATAATATGTAGCAACATCATAAACCACTTAGACAAACATAATGTCCTCACCCCATACCAACATGGCTTTAGGAAATATAGATCATGTGAAACACAACTAATAGGACTAATTGATGATTTCTCAAAAGGTTTAGATAATAGTGAACAAATAGATGCTATCTTACTAGACTTTTCCAAGGCTTTTGACAAAGTTCACCACCATAGTTTGCTTAAAAAATTAAAATATTTCGGCATTAACGGTCCACTGCATCAGTGGATTAAAGATTTTCTGATAGGGAGAGAACAAACTGTAATAATAAATGGCTCTAAATCAACACCAATAACAGTAAACTCAGGTGTACCTCAAGGAACAGTCTTGGGTCCACTACTATTTTTAATTTACATAAATGATTTACCAAATTGCATTAGTTCAGGAACAAAAGTCAGATTATTTGCAGACGATTGCATAATATATAGAACAATAAAAACAAAACAAGACACAGATATTTTACAAAGAGAATTAGATGAATTACAGAAATGGGAATCAAATTGGAGCATGTCTTTCCACCCAGAAAAATGTCAGTTGTTAAGAGTAACAAAAAAACTAAAACAAATTAATTCCACTTATCTTATTCATGGCAAACCAGTAACACAGACTAAAAACTCAAAATACCTAGGTGTTATAATAAATGAAAAACTGTCATGGAATCCACATATTGATGAAACTATAAAAAAATCCAACAAAGCATTAGGGTTTATTAAAAGAAATTTCTATAAATCAAATAAGAACATAAAACTAAAATGTTATTTAACCTTGGTTAGGCCAATAATAGAATATGCATCCACCGTGTGGGACCCCTCAACTCAAGAAAACATTAAGAAACTGGAACAAACACAAAATAGAGCAGTGAGATTCATAACAAACGAATATTCACATTTGACTAGGGTAACACCATTAGTAAAATCACTAAATTTAGAAAGCCTTCAGGACAGAAGACTCAAAAGTAAAGTAGCAATTATACATAAAACACTGAACCATAATCTTCAAATACAAAAACAAAATTTAATAAAATACTCTGAAAGACACAAAAATAAAGGCACATTCCTCGTCCCATATGCTAGGACAAATTTGTACAAATACTCCTTCTTCCCTAGTGCTATTAGAGCATGGAATGGGTTGCCTGAGCTAGCCAGAAAAACCAGTGACTTGGCAGAATTTAAGTCATTGGTTAATATGCATGACTAAATGCATGACGCGTAGGACGTAATCATCTTCTTTTTTGAAGTAACGTCTGTATTATATAAGATAAGAAGATAAGAAGAGACTATTGTTTTTAATATTAATTAAATATAATATAGCATTAGTAAGGTTTTCCTATAGGCTATGAAGAGAAACAGGGGCATGACATAAAAAGGTAAAAACTTTGTTATTTCCATGGTTTTAAAATAATGACAGATGATGTCAAAAAAAAAAAAAAGGTAATGTACCTTGCGATATTGCGATCTATTGGGGGTGATGATGGACAGCTTATCTCTTACTATGGCCTATAGTTAATGAGGAAGTCATGTAGTCAGCACAATGAGCAACCGCCTTTGCTTTCTCCAGCATAAGACAATTACCCATTAGTATTGGATGGACTTAACCAGAATTTGAACTTGAGAACCAAAAGCTTTACCCCTCGGCCAACAACCCCCACAATGACAGATGAAAGAGAGAAAATCAAGAACAAAAACTTGTAAGGCCTTAAAAGTCTATCATACTATGACCAATTAAGAAAAATAAAATATTTTAATTGTGCTCTTGTCACATCCTTAATCATTTGAAATAATTAACACTTTAATTGGATGTATAAAAATGTTTACCTCATTTCTACTGTTAGGTAGTATTTTGAGCTCCATGTAGCCATGGGGTATGTACGTCTGCTGATAGTCAAATCTGCTCAACTTCATCATCTGTTTCCTGACGGCTGAGTATGCACCATCACAGCCAATAATCAGGTCAAATTGTTTGGATACTTTCTGTCCTTGTTCACTGGTGATAGAAGAATATTATTAAAACATGATCAACTGGCCTCTAAAACAAGCTGTTAAAATAAGACTTCTGATAGATATTTTTATGCTAAACTTTCATTCATTTCAACATTGCAACACAATACAAAACTATTTTTTCTTTAGATATTTAGATCTGTTCATAAGAAAGCTAAAAAAGATTTTAGAAATAATAAAAAAATCACCATTTGGGTCAGGATTTTGTAATCTTACCATCACAAAGGAAATAAGAGACACTGATAGCAAAGACAAACAGACACAAAAACTCTTTTGTCCCCTTGGCAATCAAATCATTAAACAAAATTCAACTGAAATAAACATTTCACAAGTAAGTAAATTATGATTGTGTCTGGTGTGAATGTATATTCTGGTTTTCCATAGTTAAAATGTTTTGTTTGGTGCAATGCACAAGTTGTAAGATTTCCTTATAGATAATTAAGATTATTATTATTATTAATTCAAATTCACAGATTTTCACAATTTTTAACAAATATTTTTGATTTTATCTCTACTTTTAAATTCATAATATCTCAATGAGTAACTTGGTTTATAATATTTATTTCACTATCTTTTTATGTTAAACTTTTTATTTCTCTCTTTTTTTTTCTGGATTTGGGAGTGATTGGTTTTTGTTTTGATTGTAAATTCGATGTAGTACCAATATGCTTAAAGAAAAAAAAAAAAAGACAAAATTATGTTAATAGTTTCTCTTTTTTTAGTTTATTTCCCGGGACCTGAAAAAATGTAAATAATACAATTTCTTAGTGCATTTGTTTATCTTTTATGAAATTTAAAGTGATTAAACGTTTTTAGTTTTGTGATTTTTCAATATTTATGGAATAAATGTTTAATTAAAAGGTTAAATTTTTCAGCATATAGATTTTTTTATGAATTTTCTAAATATTTTCTTTTCTGTGCTCAGTTTAAAATTAATGAAAAAAAATGTTTGAATATTTATATTAAATATTATACTTTTGTAGCCCATTCATTTTCCTTTAAAATAAAATCAAATATGTTAGATTATTTAATAAAATATAACAATTATATCAGTTTTAGTAACTTTACCCCCCCCCCCCTTGAAAATTTGTGTTAATCCCGGAAAACTCGATTTTTTCTATCAAAATAATTTGCACTGAAAAAGTTAATTGATTATTTTTTTTTTTTAATTGTTTCATGTTTTGTTTAGAGCAAAGCAAAGTTTCAATAATAATGGGAAGTTGGAGAAATGATGTGTTCAAAATTTGTTCCAGACAGACAGAGTGAGTTGATATAAGCTTTGTAAAAAATTGCTTGACTTAATAACTTTTACTTTACTTATCAAAGGTAGCCTCTCCTGTCTCAAAGTTACATGTGGTTAATTTGTGAGAGAAATGCATCTCCACATTAGGAAACTTCTCAGCAGCTTATAAAGAAACAACATTAATATGTATATTTAACAAATATAGACATTGAAACATATATATATATATATATATATATATATATATATAGGTATGTGTAAATAGTGTAAACAAACCAAGTTTTCAAATTAAGAAATTCTCATTAAAGAAAACATCAAATACTAATTAGAAGTTCTAGATACAAATGACAATTTAAATTAGATAGCCTACTATAACTATACTAGTGCTGGCATAAAGATTTATTTGTTAATCAAAAACTGACCTGAAAGCATGATTTCATTCAATACACGTCTGTCAATAGACATAATGTACTGTACAACATGGGAAAATAAAATAATAAAAAATTTTCATGATAGACTTAATGTTGAGCACACACACACACACAAAATCCAAATTATTAAATTATTATAAAAACTAGAATTAAATATTCTAGTCCTAAACTTACTTTTTGTATCACTCATTTCCAGCTACCTTTATTTGATCTATCTTTCAATCTTCCTAATTTTAAGGATTTTAATTGATTTCATATGAAATTATTTAATCTGTAGCTTGTAGAAGTCTTTCCTATTTTCTTTACTACAAGACATATAGATCTCATAAAACGATGTCCTTGACCTTGGTGTACATGGTCATGTATACCGAATGCCAGAGGGTCAACTTTCACAAGATCAGACCCTCTGCAATGATCTATTCCAGTTCCATAATGGGTTTCTCTGAATTTTTAATAGTGTAATGTAATAATTTATTGCCTGATGTTTACAATTGTGGCATATTATTTTAAAAAACTTAACAGGTTCAGTTTGTAGAGGAAATTAAAAGAGGCGTCATGGATCAAAGATGTAGAACAAGCCAATAGGAAAAAAATAGACAGAAAGTCAAATAGCACCTAGATCTCTCTCTCTCTATATATATATAGGCCTATCTAAATAACTTGATTTGCATATGCAAATTAGTGATTTCGATTAGTTTCTTCAGCAAGTATTGCAAGTGGAACTTAAAGTGAAACAGAAAATTAGGATTTTTTTTTTGTTGAGAAATTAAGTTTCTTAACAATCTCTAAACATTTTCCACACAAAGGGTAACACTGCACCTGATCTTTTGTACCATACATGATTGGACTTTGCTTTCCATCCAGGTCATGGATCATGCGTGCATGCATGGGGATACAACACTTAGTGACAGCCTCTTCCAGTCCAACATAGTTCAAGGCCTCAATACCTCGACATGACAAGGTCAGATTAATACTTTTTCCACTCACCACTTTCATTGTTCTAATATCTGAAACAAAAGAAATGTAGCGTACTTTTTAGAATTTGATTCGTTATAAAATGTTCCTTCTCCATAATTTTTGCTAAGGTTGACTTATTTATGCATAGCCCCCCTTCTCTCTGTCTGTCTCTCCTCTCTCTCTCTCTTTAATAGCAAAATATATTTTTTTCTTGATATATAGACGTCCTACGCATTCTGTAATGTGTAGTGTAGATATCAAAGTATCTTGTAGCCTTTATGTCTCTGATAAGTATATATCATGTAGCCTTTATGTCTCTGATAAGTATATATCCTGTAGCCTTTATGTCTCTGATAAGTATATATCCTGTAGCATTTATCTCTCTGATAAGTATATATCTTGTAGCCTTTATGTCTCTGATAAGTATATATCCTGTAGCCTTTATGTCTCTGATAAGTATATATCCTGTAGCCTTTATGTCTCTGATAAGTATATATCCTGTAGCCTTTATGTCTCTGATAAGTATATATCCTGTGCCTTTATGTCTCTGATAAGTATATATCCTGTAGCCTTTATGTCTCTGATAAGTATATATCCTGTAGCCTTTATGTCTCTGATAAGTATATATACTGTAGCCTTTATGTCTCTGATAAGTATATATCCTGTAGCCTTTATGTCTCTGATAATATATATCCTGTAGCCTTTATGTCTCTGATAAGTATATATCCTGTAGCCTTTATGTCTCTGATAAGTATATATCCTGTAGCCTTTATGTCTCTGATAAGTATATATCCTGTAGCCTTTATGTCTCTGATAAGTATATATCCTGTACTTGGTTTGCTAAACAATAGTATTTATAAATTCAGTTTTATGAGCATCGCTGCTTTTCAGTCTTCTATGTGTTCTTTCAATACTAGATCACATTTGGATAACACATCATATAAGGAAATTCACTCATTGTCAATATGGTAATGAAACACCAAATTCTTCTTGTGATAACAAGCATTCTGGTCAAGATGTTCATCCATTCTTATTTGTACGTCAGTAATAGCATTAATTTCAAATCTTAATGAATAATCTTCAAACGTCTCGTGATTTTTCTTAGACACTTAATGTCTGAAGATTGTTGTCATTTGATAAACATTGATTATATCGGTTTGTCTTTCTGGTATTCTGATGCTTTTCAATAGCTTTCATGAACACAGTTCTCTAAATCAAAATATAGTTCCTATCCTTGCAGCTGGTAGAGAGCTGAAACTAAGGTGTAACGGTTTTTTGGAGATATAAAGTATGAGCGTTTCGTACTTTTTGATAAGATTTCAACTACAAAATTTTAAGCAGAATATAAATATAGGCAATATAGATTTAAGTATTAATTGCGCATAAACATGTTTGGTTACCTAGCAAAGCGGAGGGACTAGTAAAGCGTATCTACTTTCTAGGCGAGAAATGGGCACATGGGGCGACTGTCCACCCAGATGGGCCAATGCAGCCCCTATAAAGTATAAACTTTTAGATCTAATTCTTGATGGAAACTTGGTTTTTGGTTGCCCAAATAATCTGCAGTGACAGACTTTAGTATTAAAACTGTTTACCTGGTCTCTTTTCAAAGACATCCACCTTGTAACCTTTTCTAGCCATGTAGCAAGCATTCAACGCACCCACCTTCAATAAACAGAAGAAAATTGGAGTTAAAACAAACAAGCTGCGCCAGATGCGTACAATTGACTGTCAAATGACTTTAAGTCATTTATAATTAGACTTTTTCAATTTCAAATATCTTTAGCGCCTTCCAAAATGGGAAGAGCCGTTTTGTGTAGTTTGCTTGTATGTGAGTTTGTCACGTTTTGATATTTCGACTCTTGTGGGAAGATTTAAATGCATTGTAAACAGTAAAACAGTTTAGCGCATTGAGGATGGCTATAATAAAAAAAGAGGAACTATCAAAACTAGGCAAAATAAGAATCTTTAATTCTAATGTCAAGGCGGACCTACTGTATGGTTCTGAAACATGGAGAACAACTGAAGCAACAACAACAAAAAAAAGTGCAGACCTTCATCAACAGATGCCTGAGAAATATCCTAAAAATACACTGGAATGAGAAAGTAGAAAACACACCAAATGTGGGAGATGAGTGGACAGAAAAATATAGAAGTGCAGATCTTAGAGAGGAAGTGGAGATGGATTGGTCACACCCTGTGAAAAGATACCAACAACAGAGCTAGGCAGGCCTAGAGTGGAACCCCCAGCCAACAAGGCAACGCCGCCTGCGCTGGCTCGGACATGTTCGCCGGATGGAGGACAATCGCATCCTGAAAGTCATCCTGTACGGGCAACTTGCGTCTGGCTCAAGAGAAACTGGTCTCCCCCACCTCCGTGACGTGGATATATATATATATATATATATATATATATATATATATATATATATATATATATCACGTCATTTCCAATTCCTTTTAGACGCGGTTTAAATATAAAAAACAAAACAAAAAATCCTAATGGCATTAAAAGATAAAAAAATTTTAACCATAGATGCTTTATATAGATTCAAAATCTAAAAAGTGTGTAGAGGGTCTTCTTAGAATCTGACTAATTTAAAAACAAATTAACCTAAGCTAAAGCAGTCTTTTTTTTTTTAAAAATTTTTGTGAACTGAAAGGTGGTCGACGTAGCAGAGGTGCCCCAAGGAAACCCTCTAAAGACCAGCTTTGGCGCCAACTTTCTGGGCCTGCTTAGCCTAGGGAAATATTGAATTTCTCATTAATCTTCGAACTCGAAGACAAGCTTTATATTACGGTATAAATATAGGCCTACAAGTTAAAATACAAGATTGGCTGCGTCTGTGATGTTTCGGTTGTTGGATATATAAGTTTGTAGTCTGGGCAATAACAATAACGCCATTAATAAAATAACTAAATTTGGAGACACTTCATTACAGAAGATTAAAAAGTAAAGCAGCATTAATACATAAAACACTGAACCGTAACTTATAAATACAAACACACAGTGTAACAAAACTCGGTAGCCTACTAGAAAGATACAAAGATAAAGACATTTCTAAATCCATATGCTAGGACAGATTCGTACAAGTGCTCCTTCTTCCTTAGTACCATTGAGCATGGGACGGGTTGCCTGAATGAGCCATGATTACCAATAACTTTGCAGAAATAAAGTCTCTAATTAACATACAGGACTAGATTAACACTTTGATAAGCGTATCACGTAATTATCTTCTCTTTTGAAGGAGGAGCTGTAACGTGTAATGTATAAGATAAGATAAGATTATTAACTGCAGGTTGTTTCCTTGTCTCCCTACATTCGACTGAATAATCTCTAATACTGAAAGGATTTGAATAGTCCTAGCTAGGCTTACTGGTTTTTATTTTTTAATGCTTTTGAACAAAGGTTCCAACTTTTGTTTGCAATAACGACAAGATATACAGAAGTGTAATCGGTTATTTACAGATTTCTAGAAATTTGGTATACGAAATTTTGTAAAAAAAAAAATTAAAAAAACTATGAACTGAAAGGCATAAGGACCACATATGAGCTACTCTAACCCAAAACTAACAAGTCTCCACAGCAAACAGTTGATATCCCTTATCTCAGCGGCCAGTGCCTAATCACGACACAGTCACACAGTCATGTTGATCCAAGTGTGTTTTTTTTTCATTGAATTTAAACGGCTGGTCAAGGTCATTGTAGTCTATCAATAATCAGCATGGACCAACCAAACGCCATTATTTGAACAGTATAGGCTACTAGGTGGCAACATGGACCAACCAAACGCCATTATTGGAACATTATAGGCTACTAGGTGACAACATGGGTTATTTCAAACATTTGCTAGCACGAGCTGTTAGGGGGTCATAATTTTTTGATTGAGAACCTATGGACAAGTGACATCATTAGAATTCTCAAGTGTACTTTTATTCCCACTAGACTACATATTCAAATAGACTTATCCATTGAAGCTTAGACTTGGAATGTAGATCTACGTGGGCCTATATAATCTGGTATCTTTGTGACTTGATCAAAGATCTACTTACCAGACCCCCACCACAAACTGCCACACGTTTCTTTTGTTCCTCGTAGAGTGACATAGTGAAAGTAAAAAAAAACAACTTCTTAGACTCCCACAGTAGGTAAAGATTATACAAAATAATGCAGACTAAAAACAAGGGCTAGAACTCTGTAAATTTCAGTGCTGGTCAAAGTGCTGTCAGCTAGCCTTTACCTCTGTTGTTTGTGCCCTTGTTTAAATACTGACAAGCTTGAATGCAAAGGGTGTGTGCGTGAAAGGAGCAATAATGTCAAATCGATTTGTAAAACAGCTATTTCACTGGTAAAAATAGATCTTGTTTCATCCTAAAGAAGTTTTGACCTTCAAACGTACGATCTAAACTGATTTTATCCCTTGTGGATAAAAAGACCTCTCTTTGATCTTCGTATTTTACTAAATTAGACCCAGATGAACTTCTAGTGCACGTGTAGGCCTACAGTACAATTAAAAAGAAAAAAAAACACACAACTTCTTAGAACTCCTTAGACTTTGATAAATATAAAGTAAATACAACTTATTGCGCAAAAGATGTTGTGCATTAACTAATCTTATATTTTAACTTATCTTATATTTGAACTTATCTTATAATTTAACTTATCTTATAATTTAACTAATCTTATATTTTAACTTATCTTATATTTTAACTTATCTTATATTTTAACTTAGCAACATCATAAACAACTTAGACAAACAAAATGTCCTCACGCCAGACCAACATGGCTTTAGGAAATATAGATCATGTGAAACACAACTAATAGGACTAATTGATGATTTTTCTAAGGGTTTAGAAATAGTGAACAAATAGATGCTATCTTACTAGATTTTTCTAAGGCTTTTGACAAAGTTCACCACCATAGTTTACTTTAAAAATTAAAATATTTTGGCATTAATGGTCCACTGCATCAGTGGATTAAAGATTTTCTGATAGGGAGAGATCAAACTGTAATAATAAATGGCTCTAAATCAACACCGATAACAGTAAACTCAGGTGTACCTCAAGGAACAAGGAATTAAATTAATTACAGAAATGGGAATCAAATTGGAGCATGTCTTTCCACCCAGAAAAATGTCAGTTGTTAAGAGTAACAAAAAAACTAAAACAAATTAATTCCACTTATTTCATTCATGGCAAACCAGTAACACAGACTAAAAACGCAAAATACCTAGGTGTTATAATAAATGAAAAACTGTCATGGATCCACATATTGATGAAACTATAATAAAATCAAACAAAGCATTAGGATTTAAATAAAACTAAAATGTTATTTTACCTTGGTTAGGCCAATAATAGAATATGCATCCTCCATTTGGGACCCCTCAACTCAAGAAAACATTAAGAAACTGGAACAGACACAAAATAGAGCAGTGAGATTCATAACAAATGAATATTCACATTTGACTAGAGTAACACCTATAGTAAAATCACTAAATTTAGAAAGCCTTCAGGACAGAAGACTCAAAAGTAAAGTAGCAATTACAAAAACAAAATTTAATAAAATACTCTGAAAGACACAAAGATAAAGGCACATTCCTCGTCCCATATGCTAGGACAAATTTGTACAAATACTCCTTCTAATAGCACTAGGAAAACGAGAGCAATTCAGCGAATTTTCCCTAGCATGTAGAGTAAGAAATGTTCCTTTAGCTTTATGCCTCTTTGAGTACCGGTACTTTTATTAGCTTATGAATCGTTGTATTAGGGTTAGGGTTATGTCTGTATGTAGAGTAGATATTACTGCTACTTTATTTTTTAATTATTTGTTCAATGTTTCATGGAGGTTTAGTTTACACAATTTTCGCAGCTCACTAGCTTTCGATAAATGATACATACATATTGCATGTATAAATGTGTATAATTAATCTGTACTTACTTTTATTTTTCGATAGTAAAACAGTGAAAAATGTTATTTATACTTTCTACATTAAAGGGAGATAACTGTGTAAACTGGATATCTAGCAGACGTGAACTCATTATGAACATTTGAGATAATCAGTAAAGGCGGAAAAATTTAATGACTCCAGGGGTGCTTAACGAAAGAGACATATAACTTTAACGGGGTTACTTTTTTTTCCAGGGGAAAACAAAAAATAATGCCAACGACTGTCACCGAATTCCATGAGCGTAGCCAAGGGTGATTTTGAGTATTAAACCACCTCCAAAAATTTTGTAAATGATTAAATCCCCTTTTAAATACAAGATTAAAACATACAACAGTTACCAGATTCTATGAGCGTAGCTTAGAGGGGTTTGTGTTTAAAACTCTATACAATGGGCTTTAAGTTAAAGCCCCTTCCAGAGGGTTTTAAACCTCCCTTTAGCGGAGTTTTTAGCTAAAAACCTCTTCAGTATACAATTAAAGCAAACTACAGTCACAAAATTTCACGAGTCTCTGGGCTTCATTAATAAAATGCAGTGAATAGCAGATTTGATTTTTGAACTAAATTTTTTTAAATAGGATAATGCGCTGTAGATACCTCGGAATATGCCTCATTTTTGTTTTAAATACTGGAAATAGTGCTTCGCCCGGACCCCTGCGCGGGAACTCAAGGCTCTCCTCCTGACCCACTGGCTGTCAAGGGCGGGATGTCCAGTCTTTCCACAAACTCCCGGAAGAATCTATTCTGGTGTACAAGAAACGTCTGCCGAAAGACTAAAGTTCGGAATGTAATAAAGATTAATTACGGACACACACACACACGCGCGCGCGCGCACACACACACACACATATAGATCTTAGTTGTCAGTTACAAAGATGATTAATACAGCTTTTGGACCCCACAATGATCTGCTAACCACTGTCAAGAAACGTAAACTCAAACTATATGACCACATCACATAAGGTCCTCGGGGCTCACAAAGACCTTCTTTCAGGGAACAGTACCAGGAAGGAGAAGAAGAGGAAGATAGAGAAAGCGATGGGAAGACAACATCAACGAATGGGCACGCCTGTCAGTGATGAAATTCTATCTAAGGCAAAGGATAGAAAGTAATGGAGAAAGAAGGTTGAGAGTTCTTGTATGGTGCCCTAACGGTCCAACAGACTAAGCTGTTAAGGCTAATCAGAGTAAAACTCGGTATGCAGGATTGTTCAGTACATATATATTTAGTCCGTGTTTAATGACCTCGACCCGAAAATATCGGCCACCAGTTTGACATTACTGTAAACCAATAAAATATCTTATACAAGACACACACCTTTGACCATGACCTACTTACTCTAATGCTGCTCATTTAGTAACCTTTACGCTAAATATTTTTTTTAAAATCCTAAATAGCTACTTTTATGTAGAAAGAGTAATAGAAAAATGGTTTAAATTCTCGTCACATCACTTTCGCCAAACAAAACTACACAACCACACGCGCAGAACTTCTTTGTAACTTTTTTGTTTTGTTCTTCTAAGATAAGCATTTTTTTAAAATTCATATAATAAAAAATAAAAATCTTAATAATAAACACTTGACATGATAAACAGTAACAAGTCTTTCAATAAAATCATTGCTATTAATGGATTTGGGGACATTAAATAATTGTTACCACATGTTCAGCTTTGATCAAGTGCCATTTTTCACATGGTCTATAACATATATTTACCTGACAACTGATGCATGCACTGAAAAAAATGGTTTAATTGAAAAATATTTAGCAAACAACTGATTCGTTGGCATTTTAAAAAGAATATTATTGTGTTTAAAACATTCGACAGTTCGCTACTAAGATGTCTTTCAAATAAAAATGGGAAGGTTTTATGCAGTAAACTAGTCTAGATCTGTATTGACTAATATTTATGCTGTAAACTAGTCTAGATCTGTATTGACTAATATTTACGCTCTAAACTTGTCTAGATCTGTATTGACTAATATGAATGCAGTAGCCTAAACTAGTCTCTATTATAGAGTCTAGATCTGTATTGACTAATATTTATATTTTGATCTCATTGAGAGATTTAGAAATCGTGATTTTTTTTTCTTACAAACTTTTGATGTAGATCAAGATATATTTGTAATAAGCCAATGAGCATGTAATGAATTGATTTTTTTTAAAAATACATTTAAAAAATAAAATTTTAAAATTTACATTGTCGTAGATTAAAGACGGAGCAAAAAACAAAAGGCAGGCGCCCCAAATGCAGATCACGAGTACGGTGACGTAGAGGCTATCTACAACAGCTAAAGTCCGGGCATGGAGACATAAAGCACAGGATATATCAGAATGGAGAAATGTGCTAAAGCAGGCCAGGGCCCTCCATGGGCTGTAGTGCCCCTGGGATGGATGGATAGATTTCGCAGATTTTATTGAAAACTATGGGGGAAAAAAAGAGCCAGGCGCAAAATTGGGTTATTATGAATGAGGGATATGACGGTTGTAAATCTAGATCTATAAACATAGATTATAGAACTATGTAGGCCTATCTAGTCTTTAGAATTATTAAATTACTATAAAGATATAGATCTATCTAAAAGTTGTTTTTTTTTCTTAACAATTAGTTGGCAAGATTGCTCTACTTAAATTCCCTTCGCACTTGTTAGTTTAAATAAAAACAAACAATACTGACAAGGCCACCAAGCAGACACACTTCCAAACTTTTTTTTAGTCGTCGACAGTAAGTAGAATCTAGATCTAGAATCAAAATAGACTAGACAATAAGTTGAGTGGGCCTGTTCGTGTTGTCCGACTTTCTATAATATTCTAGAGCTATATAGATATATATATTTAATGAAGAATGTCTCAAAAATTAAAAAATGGACTGTCACTGTGCCTCTGGGTCTGTAACTCACTGTAGACACTAGACAGTGAGTGTTAGTGTAGCCTGAGTTAACTGAGTAGCAGTAGCTAGATCTAGCTAGTCTATCATCATTGGATTATCATATCATTCAATTAATATCGTGATATGTTTAAGTCTATGAATATGATCAGATAAGAATCACAAGATCGATGATCATTTAAGAGCCTGGAATACTGAATGATCTACTCACTAGCCCTAGCTCTAGAAGTCTAGATAATCTAGATCTAGATATGAGTCTAGATTCTAGATCTACTCGCCTAGATTTAGACTACCGGTAGTAAAAACTCGTCTGTCTTAAAGTTAGTCTTAGTCTTAGTAGATCTAGTCTTATTAAATTTAAATCAATGCATAATTTTTACATCACAACTGAACACAACAAAATAAAACAACACATGTTGGCCCTTGTAGACAGTGAGTGTCACCATGTCCTTCAAATTCAAAGCATAATATTGTAATAACTGAAGGGAGGCAACTCAACGAGATATAGATGTTTATTTACATGGAAACATGACAAACACATAGGACATCTGCCTTGAGCACAGCATCTTCATCTCGGCTCTAGACTTGGGGGGAAAATGTTCTCTCTCTCTAATGTCAACATCCTTCCAAGTCTTGTCACTTATAGTGCGCACCTTCTGCACTATCTTGGACGGCGGGGTTATAACATTGCCCTCTTCTTAGCACTTTTCGTTCCTAAAAGAAACAGTGCAGTAGAGGTTTGACAGTTCAGGTGGAGGTCGATCGGTGGGAGCCACAGGCGGCAGGGAGCGTGTTCCCCACAAAGCCATCCGCAATGTTTTTCTCTTGCCGCTTTCTCTTTCTCCAGTTGACCAGGCTGTTGTTAAGACAATGACATGGCCATTTGACACACAAGAAGATAGTGTTGAAAATTGTTTTCTTCAGCACAGCGGTTGATCGGACACGATTTTTCAGCAGACTTTTCCGACAGACGCTTCGTATGGGAGCTTCACGCTCACATGCAGCCACGTTGCAAACAAAGTCCAATGCGCCGCAGTCAGCCTCAGCTAACAGTCTCACGTCCAGGAGATAGGTCTCTTCAGGTTCAAGTTTTGGATGTCTTCCTCTTACCAGCTCAGATTTAACCTGGATTGACTGACATTCTTCTATACCAATGTCGATGATGAACTCAACAAGATATAGATGTTTATTTACATGGAGACATGACAAACACATAGGACATCTGCCTTGAGCACAGCATCTTCATCTCGGCTCTAGATTTGGGCGGAAAATGTTCTCTCTCTCTAATGTCAACATCCTTCCTAGTCTAGTCACTAGTAGTGTGCACCTTCTGCACTATCTTGGATGGCGGTGTGCATGGGGGGGTTATAACAATATTCATGCACTCAAAACACCCATAGCCTGTAGTCACTGTAGCAGAAAAACTTTATATGATAGATGTGGACTGCAGTGCAGTTCATCTCATATATTGAACTAGTCACCTGAAACCTCAAATAATATAAAAATGAGAAGGCAGAAAAAGAAAGTTTAAATATTTAATAAGCAAGTGTTATTGAAGAGATAGATCTAGTGCTAATATTTTTGGTAGACAGACCTCTACAGCTATTTTTTTTTGTTTTGGTAGCTAGAAGATTGGATGGTTGATTTTAAAGTCATTAAAGTTAATAAAAATATTTTGGGGAAATACTCAAAAAATGAATGTTGGCAAGGGGCACAAGCCTATGTGATATCAGAGTCAATTTGGAACATTTTAGAGATTAATAGTCAGTTAACTCTTTCAGTGCATACTGTTTTGATTGAAAAAATGGAGTTTTCCTGGACAAACAATAAATGTTCAATGGAGCAGAGTTACTATAACTAACATAGCTTTTTTTATTTTATTTTATAATCTAAGCACCAAATTAGAATTTTTTTTTTAAGGAAAATAAATTGGCTACAAAAGTGTAATAATAATATTTGTCATATTGAAGAACATAAATTTTATTTAAAATGAGTACAATAAAAGGAAATATATGTAAAAAAATTCTTTAAAAATTGATATATACTGAAAGATTTAACCTATATTTAAAAATCACAAAATTAAACACATTTTATCACTTTCAATTTCATAAAAGATGAACAAATGCAGTAAGAAATTGTATTTTTATATATACTGAAAAAGAGAAACCACTAACTCAATGTTGTCATTTTTTTAAACATTTTGTTCCTGCATCCAATTTTACCAAAACAAAGGAAAATCTCAAATCTGAAAAGTTAAAAAAGAAATATTAAAAAAAAAAAAGAGAGAAATATAAAGTCTAACATTAAAAGATAATGTTGAAATAAATTTTATGTACCAAGTTATTTGCTGAGATCTAGGGTTTTACCTCTTACTTATTTGATTACTTACTAGAGGTTTGCATGTCTCTTCTACTCTATAGAAGTCAATCACATCTAGAAATCTATAATGTCATTCCACCAAGAAAAAAAGAAACATGTGGCAGTTTGTGGTGGCGGTCTGGTAAGTAGCCTAGATAAATTCTCATTAGCAGATATCATAATTAGATGTCATGAGTATTTTAAGAGTAGTACAAGTCTGGATATCTAAATAATCAATAGAATCTTATCTAGACTTTAATCCATCCATCTATCCCAGTGGTGCTACAGCCTATGGAGGGCTCTGGCCTGCTTCAACATATCCCTCCATTCATGTCTTTCCAGAGCCTTTCATCTCTAATCTAGAGAGCACAAACTATTCAAGTTCCAGATCTAGTCTCATCTATAGTAAACATTCATTAATGTCTATAGTTTAATGCTCTTGATTTAAATGTCTAGTAAGATATAATTAGTCACTATTTCTTGCTTTCATCAAATGTATAGACCAGTGATGCCCAACCTTATACAGCCTGCGGGCCATTTTAATTTCCGACACTCGTGTCGCAGGCCACATTAATGAAAAGATACAGATAACTGAAACAGAGAATAAACCATCTTAAATAGTTTTATAAAAATCCCGTAGCTCCAGTAGGCCTAATTGCAACCATAAGTCAATTACGTAGCAAGGGTTTCAGGTGTCTTAGAACTGAACATGTTTTTCTACAAAATTAAATGCTTGTAAACATTGCGATCCTACACAGCCATTGTTTTCGGAAATGTGCAAGGTTTATGTAGACAACATGGCTTAGTAATCTTTTGTCTGTATTGCTTGAAATTTCTCAAGCTGGGAAGTCTGGCTTTGTAGGTCAATCAGTTCCAGTTGGTGTCACTCCTTAGCAGCAATAGTAATGATTTTGAAATCTGCTGCTCTGTCATTTAGTTTTGAATGGAGATTTTCACAAACATCGTCCACTCGTTTTACAGTTGTCATGCCAGAAAGGCAGCACAGCTTCAAATGCATTTTATTTTCAGGCCGATTTTTTTCCATCACTGCGAGCAAGCACATTTTTAATGCTTCATTTCTCTTCTTAAAATTTGATCAACTTTATAGCCTTCATTACAGCCGATTCATTTTCTTGACTTCTTGGTAAATATGTTCGTAACGTGCTCAACTCTAGACGTAATTTAGCTATCTTTTTTTAGCAGATCAAGCTGACAGTGCCTCCATATTTTTGTAATGGTTTGTTTAAGAATGCCTTTTTATGTTATGTTCTTTAAAACAGACACACTTTCTGTACAAATTAAACATATTGTCTTTTTAATTTAGATTTAATAAAGATCTGTCCACTTGTCCTGGAAGTTCCAACATCCAATTTTCATTTCTTCGACACTCACATTTCATAAACTCCCATTTCATAAACGTACGAATGTTACATGGAATGGCACTGTCACGTACACTGTATCTATATTTAGCCGCCCAAGGTTACCAGCCAGAACTGCAGTTAGCTCGGGAATTTCCATCACGCAACAAACAAATGTTTTGGAGTGAATGTGTTTGGTTAGAAATATTAATTATTGTACTTTGAGCTGCATTTATTGGTTGGCCTTGCAGCGGAGAGATGTTGGTCACGTGATAACGCTCAAGATTCTTGATTGCGGCAGTCTTGTGTGGAACGTGTTAGAGATAACATGTATGAGAGTCTAGTGTTAGAACTTAATTATATTATTGTGTAGATCAGTTATTTTATTCTAGTACATTTAACCATTGTAATTATTTGTGAATAGCTTTTCCAAGTTCTGAATTAAAGTAATTGTTTTAGACGAAGAGAAGTTACTTCATTGAATATATAATAATATACTTAGATCGTCTTGTCAACTAGTAACTTCTAGATGATCCTCTTATCAACTGGCAACTTCTAGATGATCTTCTTATCAATTAGCAACTTCTAGGTGATCATCTTATCAACTGACGATTTCTGAATCCTCGGCAATTATGATAATTGATTGTGGTTCAACGTGACATCTTGGCATCAAGTTCGATCATAAGATCTAGCACTATTGATGATCGTAACAGGCACCACTCATGTTGATGTCAGAAGTACATGAACCAAAATGATGCAGAAAAGATGCGCTGTGTTACACACATGAGATGTAAAGGACACGACTTGCTCAAGACAGCCGCGGAATCTCCAAGACTCTAAAATAACTGTCAATTCTTATTGCAAAAAAAAAAAGAAAAAAGTGTTCTTATAGAAAAAACAATTAACATGAATAGCTAACAAGACAATAGATTAGTATGAAATACATCCAAGAAAAAAGTCCTGACATAGAGAAAATAAATTTTTCAAACTTTTTGTTTTAAAAATTTTTTTTTATTTTCTACATTTTGTGCCGATGTTTTGGCGTGCCTGTCAGAACCACATCACGGGCCAGATATGGCCTGCGGGCCGTAGTTTGGGCATCACTGCTATAGACAAATACACAAATTCTATGAATTAATGTTTAAAAATGTGTTGGATAGTTGGTCAAGTTTGTTTTGCTTAAATTTTGATCTAATAGATCAAAAATTAAAATCTTTTTTTAAAGGTGGGTGCACTGAATGCTTGCTACATGGCCAGAAGAGGTTACAAAGTGGATCTGTATGAAATGCGACCAGGTAAACACTTAGAATAAGTTCAAAGTCTAGAATTTTATAAACTATTTTTGTTCAAAGCACTACAAACATAACTTGACTGAATGTAATCTTGACTTAGTTAAAGTAAAGATTCATTAAAATAATTCTTGATATTTAGGGCTCTTTGTTCTAGAGGAATAAGGCAGTGTTTTTTTTTTTACATAATAACAATTTAATAAATATTGAAGACAGTGCAACTTAAAAAATTCTATGTGTTGTATCCTTTTTTTTTTTCTGAGGGAGGGGGGGGGGAGTTTCCAAATAATATGCTGCTTATATTAATAAAATCTGAGATGTTATTGTTTTTCTGTTTCAGATATTAGAACCATGAAAGTGGTAAGAGGAAAGAGTATCAACCTGGCTTTGTCTTGTAGAGGTAGAGAAGCATTAAAACGTGTGGGACTTGAGGATGCTGTCATCAAGTATGGTATTCCTATGCATGCACGCATGATCCATGACCTGACTGGGAGACGACGACCAATATTATATGGCACAAAAGATCAGGTAGAGTTTTAGCAGCTGTGAAAAAAATGTTCAAACTATAGAAGTCTAGTGCAGATCACAGAGTTTATAGAAGGCTTTTCACTTAGGAATCATTTACCCATTTACAAAAAATATTTGTTTGCTGAAATGCATATATGAGCACATTTTGTTTCTAGTTAAATAAAAAAGAAATCTCAACTTATAATTGACTCTTTTTCCACTAATTGATTAAGACCTATGCTTTAATGAGAGTCAGAGTCCAATTGTGTTGTTTTCAACTGCTTTTACATTCTCTCCAGTACATCATGTCCATTGACAGACGTCTGCTGAATGAAATTATGCTCTCAGGTCAGTTCATTAATTTAAAGGTCTCTTCTAACTTCTGCTATTTCAGTTTAATCCTGTTAATGGAACTTTAGACACTTGTTTTGGTCCTAATAACCAATGGTCCAATTAACTGGATTTGACTGTATAATAAGATTTGTTTTGGTACCTAGGAATTAAACCTAAATAAGTGGCTGGTCCCATGAATCAGTGGTCCAATTAACCAGACTTCATTGTATTTAATAGTTAATTCAAGACTAATCTATTATATTTTCAAGAACTGTCTAAATGGAATCGATATTTGACCTCAAAATTCAATAAAAAAAATATGGTAGCTCTTATTCCAAAAATTGTTGTTTTTTTAATCAGCTGTTGAGAAGTTTCCTGATGTGGAGATACATTTCTCTCATAAGTTGACCACATGTAACTTTGAGACTGGAGAGGCTACTTTTGAGAAGTACAAACTAGCATTATTTTATTATTTATTGAAGCTATTTAATTTAATCTACTATGTAAGTACTATATTATTGTAGAAATGATTAACTAAGCGAGTGATTGTTTAATTAGAAAAAGTCTTAATTGAAACATTTAGTTCAGATTGTCTTTTATGTTATGTTAATTTAATTTGAGAATCTGGTTGTTATTTCTTTTTAATTTTTGTCTCAGTGAGCAAGGACACAAAGTGACCAAACAGTTTGACCTGATTATTGGCTGTGATGGAGCATACTCAGCTGTCAGGAAACAGATGATGAAGTTGAGCAGATTTGACTATCAGCAGACGTACATACCGCATGGCTACATGGAACTCAATATCCCACCAAACAGTCAAAATGAAGTAGGTAGTGTAATGCAGTGGTTCTCAAACTAAAACCCAGTCAGAATATCCAATTGAAGAATGCTTTGGTTTATGTCGTCATAGAATAGTATGTAATGGACATATTAAACAGTAGCGAGGGGCGTGTTGATTATTATTAACATTATCTGATCATATAAACTGTATTTTATCCAAGAAGTTATTTTAATTGTGTACAATTTTCATCTTTCTGTGGTTCCACAGACCACAGTTTGAGAACCACTAGTGTAATGTACTCGGTTTAGAATGCTTTTTTTTTTTTTTACTAAAGAACCTGGATGCTAGAAAGAAAGAAAAAAAATCTACCTTAAATTTTGACAAGTCCGCTACCTATTAGATAGTATAGATCACCACATTCAATTTCTGTATAATCATCAGGGTCTCACCTAATGTGCCTCAAGTCCATTGATGTGGTCTTTCTTTTGTTTCTTTGGCCTGTTTGATTTTCTTTGTCTTGTTCAGAGGCTTTGCTAATACATATCAATCTTAAAAACCAAAGTCAAAATACTTCTTAAAAACTAACTGTTACAATTTGTTGATGTTAGTTTGCAATGGAAATAAATTATCTTCACATTTGGCCAAGAAATGAATACATGATGATAGCACTGCCAAATCTGGATAAATCTTTCACAACCACTTTATTCATGCCTTTTGAAATGTTTGAAGCCATCACCACTGAGGAAAAGCTCATCCAGTTTTTTAAAGAGGAGTTTCCTGATGCTCTTCCCTTGTTAGGACAGTGAGTACCATTTTAAAACAAACAAACTTTTTTATTATTATTATCTGAGTATATCTCTTATTAGCACTTACTGAAACTGTTGATCATTTTCTTTTACATAAAACAATATGCACAGGTGGAGAGAGTTATAATAATGTACTGGCTTTCCATCTCTTGGGATCCAATCTCCATGAAGACTGGGGTTTTTGTATTCATAGGATTTAAGGCTATCACTGATTGCATTTCTTAAAATCACCATATTTGTAACTGTTGTAAGAGCTGAGTTGTAGACTCTTGAAACTCTTGGTTAATGAAAGCATCCTCCCCCCAGCCCCTTTGAACAATTGTTCTGATGCTTCAAGACTCTCTAGACTAGAGATTAGGCAGAAAGCCGAGTACACTGGGAAACTTTCTTTTTCTTCAAAGTACCACAGTGGCCATGCAGGTGTCCACTATAGAACAGTCCTTTGAGGAATGGCATATTGATCTTGATATGGCTGTTAGAGCTCTTTCAATCCCCAACCAGTGTGTCGTGTTTTGCTGCCCTATTGACCTAGTCATCTCCTCTAACGACTGTTTCATCACAGGCCCCACTGTGAGGCTAGCACAGCCTGGGTCTTATAAGCATCACACATTTATACAGAGTGAAATTCCTTTGTCCTGCTTAACACTCTCATTACATGTTACTCACAGAAAGAGATGCATTTTAAATTATTGACCATTTATCAAAATAAAACTGTATGAATATGAAATTAACTGAATGGAAATACAACATTTTGTTTAAACTGTTTGTATTACTGATTTCAGAGAGGAACTGATCAAAACATTTATGTCCAGCAAAGCTCTTCCTCTCATTACTGTCAAGGTAAAAATATTTTTATTGTTTAAGTACAACAGCAGACTTCTGTCACATTTGTGTCAACAGGATCTTTCTTTAAAGAAAAAATTACCTCTATTAAGTAACTTTTGTAGCAATAGAAATAACTTTTAGATAGTATTTCATTTAGCATTATAAATATCTCAATATAATAATCTTTATAGATTGACATTGTTTAAAAGGAAGCTTGACACTGAGAATGCCAGATTCTAATTTATTTTTTGTATTAGTTTGACAATGTTATCACTAAATGAAACCATTAAGGTGCAGAGTTTGACAATGTTATCACTAAATGAAACCATTAAGGTGCAGAGTTTGACAATGTTATCACTAAATGAAACCATTAAGGTGCAGAGTTTGACAATGTTATCACTAAATGAAACCATTAAGGTGCAGAGTTTGACAATGTTATCACTAAATGAAACCATTAAGGTGCAGAGTTTGACAATGTTATCACTAAATGAAACCATTAAGGTGCAGAGTTTGACAATGTTATCACTAAATGAAACCATTAAGGTGCAGAGTTTGACAATGTTATCACTAAATGAAACCATTAAGGTGCAGAGTTTGACAATGTTGGTGCTTCATGCTTGAAAATTGTATTTCATTTTATATTTTGAAATGCTTAAGCTCTAAAACTATAAACATGGCTTCATCAACTTAGTGTTTGATTTAAGTCACTTCACTCACACAGAAATATCAGCAATTCTTAATACAATGTTTTAGAAGATTGGCTTCTAAGTGCTGTACCTCCAGTAAGCAGTTTAAATAAAGTGAAGTGACATTTTTATTTTTCATTAGTGCCATCCCTATCATGTGAATAACAAAGCAGTTCTCCTTGGAGATGCAGCCCATGCCATGGTGCCTTTTTATGGACAAGGGATGAACTGTGTGAGTAAAGACTTCAAGATTTTTTTTTTATGTTCCTTAGAGCAAATGTTTTTGATTCTTTCTAAATTTAACTCTGTATACTGTCAACTCGTGACATATTTGCATCAAAATATATTAAAATAAGTTATACTTTTAGTCTTCTCTTTCATCTTCTGGTATTGTGACTTGCACGATAATTTTTCTTTTTTGAGGTCATTGGAATTTTTCATGCTACCATAGAAATTAATACATGTTTTTAAGCTGTCCTAAAATATAAATGCTTTGCAAAAAAAAAAAAGTTAATTAAAAAAAAAATCTAATGAAATATTTAGCATACTTTAAATCTTCATTTAGATCCATTTCATTAACTGTAGGGTATGGAAGATTGTATCATTCTGGATGATATATTGGATGCATATGATAATGATTTCTGTAAGTATTTTTTTTCTCCAGTGTTTAATTTTACAAAAAATAAAAAGTTTAAAATGTTTTTAAACATATTTTTGAAAAAAAAAAATTTCATGTGTCAATGTATTATTTTTAAAAATAATTTTTTAATTTTGTAAAATCAAATCTAGAATCAAATGACACTTCATTTAACCTGATCCACAGCTAAAGCTCTACCAACGTATACAAAAAAGAGAAACCCTGATGCCAAGGCTATTTGTGATTTAGCCATGTACAACTACATTGAGGTAATTACTAGGCATTTATAATAACATTCCTAACAGATAAGTGTTTATTTCTTCAAGTTCATATTTTGATTCAAACATATTTTTCAGATGAGGTCAAAGGTTAACACTACAAGTTTCCTGATCAGAAAAAAACTGGATAATTTACTTTTCAAGATATTTCCAAAGACATGGGTGCCTCTCTACACTATGGTAAGAAATATCTAATTGTTGTGATTGACTTTTAAAGATATTTTAGAATTAGCTGACATTCAGAACTACTACCTCTATATTTATATTCAATTTCAGGTTTCTTTCACAAGAATTGGTTATCAAGAGGCAATCCAACGCAGAGAGTGGCAAGATCAGGTAATTTGTTTGACTATTCACTGAAATAGCTACATCAGTCAATGGATATAGAATATTTATTTCTCATTAACTGCAATTTATTATACCCATTATGACGATATTCTTTTGATTTGACAGGTCCTGACTCGATGTTTAACAGTACTGGGCGTCACTGGATTAGTGGGCCTTGGGGTTATGACCTATCAGCTCAGTCAAAACTATGACCACTGGTCTGAGAGGGTGCAGAACTTTTTGAGTAGATTTGGGATTGTTTATTAACTTGGTGAACTAATGTTGTCATTAAACATTCCAGATGAGTACAATTATGTTCCTTAATTTCCTAATCTCATGTATAATCTAGTCACATGACTCCTCTTGGTTTACTTACACTATCAATACTTAAGGAAAATAATGATTTAAGTCATTTCAAAAAGACTCAATGCTTATGATTATTATAATGAATACAATATATTTTGTTTTGCTGAAAAGCTAAAAAAAAAATTTCTATGTGTATAGATATTGAACCTATTGTAAACTTGATTAGGGAAAAAAGTGGAATTTTTCTGTTTGAAAGGTCTTACTTAGAATTACAGGTATTAAACAGACAAGCAGTATTTATTTTATTAAGCCCAAAATTGTTAAATATTTTAGTGTCATACACAATAGAGGCAGTTGTTTAATTGTAAAAAAAAAAAATGCTGGATTGTCATTTTTGCTTTCAGGGGTGTTTTTTTTTTTTCTGTTGGTACAAGTTAAAACAAAGGAAATAAAATAGCTTAGATACCATTTGAATAGACCTGGTCTTACAAATACAATATTTATAACTGTTATATCTCTTTAATGAAAAGACACTAATGGTCCTTTAGTTTTTTTTTTTTTTTATAATTCCACTATTCAGGTTGCACATTCATTGGCAAAAGCATCAAATATAAAAAACCTGGACATGGTTCTTGAAAACATCTCTAATGATTTTCCTAAAAATTTGACTGTTGATGTACATCTTTCGGAAAAGAATTAGCAGCTATTTGGCCACACTGGGAAAACTCTAGTTTGACCAGTATAATTTTTTCCAATCAATTATATACAATTAGGAAAGAGAACTAGAAAATATTTATCTTGAACAGACTTAGTCTTCGGGTATTTCCACATGTAGAACCTATTAATGAAAGAATTTAATGAATTAATGTTCAGCAACATTTTGAGCACAATCTTCTAAATTTACATATAAAGGGTTATCATTGGAATATTCTAAAGTCTAATACATTCATACTTTCGCTTGACCAGGATTTGTTTGTTTCAGGGGGGGCGGGGGGAGTCTAACAGTCAATAGTAATTAAGAGCAAAATAATTGCCCTATAAGATGTTTAAAAGGAGGAATAGTCTTTGAAAAAATTATTTATTTTTCTTGATATTTATTTTGCCAAATTTGATTGTAAAATTTAATGTATTGGATGACAATATTTTGTGTACAAGATACTTGTATCGATTTATTTATTTTCTGATATTTTGTAATTGTAATATATGTTCCTTAAGGAAGTAACTTGCATAGACATTGGTTGTGTTGTTTGCTGTCAGTGCCCGGTATGTATTGTGTGTGTTTAAATACTGTCACCTGAAATTCGAAGGACAGATTATACATTTAAAAAACAAACAAACGACTCACTTGTGATGTGTTGAATTTTAGTTAGTTTTTATTGGTCAGTGGTCAAAGTGTAAATAAGGGATGTCAGTGCTCAAAGTGTATAGATGTAAATACACATTTTAATTTTTATTCAATTAATGTATAGCAACTCATTATTGAAAATTTGCTATTCTAGACATTTATAATGTGACATCCATTGTATGCATTGGTTTGCATAAATTTTGTTTTGATGCTCGACTATTTCATTGACTCATTTATAACAATATTATTTCTACTAGATACTAATCAACAGACTTTCATATTGAAGGAAATACAATAATGAATGAGTATAAAGTCTAGAGTTAAAGGATGTGTCATTGTTGACAGCTGTTGTTATCAATTCAGTCTTTCAATTTGTTCTTTATTGCTTCAGTATTTGCTAGTATTAGTTGTGTTCAAACATCATTGAATGACCACCTCTATTTACTTTATAAAGTATTATAAGAAGATCTGCTTGCTATTTACATTAGTTAGTTCTTGTACTTCCTGGCTGAAGGTTATAGTAATGTTCAAGTCTGTCACAATGTTGACATTATTACATATTTACATTTTTACTATCTACTGATTTTATCTGGAAATTTTACTTGATATAAATCACTATTTACTAAGAAAATATTTTGTGATTCTTTCATGTTTTTTAAAGTCTTTTTTTTTTCATGTGCTATTTTCCTTAAACTAAGCTCTCAATTTTAGGTTGAACTTTGTTTCCATTACATGAGTACAGAGAAATTAGTGACTGAAGTTAAAATTTAAGAAATGCACTGGATGATGGACATTCACATTTCATCCAGTTTGACTCAATAGATTGTTTGAAAGGTCCACCATATCAATTTGACTTAATAGATTTTTGGAAAGGTCCACCTAATGTACTTGAACCCTTGGTCACAGTGAACCCTGAACCCTTTTTATAAGCAACCCTAAGGAATGTGAACACAACAAAGTAAGAGGATGAGCATTAAATTTATATATGTCAGTGACTCTACTTACAACAAAGTCTATTTAAACAAGATTACAAAGACAGTTTGTGTGGAAACACAAACTCAAAATCGGCCCCCGAAGTGGTCGACCCGGCAGGCTTCAATGTTTTCAGAAAGAACATCCGAATGAAATTATATCAAAGACAAATGAGAGATACGAATGGAGAAAGAAGGTTGACAGTGCCCCAACGGTCCAGCAGATCAAAGGATAGGTACAAGTGAGTGCAAAGTTAGATGTGAACCTGGCCTAACTAGTTCCCCTTTCAAACCTTGTGGTCTATAGGGCAGATGATGTAAAGTTCATCTGTTTTTGTGGCCTACGGTTAACGAGGGTGTCATGTAGCCAGCACAACGACCAACCGCCTTTACTTTTCCTCAACTAATATCAGGTACCCATTCCGAAGTTGAAAATCCCAGGATTCGAACCCGGGCCCCCGGTTCGGAAGCCAAGCGCTTTACCGCTCAGTTACCGCGCCTCTCCTGGACTAACTGAAGTCTTCTAATTGATGTAATTGTTTTGAAAAGACTCAACCTCTTATTCGAATGCTCAAAAAAAAAAAAAAAATAATTTCGCAACAAAAAAAAAGTTCACGAAAATGAAGTTTACAAGATTACTATTCGTTTTAATTTAGGTCTAACTTGTAATGCATACTAATTAGCTTTTTCTCTTTAAAAAACTGCTTGCATAACTGATTTTAAAAATGAGATTTTTCGCTTTCCGAAAAAGAAAGAAGCCGTTGCATCAGAACTTTGAATGGTCTAAAATATTGTGATGTCGGATTTTCAATATCTTTTCTAGTTTACGAGATCTAAACGGGACAGACGGACAGACATTTCGCACAAAACTAATAGCGTCTTTTCCCCTTTCGGGGGCCGCTAAAAATGAAAAAAGGCTTATCCCTGCAGGAAGTCACTATTAACTATCACTATCATCTCTGAGACTGAGGACTTGAGCAGTGCCGGATTTACCTATGAGTAAACTAAGCCATAGCCTTTAGAAGATGACCCCCCCCCCCACTTTCCAAAAATAAAGACACGAATGATCGTCACACACATACCTAAATATATATTATTAATCTTTTTTAAAAATGAAATGTCCATAATTTCAGTAATTTTAAACATTTTATTCTTATTTTATAACAAATATGGCGTGTAATAGCTCATTTCTGGTGCTCTAAACACAGGGATTCCCAAAATATTCCCATTTGTTGTTCTGCCACACTCAAGCATGCTCAGGAGCCTTGTGAGTGAGCAGGCAGACACTATTTCTGACCAATTATTTAGAGTATTTACAGACACAATGTTTGCTTTCTTACTTGAATGTTTTTCTCCTCTCTTTAGTGTTTATTGCTCAGTATTTGATACAAGACAAAATATTTTCTACCGCAATTTGTTTTGTTTTTTTTACAATGTTTTGATTTCAAAATTCCTTGTTGGGTGGTTATGCATGATTAATACGGCTGTTACAGGGATTGCATGCAATAATTTCTCCATGATCGTATTTTAATTTTTAAAAAAATGAAATAGAAAACGATTTTCTAAATTTTAGGCTTGAACCATTCAAAATAGAAATACGATTAAACTAAAGTGACCGATGTGTGATCGTGTCGGGTCTCTTACAGAAGTAAACTTCTGGAGTAGGTCTGCTGATTGTTTTAAGTCTGGTCAAACTCGTACCGTAACAGGTCATAAACTAGAATTAGCCGTTAGCCTGCAGACTTCAAAGCTAACTGCGATCATCCAGGAACAGATATTATGATTCATATATGAACGAATTAAAAAAACAAAAACCAAAAGCCTAGAAATGTAACACATTGAAATGTTGTTTTTTTTTTTTCTTTTTGAAAGCAGTTTCTCTTATTAGAATTACTTCAACGCTGTTCTCCTTGGCATGTCTTTTGTGTTTGGAGTTGGCCTCATGGAATAGCGTCTGTTAGATAGCGGTCTTTCTCCAAGAGTATTGGCAGGCAGTGTGTCGGCGTCCTTGACAACCAGAAACAAACCAGGACTACGACAAAAGTCTTGAACCTTGTGGCAGATGTCGGCGAACCTAGAATGTTCTCTTTCCAGGCGACCCTTCAGCAAGTAATTGTAGAATGTCCCACGCTCCTGTAACTCATCATTGTCTAAGTAAACAATCTGTGGTCAAATAGAAAAACACAGAAACATCAAGTCTGGTCTACAAGTAAGACTAATGTGGCATGCAGCAGAGATATAGATTTGTAGATCCTATCCTATACTCTTAAGCGAGCTATTCTTGTATGTATGTATATATATTTATATATAA
The DNA here is from genome assembly GCA_036873155.1 of Biomphalaria sudanica. Taxonomy (NCBI): domain Eukaryota; kingdom Metazoa; phylum Mollusca; class Gastropoda; family Planorbidae; genus Biomphalaria; species Biomphalaria sudanica. Next base: position 1,418,023 of record JAZGLO010002124.1, read on the forward strand.
ATTTTATTTCAAAAACGGCTCTAACGATTTTCTTTAAAATTTCAAGGTATGTGCATATTAGTGAGAAAAAAATTCTCAACTCATTGGCCACATCGGGAAAACTCGAGGTCGACCGTTATATCGGTTTGAAAATGCCTCATTATCGAAAAATTAATTTTGGCTAGAATGTTTTATGAAAGAAAATTTTCCATGACGTAAACCGGAAAAACGCTGCTTACGTCACTAGGCTTATCGCAGCACACTAAAATATTTCTTAGCAAACAAGAACGAGTTTTAAAGAACCATTTGACCTAATTAAACATTTGCGCACCATCTTACTGTAGATTGATTGAACTATGAAAGAAAAGTAATGAAATTAAATGTGCTGATGTATAAATTAGTTATTGTGTTTTAAGTGCTTAATAAATTGTTTACTCTTTAATTGCGTAGAGTGGTGTTGAAACCTTTTACTTTGTTGTTTATTTTGCTGGTGACCTCCAGCTGTCTCGTTCTGAGGCCGCATGCAACCATGTGCTATCTTCTATGTCAACTAAGGCAAGTTGGCGCCTAAGCTGGTCTTTTAAGCGTTACGGTGTTACGTCGACCATTTTTTAACTCACCAAAAAAGATTGCCTTTGACATACGTTCGCCTGAGATTCGTCTCCCATACAGGATACTGCTCTGTCCAGCGTAACTGTCGGACTTAAAGAATTCCCTCTATACAAAGGCTGCGGATACACATTTGAGACCAAAAGAAAATCTGCTGCCGAGGACAGACGCAGACGCTAAAAGAAAATCTTAATCGAGCACCGCGGACAATGGTTATGCTTGCCCTGGATGTAGGTCACAGCTGCAATCCTCATTATTTTTGGACTCGAAGACAACCCTTATTATTATTATTATTTTGGTCGTGAATTATTACCATGTGTTCATGCTTCGGTGTCTACTGTCCTGTACCAAAACAAAGGAAATGGTCATAACACAGCTTCTCTACGCCTTACTTGCTCACACTAAACATGATATCCATCTAGCGGTTAACGAGTACGCTGCAGCCTCTTTTGATGTAATTATAAACCTCGGCAAAAAGCTTGGAGTTAGGGGGTGTTGACGGAAGGCCCAGGAGAGATCTGAATGGAATTATCTGTAAAAGCAGGCCATATCCCTCCACGGGCTGTAGCACCACTGGGATGGATAGATAGATGGATGGATGGATGACAAAAGCCGTTATGAACTTCTTATAGTCCTACAGTCAGGCTGAGCAGGGCACGTATCCCGTTTGGGGGACGAACATATTGTTCGGCGTAACAGAGGTGCCCCACGGAAACGTTTCTTTAGAAAACTAATGCAATGATTTAAGTCTATTAAGAAAAATTTTGCCATTTTACTTTGTCACAAAGTGCCTGTTTTACCCTATAACGTAGAGATTTGCGTCACTTGATGTTTCGTACAAAAGCCATAATGAATATATACTAATTCCATAATTAAATGTCTGAAGGCAACCATCTGAGAAGTAACACTGCAAAGACTTTCTTCCAAGCCAATAATAGTAGGCCTACAATAGTTTTACGCAAAAGATGGATTGTAAAACTATAAGACGGATGTGAGCTGTGGTTGGTCTAGACTATATGAGGACTTAAGAGACTTTATATTTCATCGCCATGTACAATTACATTTAGAACTAACAGAACACTAAAGCAACTCTTCAGATTAGTAGTCTTTATCTGATCGTTCATTTTCGTAATTACAACAATATTCCCAAAATGACTTCGGGTATATATCCTTCCTTAACAAATTATTCATCCGAGCGAGGCTCGGTCACCTGATATTAAACTATTCAAATACTTAAATGCATTTTGCCTTCTGGAGTTGTTGTTGTTGTTCACATAGTGGAAGATATAAATTGGACGGATTTGGTTCAGCACTAGTGCACGGTAATACTAGTCTGAAACCTTGAAAACTGCATTTTTATCTAGGGCATTAAACCTACATCTAAACAAGAGACATATACTTTTCATCATAATGTGAACTATATAGGCCTATTTGTCCTTCATCTCACATAGTGACAATACCTTCATACGTCATGGGAGCATTCCCAAACTCTAAGTAGGGCATTTGCATGCTGTTTGCAGAGATTGGCCGATGGTTAACGAGAATGTCCTATGGCCAGCCTCAATTACTGCCCCAACGTGTGCCAGCTAACACCTTCGATAAGGTCACGTGCCCAGGACTCAGGGGCGGTCTAAAAATCCCAAAGTTCAAAATCCCAGTCTTCACCAGTATTTAAACTCGAGGACCCTCGGGTCGGAGGCCAAGCGTTTTACCAGCCGTGTCTTTCCCTCCCCCAATTCAGTTAAAATATATTAAATAGATCATCCGTTAATCTTTGCTAATGGTCTACTGTTTAGTCAGAATAACAGTTAACCCTTGAAGTGCTGAGCTGTTTTACAATAAGTGCATAGAAAATTGAACTACAAGTATGATGTTTAGAGGCTAAACTACCACACGCGTTTTAAGGGTTAAGTATTTAGACATCTGTTCACCCCAACATATATTAAGCTAGCCATTACAGCTAGGTCAATGAGGAACATATGCTAATCCAGAGTAAAACTCTTGAGCATCAGACGACTGAATCCTTGGACTTCTGGCTCGACATTCTAGTGACTTACCACTCTACCACCTTATCCCTTAGATACATTCTGGAGCTAGTCGGGGGAAGGTGGGGCTGTAATTTACCATTTCCAGTAGTTTACAAACATTTAGAAGTCATCGATTCTTAACAAAACCTCTCAAGTTGTAACTTACAAATTCAGATTACGACTATCAAAAAAAATGAAAAAAATCTCTTTGTTTACAAGAGTTATGCAACAAAAAAGTGGTAGGGCTGAGGTTGTGACAGTTTACCCCAGACAGGGATAAGTTGACACATGACATTGGGTAAATAGTCACATATACAAACATAACAATAGTTTGATTTGACTAAAAGCAATAAACAAAATGAGACAAGACTTTGTTTTTGTAGATGTTTCCAAGTCTGCTCGACTTGAAAGAATGACATATAGGCCTCCCCCCCATTACTTGGGTGTTCTGAAAACTTTCCGACCTAACGATGAACATTGTAACTTGGAGGTCAGAGTTTTTCAATGTTTTCAACATAGGGCCTACTTCACTGCGACTAAAAGGCACAACTGTGACCTTTAACCCACATCCAATTTCATAAATTGCCCTGCAACAATTTTTCAGAACATTTAATTTAATACCGTAACTTTTTATAAGGCTGAGCTTTGATACAAACAACCATTTCAATGTGTCACTAATGCATCTAGACATGGCATTGTCTCAAACGGAGCAATTATTACAATATTATAGGAGAATCTCATACAAGGCGGGAACAATACTATCAAAGTTTTTTTTTTTTTTTAATTGTATTCGGTGTACACAATAAAGTGGTGATAAGGTGTGATTTTGTTTCTCCAATGTGTACGAACATCTGCGTACATAATGAACATCTGCGTACATAATGAACATCTGCGTACATAATGAACATCTGCGTACATAATGAACATCTGCGTACATAATGAACATCTGCGTACATAATAAACATCTGCGTACACCTGTTAGCACTGCACAATGAAATGTTCTGAGCTCTTTCCTACATAACACAAAATCATGTCACTCTAAAGGAAGCATTTGGACTTTCACTCTACAACTTGAAACTTATTTTAAAGAATGAGCAACTAACTAGAGGAAATAAAGGAGATTTGATACGAAGATCGATTGTCATGCATTAATATAGTGTTCAAATTAGAGCTCTATTCTTTGGTATAAAGTTGGCAACAGTGAACTTCCATTTAGCGCCATTGCCATTGTTGAGTTGATCGTGAGATTACAAAGTTACGCCACTTTTCCAACCAGTCAAACAATGATAGTTGGGGAACAGAAAGCGGTAGCGACTTCATTTTGCAACTAGTTGCATATTTTTAGGTTAGGTAAGCATCTTAAATGTAGTTTCATGTAGGCTATTACGTCTGCAGAGTGTTTGTGACAACCGGCCCATGTGACTTTTAGCCCCATCTCCTCTATCTCGTGATAAAAAGGAAAAGTGTAATTTTTTTTGTTAAAGCTATTTTAGAAAAAAAAGATTGCCAAGAAAAAGAGAAAGAATATTTACCTGACGATAGTTCCCTGCCAGCCTTTTCTGAAATCTCTCCCTATTGCCAGCTTGTCTTCTATCATCTAAAACTCTTTCCAAATTCAAAAGCTCCCAGGCAGTTCTTGGACGAAGATCTAGTCTCGACCTTTGTCTGCTAGAAGACCTTGGCATTTCAAAACCAATCTCATCTGGATTAGCAGAGTTCTCACGTAAACCAGCTCTTTGAATCGATGGCAGCGCAGATGATCTTACGTGTCCTTTTTCCCAGTTTGGATTGGCCTTAGTTGTTGGAGCTGTACTGGGCTTGACGTCTGCTGTTAAAAGTGTTTGTAAATCTTGTGTATCGGCTGAAGTCTGGGAATGTGAAGGGGATGAAGTCGCATTTGTTCTGCCTGGTAGTGTTTTCACTGTCAGTAGATGTTTTCTATCAGATGGGGATCGCTCAGTTTCTGAGGTTTTGACGACACCCTCAACTGTGATGATTAATTCATTAGATGTCAGCTGTTCTTTTGTTCCCGAATCAGAATAAGATTTGCTTCTTGGAGAACAGTTATTCAATTCTGATGTATATGCCGAAAGTCTAGATTGAAATATTTTGCTACCGTCATCGTCCGGCTCTATGGAATCCGACACCAAGGTCGTGTGCCTTGACAAAGGTTCCACCGCCTCGTTTCCATTGATCGAGGTCAATGATTTGATCATTGGTCTAGGGCCGACATGATTTCGCGATCTGATCTGCTCCAAAAATAATTCTTCCATGGCGGAGTCTGAGTTCTTAGACCTCGACATAATTATCTCTCGTTTCCTTTCCCTGTAAACTTTCAACTTCCGCCGGTATGACGCCTGCGATTTGCGCATGTCAGAAATCAAGTTCCGTTTTGAGCTTTCGTAGATACTTACTAGTTGTTCAAATCTTTTTCTTTCCACGATGTTTGCACGAAGTGATGCTTTGTCCATGTCCCCCATAACTATCACAATTAACTCTTTAACTCCTCGGCTGTTTGAAGAAAATTCTTAGATTGTATCTCGCTTGTAATAGTGTATGTAACGATTTGAAAAAGTTTCCAGGCGAATCACATTTCATAGTTTGGTCTGAACCTTTTCGACTAAGGCCTAAAGAATAACAATAGTAAAAAAAAATAGAGATATCAGTATTTAGTTATTACATAAAAAGAAAATAACTTAAATTTGATACACAAGTCATAAGTAAAGCTGAAAAAAAAATGATGTATAAAGAAAGACCTTGCACAAATAGATGTCATACTTGTCTTTGAAGTCAACACATAATTCTTGTTATTGGTGATTTGTAGTTATTTTGGTGTTTTGGTGTAGGCCTACTATATTTAGGAAGGGTTGATAAGCTATGGATTTTCAAAGGGAGGTAATATAACCATTGTGCACTTTTGAGCACTGTCAAATCACATTTCTAGCATTTAGTTTCTCCAGTTTCTCTCAAAGTTTCTTCCTTTTTTTAAAATATTTTTTTAGAATACATTATATCGCCCCTCCTATAGTTCTCCATATAACTTTCTCTTCTTTTTCTATGTGTCTGTTATTTGTTTAGTAATTGACAGTTTAGTACAGCTTTTCACACCACCATTTTGCTATTCTGTAGTAAATGAACTCGAAGGACCTTATTACAGCGGCGTATCCAGACCAACCCCCTCCACACACAAACACACAGAACCCACACACCTTTGACCCTGAAAGCTTATGGTTCCCGCATGAAAGAAACACATGTAAAGGAAAAGAGTGGTTGAGTGTTAGAGTGATTAACTGGTTAGCTCGTGGCCCTAGATTTGAATCCAAGTAGAATGTACTATTTATTTTACTTTAGATTAATGTTGAAGTGTTCCCTTTCAGAAGATCAAAAGTAAAGCTGTTCCACCTATGTACGTGCACGACTTATGCGACGGTGAACATTGACTTCTCAACCTCGTTTTGAGTTTCCTTGACAGAACATTGGAAGCTTCAAAGAATGTTCTTCACGACATTGTAGATAAAATGTTGAAACTAAAATGTTCATTCATACACGCTTTTGTTATTGAGTTTAATGCAACAAAAAATGATTTTAAAATGTGTGATTCTTTAAAACCTCTTTGTATAAAACTCAAACTGACTTCTAAAATACAATTTTGTCCGAATCGAATAACTTTTTAGCCAAAAAAAACAACTATTTGATTTCAAATGTGATTAGACTTTCTTACACCGAAAAATGTACAGTTATGTAAACGTCATTACGTGGCTTACCTGAACTGTTCAATAGGAGCAGCATGGAGCGCCACCTTCAAGGAGGCCGATATCTCCCAGACTAGCTCAAAAACTTCTGTTCTATACGCAATCTCGATTAGACAATTTCTAATCGTAGCTGCCAACTCTGAATATTTTCCTAACACGAATGAATACAGAGCAATCAGTTTGTTACATGCATTTCTTCTCCTCTTTCGTTCTTGCGCTGCTACGTGGGGGGGGGGCGATAAGATCTCCCCCACCCCACATACTAAATCATTATACACCTTACTCCGTACTACCCCCACCACACACAGCTATACTTACTCGTCCCTTTTTTGTCGATTCCATAATAGAATCGATGTGTAAATAAAAAAAATGACAAAAAGTAAATAGAGAATCGATCTGTTCTCAATAACACATAAAAGAATGAAAAGAAATCCTAAACGCAATCGACCGTTTTCACACCATTTATTCCGCGAGGCTTGTGTCTGTCTGGAGAAATACATTCGAAGAGCTGAATGTACTCAATCAAATTTCACTTTATGTAATGGCAGCCAGGGCCAGCACTTAAACTAATCTCTAGAACTATGACCAGTGAGCGTTGTTGAATAGACGAGGCAATGCACGGGGGCGAGACTCTTTAAAAAAAAAACGAATATATATATATATTCATTTATGTCCTTTTTGAATACCATAAAATAGTCGATTAAAGAAGAGTTAAGAGGAGCAACAAAGTGCGTGTTTGTGTGCATGAATGTTGTAAGATGTAAGAGACTGTAAAAGTACATTATAACCAACACACAACAAAAAGCTAGACCCAACTAGAGTTTGTTTGTTTGTCAAATGTTTGACATGTTTCGATGTTCCTTCAGAGTTGAAGATAATTACTTCCTAGTCCAAACCTCCCGCAGGACGACGGGGGATGGGAGCGGGCAGGGCTTGAACCTTGGACCATCGATAAATCTGAACGACAGTCCAGCGCGCAAACCGCACGACCAGGCAGTCTATGACCCAACTAATACATACATCTTTTAAACTTGTTTTGTTCTCTAGGTAAAGTAACACATTTCCATAGACATAAAATCCTTTGCTTAGGTTTAAGTTTTATATAGTACCAGGGGTGACAAGTATTGTTTTCTTGTGTTTTGTGTATTTAATGTAATAATAGTTAAATAATATCTATCCAGTAATATCTAACACACTTGTATGGATCTTTTTAAACGTAGACACTTAGTATTGCTTACATAAACGAAACATTTCCTATTACTTAGGTGGAAACACTTAAAACATTGACTAAGAATACATATTAAAAGATGGAATCATGAAGGAGCTAGGCAAGGAATGTTATGATAAATCAGAATCGAAAAACTGAGAGCGTCGTAGATAGCGTTCATGTTTCACTAAATAAACTTTCCCCCAACTCTTGAACACAATAAGTGATTTTGTCCGAGACCAAATCGTTGGAGCAAATAGTCTCGTTGAAACGGAATGACTTGGTAATTAACTTGTTAACTTGTCTGCAGTTAAACCTGTTTGTAAATCTTGCCTATCAGCTAACGTCTGAGTGTAAAGTTGATAGCCTTGACATGTGGGCCACACAAAAATCTACTCTAGGAAGTTGACAGATGACCTTCATTAAAATAAATAAAGTCGAATGTTTGTAATTAGTGCAAACAAACGTTTTGATTAAACAGAGAAAAGGAGTAACAGGTATTACTAGTGGAATCTGCCAACTTTCAGTACGACTCAGTGGCCCTGGTAGTGACTAGGACACTAAACATAACGTTAACAGAGAAAACTAGTTGCAAATACTAGCAAAGGGAATCACTAGCTAGATCTAGTATATGCATAACATGGTAACAATTATCAACAGAATATCATAGTAACTAGTATCAACAGAGTATCATAGTAACTAGTATCAACAGAGTATCATAGTAACTAGTATCAACATAATATCATAGCAACTTGTATCAACAACAAAATAATAACAAGTATCAACAACAAAATAATAACAAGTATCAACAAATTATCGTGGTAACTAGTATCAGCATAATATCATAGTAACTAGTATCAGTAGAGTATCATGGTAACTAGTATTAACAGAGTAACATGGTTACTGGTACTAGTAAGTGGTGTCAACAAAGTAGCAAGATAACTGATAATCTATTGGCTTCTAATCACAGGAAGTTCCTCCAATTTGTATTGCCAGACAAAAACAAACACACGTAGCCTCCACGTTGACGAATCATTTCTTGGAAATTTGTTGCGGTCACAGTGATTCTTGAAGGATCGATTGCTTCAAGTGACGGGATCACACAGATGCCGAGTAATAATAAAACATATCGAAAATAGATTAGCTAACAGAGTCATAAAAGATCTACCAAACGAAGTTTTAATACATGGACCAGTTTTGATCAACTTTCTATAGCCTATGGATCTATATATGCAACCATTGTTGAATTGTGTGTGTGTGTTGTGGGACGGGATGTCTTGTTAATCCACTAAGCCACCTTCCCACTAGGCAAAGCCACGATAAGACAAGACTATAACAAAGCGGAGATCACTCGAGGAACTTTATTTCCTCCAGACGATAAGAATAATATTACAAAATGAAGACCACTCCAGGAGCGCTATTTGGTTCACGCAGTGCTGAGTTGCTATACTGTCGTCATGTCGAGTCCAAATGTGACATTCAATAAACAAAGGGCCAACCAATAAAGTCTGGATTAGGTAATATATGAACTAGATAGAATACCGGTAACTGTATTTTAATAAAAGTGTGAATTTTAAATGAGTTAAAATATAATAAGGATTCTTTTTTTTAAAGCAACAAGTATTGTATTTTTGTTTTGATTATTACAAAGCGTATATCAACTCTGTCTGTCTGGTACACATTTTGTACACGTTATATCTCCCACTTCCCAATCTTGGATAAATTGAATCTTTGCACAGTTAGTCATTGTCGATGACAACACACGAATCAAGAAAATAAAATTAACCAATTAATTTTGCTTTAAATAGAAAAAGGGAGATAAATCTTGCAGAATTAATACACGTGGGGCTATTCCAATATATAATCCTTTTTAAAAAGTATTTGTCCAAAGTATGTATCAACTCTGTCTGCCTGGTGAACATTTTGAACACGTTATTTCTCCCACACTCATTCTCGCATCAAATTCAAACATCACATCATTGCTGCGATGCTCGTCACAAAACATGAGTGAATAAGAAAAAAACATTTAGTAAATAAATAGTGGTAATAAATTAATAGCAGGAAGTAAATCCTCCAGTACTAATATATAGATATGCGGCTAGATATGTGAAGTTTTGTCCCCTTAGACACTTGTACACGTTATTTACCTCCATTCTCGGATCAAGATGAACTGTACAGTACACAATTATATGCTGTATCTATAAAAAAAACATGAAACAATTAAAAAGAATAACCAATTAGTCAGTTAATTATTGGTAATTATTTTTTTTATATTGAAAAGGGTAAAAAATTCTACATCTTAGAGAAATATAGTTGTAATTGTGCAGTTTTGCCCTTAGATGAGCTTTGTTTTTTTTAAAGTAGTTTTATAATTTGCTTGTTTATATTTTGCTTATTTTTTCTGTATTTCCTCGGCTGGATTTTGTGTCTCCGTACCACCTTCTATTCCTATGGAATCCCCCCATCATGTTAGTGTACAACTTTCCCTATCACTGGGAACATATTTCCAACCGAAACAAAGTTGTTTAGGGGAAAAGGAATATAAACTTATTGCTTCAGTCTGCCATAGCTTCCAGATTTATATGAAGCATTGGGACAAGAAAAAACACAAGATTCACTGGAAAACGAATGAATCATGTTCACATTATACAATGATAATACATGATTAGAACACTGAACACCAATCTTGAATGCGACATTTGATGACGATTGGATGAATAGAAGTGGTCGACAATTGGATTACAAAACTCTAAACCTACAAGAAAGAAACAGGGGGAGTTACTATAAGCGTTGTACACAAGAAATCACTGCCACATATAAAGTAGCCAGTATGTAAATGTAGCTGCCCAGTTCTTTTAAAACTATTTAGGCAACCCGTTTTGAAACAAAAAAAAAGATCACCTGAGAATTTGTCAATGACACGAGGGGAAATAGGGAACAATAGTTAACATATCTTCGGGGATGAGCTCAACATTTACAGCCATATATCTAGATACTGCAAGATTTATTTTTCGTTTTCGATATCAAGCAAAACTAATCAATTACCACTACACTATTTAATTTACTAATTGTTTTTATTTAATGACTTATGTTTTGTTAGGAACAATGAATGATAGTGCAAAGTTTCAACTTGATCCGAGAATGGGTGTGGGAGAAATAACTTATTCAAAATGTTTTACCAGACATACGCAGAGAGATAGAGAGAGTTGATAATAAGCTTTGTAAAAAGGTTCAATAATACCTCTGTAATTTTTTTAATCAAATATGCTTCATGCGTCTTGCCAAAAGACAGGTACTTCTAATAAACACAACCTGAATTGTTTGAAGTCACTCCCAATAAGCCAATATTTTCTGATGCAGTCAGTATGTGGCGACATTAAGTCAATATAGTCATCAAATAGATTTGTGTGTGTGTTTCACTGATAAGCAGCAAGTGTAGAGCAACTTGAACTTCTGCTGACAATGCAACATTTATTTGAATCAGCTGCACTGTAAGGGAATGAGTCACTTCAATTCTTTCAATTGTAGTCATTAATGTACACTCGCTTGTATTCATAAATAAATAAATAAGTTACTAAAACTATATAAAGCAGTGTCTCTATCTTTCTATTGATCTATCTATCCTAGGGGTACAAATTTTGATTTGCCCCATACTTAATATTGTTTATTAAGGCCGGATCAACCCCTTTTTTTTTTCAATAAACAGCCCACCACATTTGAACGATCAACATAACATACTTTTTTAGCCTGTGAATTATTGTATCGGTCACAATGACTTACAATCAGAGTCGGCCCTAGCAGTGAGCGAGGCCCTGGGCGAGTGTCATATGCGTGGCCCTGAGCCATAAAATATACCATACCACATAAAGCTAACGGGCTCGTCCGACTCTAACGCCTTTGGTCTTTTTTTTGTTACAAAATATATTACTTTAAGTAGGTACTGTACTATAAGCCGTTTGACTACATTAAAGTTTTATACATAAAAATTTTGCCTTTAAGATAAGTAACCGTTACAAATGATTCAGAAACATTTTGCACGAAAAAAAAACCCACAACAACAAGACTAGATAATAATCTCTGCTCAACCAGCTGGAGTCTGAAAGTAACTAAATTACGGAGGAGAACCAGAACACTTGCAAGAAAACTAACATTTACTAAATAGTTGCAAAGACGGTCACAGAAGTATTTAGTCACGGATTTACACTTTACTTTACGCCATGCAAACCAGTTGATATGTTCCTCGTAGTCCAATGTCGATACAAGTTCCTTTTCGATTGACAAAATGGCTGAGCTGCGCAGTCTGGTTTGCAACATTGTGGATCGTGGATAATTTTTTTTTATTTATGAATTTTAACTTTGAACATTTTCTTTCGCGTTCGCAACGGTCATTGGAATTGTCAACAAAATTCTGTATGCAACAGCAAATGTTGGGAGAAGAATCTCGAAATGCCAAAATGTATAAAAGTCAAAAGTTTGTCCAAATGCATGCAGCACTTCAACAAATCATCTTAGTTCAATGCCAATCAATTCTTCAAGTTGTACAGAAATCCAAAGATTGAACCATACTCCTACAGCTGTTCGAATCTTTTCTTCCCGTTGAGATAAGAAATATCCTGTACTGAAAGCCTCTTCAGGAGAAGTTGTTGATTCGTCATTACTCTCGTATCTGTCTCTTCCAGTGCCTCTCGTGGCGGTCACTGGTTTTCCCTGCCCAATAAACGAACTAACAGAAACAAATAAAAAGGAAAACACTCTCGCACTATATTATGTATCCTGTCTCACTATGTGAGGTCCGAATGCAGGAGCCTTATTGGGGTGCTATAAGAACAACTAGTGCGATAGGAGCTACAGTGACTTTCACAGATCCAACTTTTGCGGGAGGGCTATACTATGGGTTTTCCAAACAATTATGGGAAAAAAATATTCCCGCGTTTTTCTTTTTCCCTCTTTTGAACATCGAACACGGGTTTTCCCACGGCCACCCGATGAATATGCACAGTAGCTTAGTGGGGGAAATAAATACGTCATCGCCAAACTTTCTGGATGCTGAATTGCAGTCTAGCACATCAACTGGTTCAATACTAGGTGGGTCACAGAGCAAAACACGGAATCCTTCTCACATACCCTCGTCTATTGTTTTCTATGACAGAATAATGTAACAGTACATTTACTGTACAAACCGATTCTTTTTATACAGTAATTTTACATACCAGTACTGTATGACACTTGTAAAAATTATTACATCTAAGGAGTGTTTAAAAGCTTACCGATGACTGTTTCGTGTAAAATTACACATATCCTTGAAACTAGTTCAAACTTAAGCACTGCACATTTTTCTATTGAAATTGATTTAACGTCGATGTTTATCTACGAAATAAACGATTTTGATTTTTTTCCGGATGCGCTTTTTTATGCCGCTTTTTTATGCCAAGGTGAACTGTTAAAACATTGATAGCCTCTTGGAATCGACAGTTTCTAAGAATCTGTCTTTAACGATACTGAACAGTATTTCGAAACCAAAAATTTCATGTTAAGTGCTTTCATAGTAATAGTTATCATATAGAACCTGGAAAAGGCTTCCAAAGTATTGAGTAACAAGTCCTTGTTTTTTTTTTTAGAACTGACTGGTTTTCGAAGCTGACGATGACAAGGGAATCTTCGATCACGCCCCCCCCCCCACTTCAGCCGAGGGCGGATACCCCACCTGCCACCCCCTAAGACCGCTCTCTCTTTTCTTCGGTGTATCTCTCTCTCAAACTTTCTCTCTCTGGAACCCCCATTTTGTTTATTTTAACATGCGCATTGTAATTTCTCCGACATAGACTTTTGACTTGATTTGGAAAAACCCGCTTCATAATGCTCCCTCCGACACATACACGCATTCACTTATCCGCTCCCCCTTCGCCATCCGGCCAAAAATAAAAAAAAAAAGGTTTGTCTTTCCTATGACTTTTCTGTGGCCTCTTGATCTATCTTATATTTCCACTGTAAACCCACACACACACACACACCTTTTTTTGTTTGATTTTTTTTTTCGTTTTTCAAATTCTACATTCCCGTTCCCTAACTAAAAGAAAGCAAGAAACAAACTTTAATTGAAAATAAATACACACACAAATATATTATTTTATCCATTTCGTTCATGACCTAGACCGGCCTAAGACCGGCCCTGCAAAATAGCGGCGTATGCTATGCCGCCGGTCGACTAGTTAATTCTATTAGGATTGGTTTTGGCTACAAGGAAGTGGAAATAAAAATAAAGTTGCTATATTCATAAAGTACTATATCATAATTTATTTACAAATGTAAAAAAAAGCCTAATGAAATACTGAGAAGGACATGGAAACCATCATACACCACATATTCCATACGCTAGAACAAAGTCATGCAAGTCCTCCCTCTTCCCTAGTGCCATTAGAGAATGGAATGAGTTGCCTGAATCAGCCAGGGAAACCAACGACTTGACAGTTTAAGTCATTGATTAACAAGCATGACTAGGTTGACAATGAAATGCGTAGGACGTAATTCTCTTCTTTTTTTTTGAAGTAGCGTCTGTAATCTCTAAGATAAAACCACTAGTCCAGTAACGGATATCTATATTCTATACCTAAGAGCACCTATTCATTCATGAGCTAACATGTCACTAATTCTCCCACTTGCCGTGGACGAAAAATAAGAAAATTGAACCAGTAACTACTTTCTGTGTACCCATTATTTCCAAACACATTTCACGACCGAAATCGCATTGGTTCAATTGACGAGAGATGACTTTTGATTCACAATTTAGACCCAATATGGTTTTTTAAAGCCGACATATCAAAGTGTACAAGACAGCTTGAAGTTTGTAATTGATAAAAACAAACTAAATATAACTTGTAGATATTTAAAAAAAAAAGAGAATACAATTCTTGGGTGAGAGAGCATTACGACGTTAGAGTGATACAAAAATGTGGGGGGGGGGGGGGGGGGTCCTACCAAAAGCTATGAATACTTAAATACTTAAATACTTAAATACTTAAATACTGAAATACTGAAATACTGAAATACTTAAATACTTAAATACTGAAATACTTAAATACTGAAATACTGAAATACTTAAATACTTAAATACTGAATTAAAAAGCCGAAGAAAATTTCGCGATTGTATATAATTTGTTTACGGACTCGGGGAAAGCTAAAACCAAGTGAACCTAGTTTTCCCAGTCAAGAAGCATGTACTATGTGCGGGAGGTCGATATCAACTAGAACTAAACTAGAAATCATGGGCCACAATTATGTTACAGGAGAGTTTAGGCACATGCAAGCGCCAGAGAGCTTTACAACTATTTTGATAAAGAGCTGAAAAGTCCATGAATACTCACAGATTGTATGTACGACTATTTCCTAAGGTGAACGGAAGAACTAAGTGATAAATGTCATATCAAATTCAAAGTGATACAAGGTCATATCGAATTCAAAGTGATACAAGGTCATATCGAATTCAAAGTGATACAAGGTCACATCGAATTCAAAGTGAAACAAGGTCATATCGAATGCAAAGTGATACAACGTCATATCGAATGCAAAGTGATATAAGGTCATATCGAATTCAAAATGATACAAGGTCATATCGAATTCAAAATGATACAAGGTCATATCGAATTCAAAATGATACAAGGTCATATCGAATTCAAAATGATACAAGGTCATATCAAATTCAAAGTGATAAAAGGGCATATCGAATTCAAAGTGATACAAGGTCATATCGAATTCAAGGGTATAAAGTATATGGTTGGGAGGGGTAGAGTTATAAAATAGTCCGTGCCAATTTTTAGTTTGTTTTTTTTGTGGGGGGGGGGGGGCGGATCAGGATGTAACAAGGAAGAAAGGACCAAACCAAAAAAATATCATAGAGCCTATCAAATATTTCTAAATAGCTGAAAAACAGAAATATGGTTAGATAGTGTAAAGAAGACTATTTGGGTCAGATACTGTAAAGAAGACTATTTGGGTCAGATTGTGTAAATAAGACTATTCGGGTCAGATAGTGTAAAGAAGAACTATTTGGGCCAGATAGTGTAAAGAAGAACTATTTGGGTCTGATAGTGTAAAGAAGACTATTTGGGTCAGTGTAAAGAAGAACTATTTGGGTCAGATAGTGTAAAGAAGAACTATATGGGTCAGATAATGTAAAGAAGACTATTTGGGTCAGATAGTGTAAAGAAGAACTCTGTGGCATTTTACGTCTCGAGAGACGATCTTTTCCCTTTGCAACTTCTTGTGTGACTAAAGAGGCCAATCCTTGATACACAGCTGCGATCGCAGGTTGGGCATATATAATCACCAGACGCCGTTGCATTTTCACCCTTCTTTCTGCTTCTGTTGTGTATGGCATCTGCAATCTTTGACCCTTCCTTTATGCTCTCTCTCCATGAGGATCTGTCCAGTGCCACCTCTTCCCAGTTGCCAGTGTCGATTTTGAAGAGCTTCATGTCGCGTTTGCATACATCCGTATAACGTAAAAGTGGGCGACCAGCGGCTCTCCTGCCTTCTATCAGATCGCCATACAGGATGTCCTGTGGAAGTCGACCTTCTGGCATTCTACGAACGTGGCCAAGCCAGCCAAGGCGTCTGCTGCTGATAACAGAGCGGATGTCCTGGCACCCTGCTCTTTGTAGCACTTCCTCATTGGTTATCTTATCTTGCCACCTTATTTTAAAGATCCGCCTTAGGCATCGGAGGTGGAAAACATTCAGCTTTTTTTCATGCCATGAGTAGGTTGACCATGTTTCACTTCCGTACGGAAGTAAAGAAGAACTATTTGGGTCAGATAGTGTAAAGAAGAACTATATGGGTCAGATAATGTAAAGAAGACTATTTGGGTCAGATAGTGTAAAGAAGAACTATTTGGGTCAGATAGTGTAAAGAAGAACTATTTGGGTCAGATAGTGTAAAGAAGAACTATTTGGTTCAGATAGTGTAAAGAAGAACTATTTGGGTCAGATAGTGTAAAGAAGAACTATATGGGTCAGATAGTGTAAAGAAGACTATTTGGGTCAGATAGTGTAAAGAAGAACTATTTGGGTCAGATAGTGTAAAGAAGAACTATTTGGGTCAGATAGTGTAAAGAAGAACTATTTGGGTCAGATAGTGTAAAGAAGACTATTTGGGTCAGATAGTGTAAAGAAGAACTATTTGGGTCAGATAGTGTAAAGAAGACTATTTGGGTCAGATAGTGTAAAGAAGAACTATTTGGGTCAGATAGTGTAAAGAAGAACTATTTGTTGTGGCGGAGAGTTGTGGAGGGGAAGTGATACTTGAATGTACGTGATGGTCCAAGTTATAAGTATACAATCTAGAGCCTGGGGGCCACATCTAGTGGGTAACGCTAGCTTTGTATCACTTTACATTACTCTAAAATAATAGTTTTTGTCATTGTCTTCTATTTTAATCCAATATAATTTTCCATAAATTACATTTTATTAAAAAAACAACAACAATGAGCTTCGGTTTTTATAATGATAGGGTTATAGTCCTCAAAAGTCCTACATTGTATTAGAGATTTAAGTTATAGTTATAAGTGATGTGGGATATGAAAAGGAAGATATATATATATATATATATATATATATATATATATATATATATATATATATATATATATATATATATATATATATATATATATATATATATATATATATATATATATATATATACATATATATATATATATATATATATATATATATATATATATATATATATATATATATATATATATATATATATATATATATATATATATATATCATTGATGTGTCACTCACAAAGGCGGGATACACACATTGTAGACCAAAAGAAAATCCGCTGCCAAGATGCAGACGGCGAAAGAAAAATCTGAATCGACCACCGGCGGACAAATGGTTATACTCAGGGCTTCTTTTGTGACGGTACGCACCGGTACGCCACCGGCACCTTTTTGAAAAAAATATTACTTTTCTTGTATTTTGACGTATATTATTAATTTTTTGTAGTTAAAAGTTAGTTAATAAACTACAGATTACCGGTATCTATTTTTGTTTTAAAAAAAAAAAGCAACACTGGTTTTGCTTGCTCAGTGTGGCAAAATATTGTAATAACTTAAGTGAGGCAACTCAACGAGGCACATATATCTTTATTTACACGACATCACAAGTTCATAAAACATCATCTTTCTTAGGCACAGTCTTTTCACTTCGGCTCTCAACTTGGGCGGAAATCGTTCTCCTCTCTTCCTTATGTTGACATCCTTCTCAGTCTAGTTTTTCACAGTGCGCACCTTCTAGCTTAGATGGCGGTGCGCAAGGCAGAGTTATAACATTGCCCCCTTCTTAGAGCTTTTCGTCCCGAAAAAAACTTGTGCAGTGGAGGGTTGACAGTTCAGGTGGAGGTCGATCGGTGGGAACCACAGACGTTAGGGTGTCTGTTGCCCACAAAGCCATCTGAACAGTTTTCCGCGGTCGTCGCTTTCTCTTCTTCCAATTGGCCAGTCTAAGCTTGGGGCGATATCGTGGTCGCTGCTCCGACCTCATGACGATAGTCGCTGATGCCAGCCAGCTGACACATAGTGGAGGTCAGGGTTGCCAGCCACTTAACACAAATGGAGGTTGTGGCGATCACCGTAGATTCCAGGGTTGTTTTCTAAGACGCTGAGTCAGCGGATCTCTTCCATTGATGTGTCGTGACACAGTTGTAGGCCCACAGCTAGCCATGGTTTCAAGCACATAGTCTTTCTCAGCTTCATCTGTAAGGTATGCCCATGAAGCATCCTTGTAATGTTCATCCACCACTACATCAGGTTTCGCTGGAAATAATTCACAACCGTTCAAGTCACTCTCACTGATGTGGTCAGAAGTACAAATTTCTGTTAAGTTCAGATCTTGTAGCTGGGTTTCTTGGCATGGGCATTGTCCCCGCAAGAGGCCGCATATACAGTTCAAGTCCTTCGCCTGAATGCAGTTGCCAAGCATCGAGTTCTCTCTTATGCCGCTGCCAAAGTCAAATTCGTTGTTTCTGCCTCGGCCATTGTTGGGGCCCGTATTCGCAATTTCACCCGACGACATCCAAGGCAAGGAATCAGAAACGGTCTTGAGGCTTTCATGGTTTGAGTTCTCATCAAAGGTACTGACAGATAAACAGAGGTCTTTAAGGTCCTCAGCAGCCAGCTTGGACTCAGACCCAACGTTGTCTTGATCTGTCCGGCTCGTTGCAGGTATACCAGGAACAAAAGTTTCAGGCTCATAACAGACTTTTCTAGTTTCTTCATTTGTTTCTTTTTTTTTCAATTCTGTATATCCCATTGAGATCGCCGCAGCAATCGTTGTCACGTTTCTCGCCATGAAAGTCATCCCCGCCAGACTTGCCCACAACACAGTCACAGACAGCGCTCCAATCCCCAGCGCCTCTATCACCACTGTTTGTGCAGCCACAGTCCTGACCAGGCAACTGCTCCTTCCCTAACGAGTTTAGTCCTCCTTTTGCTTGCGACACAATTTTATCACTTTGGTCTATTTGGCCTTCTACTTGCAATACACTTTCATCAACTTTGTTCAACATTATGTTCCTGCTCATGTTCAGTTGTTCATCAAATGCATCCAAAAAGTCCTGGATCTTGCCAATGAACTCAACAATCCCAAGTTCAATTTCAAATGTGTAGGTCTCCGGATCTTCTTCTTCATTGATCATAGCTTGCCTCAGACGAGCCGTGAGCGTTTCCCTGCTACCGAGGGATTTTAAACCTCGGTCCCGAAGCTCTTGTCTTATCTCTTTAATTGAGAGCTGATGTAAAAGCTTCAAATATGTCATGGTAATCAAAGCCTACCTCCTCTCGTTGAGTTGCCTATGATCCCACTTCTGACACCAATTGTAATAACTTAAGTGAGGCAACTCAACGAAGCACATATATCTTTATTTACACGACATCACAAGTTCATAAAACATCATCTCTCTTAGGCACAGTCTTTTCACTTCGGCTCTAAACTTGGGCGGAAATCATTCTCTCCTCTCTTCCTAATGTTGACATCCTTTCCAGTCTAGTTTATCACAGTGCGTACCTTCTAGCTTAGATGTCGGTGCGCATGGCGGAGTTATAACAATATATAGGTCACAGCTGGGGCTGCGTAGCCACGAGAAATACCTCATTAATCTTCGGACTCGAAGACAAGCCTTACTATTATTATTATTTGTTAAGGAAGAGATTTTTGACATTTTTACTTTTGAATTCTTTTACATTTTATATTATGTCGCTCTCCTTCTGGTATCGAATACAATGCTTAACATTGTTTTAATTGTTAGGATTTGGGGACAGAAATGGTCTTATAAAATTGGAGGCCCTAAGCGAAGTGAATTTGGTGGCCCCAAATGAAAAATTAATAATTAAAAATAAACAGCGAAAACAAAATAAAACTACTCAATTTATTTAAAACCTAGTGTACTCTAACAATAACAATGGGCAGAAGTTTTGCTAATTGTTCTTTTAACAAAATTCAGCCTTAGATTCAGTTTAAACTGCACAATTATTCATTGTCGAAGACAATACGTGAATAAATAAAAAAAAAACTTTTAGCTTATTAATTAGTTAGTTATTTTAATATAGAAAAAAAGGATATAAATCCCGCAGCATTAAACTATATGACAGTGATGGAGTTGTTCTTTCCTTATGCAAGCTTTTGTTTTTCCAAAATGCACATCTCATTGACTTTAAAGAGATTCAATAACCAAATTCCACATCTCATTGTCTTTAAAGAGATTCAATAACCAAGTTCCACAACTCATTGTCTTTAAAGAGATTCAATAACCAAGTTCCACATCTCATTGTCTTTAAAGAGATTCAATAACCAAGTTCCACACCTCATTGTCTTTAAAGAGATTCAATAACCAAGTTCCACAACTCATAGTTTTTAATTGGGTCTAATGCTTAAAGTCGATTAAATGCATAGGTACGTAGTAGTCGACTGCGACTGGGATATTTGAATTTTGGAAACCTCCAAGGGTGTAACTAATCCTTGTTAACCGTAGGCCAGTGTATCCCAAAATGTGGTAGGCGTACCTCCAGGGAGACGAGGGGAGTTTGAAGGGGGTACACGCTGCACCTCATTAACTAACCTGATGTTTTAAAATTATAATCCAAAGTGATTTTTTTAAAATGAATCCTATATTTTTTTTTGGGGGGGGGGGGGGCGAAGGTACTTAGTGTTATGGAAGAGGTACGGATATGTCAAACTTTTGAGTACCATTGCCATAATGCATAGCTAAAGATTGACATGGCCCAAGAAGAGGGAATTTTCTTTCTTAGATGTCTGGCAGATTACACGTTGCCTCTACATTGGAACCACTTGAAAGGAAACTAAAATTAAAATAAAA
This sequence comes from Biomphalaria sudanica, assembly GCA_036873155.1. Taxonomy (NCBI): domain Eukaryota; kingdom Metazoa; phylum Mollusca; class Gastropoda; family Planorbidae; genus Biomphalaria; species Biomphalaria sudanica. Next base: position 1,438,980 of record JAZGLO010002124.1, read on the forward strand.
TATATTTTGTGATAAAAATCTCTTTAATCTTTTTTTTTTAAGCTTTGTACATTGTACAATAAGGGTCAAAGGACACTCAAGATCACACAGAGCGTATTTAAATTTCCTGGTATCCAAGGCTACATCTTATCTCTGCTCTTTTCCTGTTGTATTTATATATGATCACAGCGACACCTAGGATAACCATTCCGATCGCAGACGACACGAAAATGGAGATATTTTGAAGGAAAAAAGTATCGTCCGCTGAGACCATTTCCGTTTTCTGATTCATTGTTTTCTCCAGAACAGTGTTAGTGACAGTCTCGTCTGCTTTGTGAACAAAACTGTGTCTATGACGTAATCCACTATTGCGGTGAGTAAAGAAGAACGGCGATTCCTGGGAGGAAAAAAAATCGTTCATTGATCTGTTTGTTAATCTGATCAAATACAGACGTTGCTTCAAACAAGAAGATGATTACGTCCTACGGGTGTCCCTAGGTCAATCTAGTCAGGCATGTTCATCAACGACTTAAACTCTGCCAAGTCGATGGTTTCTCTGGCACTAGGGAAGAAGGAGTATTTGTACAAATATGTCCTAGCATATTGAATGAGAAACGTGCCTTTTGTTTTGTATAATTGCTACTTTGCGTTTAAGTCTGCTATCCTGAAGGGTTTCTAAATTTAAAGATTTTACTAAAGATGTTACTCTAATCAAGTGTGAATATTCGTTTGTTATAAATGTGAAGTGCCTGTTTGATTGAGCCGCTGAAATCCTAACAAACGAGGTCATGATAAAATGCACTATATTATGACATTATTTAATGTAACTCAGGCATTAATATCTTGGGAAAGTAGCTTTTAGTACAAACATTTTATAAGCTAAAATAAAAGGGTTTCAATTCTACATTCATCCTGATTAACTTGTACAAGAATGAGAGAAAGAGAGAGAGCGCGAGAGAAAGAGAGAGAGAGAGAGAGCGAGAGAGAAAGAGAAAGAGAGAGAGGTTTAGGTTTTAATATTGATAAATGTTGATGTAATGTCACGTAAGACTTTTGTGCAAGTATTTAGTCGAAAAGAGTAAGTACGCCTTGATCTAAATGTCGACTCTTGAATGTAGGAATGTGGTTACTTCTTTTTTGAAGTAACGTCTGTATTATATAAGGTTAGAAGATAAGACGTTTTGTGACTCGTCTTCTACTGTCTAATTTAATGTAGGATGAGCTTGAGGTAAGCTCCACTATCAAACTTTGAACTGATGCAATGTCTTACCTTTGTTGGACATTTTAATTGAAATGCTTTCGTCCAGTCAGATTTGGTGGTCTTATTGTTCACGGGTTCTAACTGTGGATTATAAAGCAATGAGGTGGGGATGGGGTCGTACATTTCATAGGTCAGTGAGGGTTATATTTAGTAGGTGATACATTCTACAGCTCGAGTCAAAATACTTCATTTACTTTCTGTTTATATTTATGGGAAAGGACCAATGGCGAACGCTTTTGTGCCAGTTTTTAGTTTAGAATTTATAACTCCGCAATAGCTAAACTTATTAAATAGATGAAAACATCTGCGGACTCCTCAGCTATTGGTGGATAAAACTAAATTTGACTCTTTTTCCATATCAGCTATTAAATTTATCATTCAAGTCAACTTAGGGTAGGGGTCGGACCTAATCAGCGAACGCAATTTTCGCGGGAGTCATAATGAGCGAAAGGCCGTAAAAAAATAGCGACATAGCAAGTTAAAATATAGGAGATGATGCTTCCATGAGTTCTATCATCTAACTTCTTCCCTGAAGCAGTATAACTATTGTCCTCCTTGTGACATTAGGTCTAAATTTGTTTTCACTTTTCTCGTGCTCCACATTCTCCTTTCTCTGCTTGGAACATGATGTCTATATATAGTCTACGAGACTTGCGATCAAATATTTTTTTTAATAGAAAGAAAGAAACTACAAAATTCTATCTTGCCACCTCCCTATAGGCTAGTCCATTTCGTACTACTCTCCATTTCATAAACTCTCGTTACTGCGACAATTTTTGTTTTTAAAGAACTTATGTTCAGTGCACTTATTCACCATCAACTCGATCTCCCCCCCCCACACACACATACACACACGCACGCTGATTGACCCAAAGGCAGACCCCGAATGCGATGGATTGATGATGTATGGGAGGCAGATCTACAACAGCTTGGTTTTCGGGCATGGAGACGAAAGGCTCAGGAGAGATCTTGTAATTTTATACATGTATATTATATGGTAACTCTTATATTTATTACTTAATATTTAGTTCGCCTTTTTTCCGCTCCTGAAATCGAATATTTTCTCCTGGAAAACTCTTGGAAATCTCCTGAAATCCTAATCTCAGAATGGTGGGGGAACCCTGTGAAAATGATATCTGCACTTCTTTTAAACATTTACACACATATTAAAATCATTAATCAGCAGGTTAACCAGCCAGTTAAAAAAAAGGAGGACGGCAAAACAGAGGTCCCCTCCCCCGTATAAGCGCTGTTGAGATCAACTGAAGCGTCATTTCACCCTCACTGGCATACAGGAAAGTAACTGCCAACATATGACCTCTGAGAGACTGTTGGAAAGCTGCGAGTCAAACATTTTAGGCGGAAAGAAAATGCGGGAAAATATGCTGGTCTCAAATGGCCGTATACTCATGTGAAACACGTACTGCACTCATCCTTAATCTTCGAAATCGAAGACGTTGGGTTATGGTTAAAAATAGGCCTATTATTTTAATATTTCAGTTTACAAACAATAACAATAGATAAGACAAAAAGAAAAACAGATTAAATCAGTAACTAAATTATTATTAGCGGCTTTTTAAGCTTATTATAGGGGCTTTCGCTGAATAGGTTTTCAGTTAAAAAGGTCATTTTGAGCGAACACCCCATAATTTTTTTTTTTCAACTGAATGAAAAGCCTTAGCTATTCTAGCTAACTATTTCCTCATCTATTTAGAAGCATAATATGCATTTTGTTTTCGTCCAATGTCCATTGGTGCTTTTAAATCGCCTTAAGTTCGGACCTATTCTCGTTTATCCGGAATCGTTTTGAGAATAAAATTTCCATACATGTCAACTTTGACCTTCAGCTATGCTTTATTGTATGAGGGAAAACGAAAGTGAATATGTGGGAAATGTAGAAAAATTGAGTCTTTGTAATACCATTTTATTAGTTCTGCAGTTACTTCTGAAATAAATAAGAATGGATAAAAATTACGGGGAGGTGTTCGCTTTATATGCCATTTCGCTGATGGGCCTTTCCTATATAGCCAGATTCTATGTTTTAGATATTGACTTATAAAATCACACACCTATATAGATGCATCGATCTTAAAGATCCTGGAGACTTTAAAATTATGCTATCAGTGCCTATCACTGACCTATATAGATTCACTTTTCTTAAAAATCATGTAAAGGTCAACTAAAAGTTGATACCAAAAAGAATTTTAAATTACAGTATCACAGACCTATATACTAGTTTCATCGATCTTTAAGATCGTGTAGACGTCAACTAAAGGTTGAGACCAAAGAATTTAAAATCCGATTTGCATGTTTCACAAGTTTCATCAGAAATGAAGATTAAAACACTCTAGCTCAAATTTGGCTCCTGCAAGACGACTCCGACCTATCGTGGCGACAGTCTAGGGTGTAAACCACAGGACAATGAAGTAGCCAGTAGGCCTACTACTTTACAGTTCTGTGATAAATAGTTATTTCATGCTAGAATCAATATGAACATAGAAGAAAATGTGAAAATTATATACTGCATTAAAATTGTAAAACGACAAGTCCATAAACGTTTGCTTATAGAAATAGGATTTTAAAAAGTACGTAAGTACGGCTCCTTTCTAGCTTTTGCAATTTTCGATGATAAAATTATGATCAGATTATTAAAAGAATATTGTCTTCATAAAAGGTTAGATAAATTTGTATATTTTGACTATGCTATATATGACTTTTCATACTTACCATGTTGTTCCATAAGTTTATACCCATGGCTGATTGCCCCTTTTTACTCATGTGAAAACAGTCAATAGCGAAATACGACATGTCCATGTCACCATTGTCCTGTAAGGTTTAATACTGCGTTAAAATAGAGTATAGTTTATTCAACAAATTATTCATCAAAAATGTCATTTAGATTTTTTAAAAATCATAATAATACTGATAGTTGTTTGGGATATCTCTTCCCTAGATCCAATTTGTGGCGGTAGTCAAAGTTTACATAATGCCATTTGGGGTTTCGGCAAATTTGGTCTCAACATTTTTTACAGATATCTCGTAAAAACACTAGAGAGAAAACACAAAGTTTCTAATCATAGATTTCTTTTCTTTGAGGAAAAAAGGAAACAAACTTGATGAGAACAAATTGAATAGTAAATACTTTCTTACCAGTAAAGGTATAGACACGTCCCTAAAGAAAGGCTGCAGGACAACAGCTGCGTCATCACGTGTCTCGTACACACCGGACATGAGGAGCTCTTCAGTCTTCTTCTGAAACTCCTCACGAGTATTTTGCAAATTGTTAAAATCCTCCTCACTTTGTGGGAAGGAAATGCAGTCACAGACAAGTCTGTAGGAGATAGTGGTTTATTCAATACAGTCACAGACAAGTCTGTAGGAGATAGTGGTTTATTCAATACAGTCACAGACAAGTCTGTAGGAGATAGTGGTTTATTCAATACAGTCACAGACAAGTCTGTAGGAGATAGTGGTTTATTCAATACAGTCACAGACAAGTCTGTAGGAGATAGTGGTTTATTCAATACAGTCACAGACAAGTCTGTAGGAGATAGTGGTTTATTCAATACAGTCACAGACAAGTCTGTAGGAGATAGTGGTTTATTCAATACAGTCACAGACAAGTCTGTAGGAGATAGTGGTTTATTCAATACAGTCACAGACAAGTCTGTAGGAGATAGTGGTTTATTCAATACAGTCACAGACAAGTCTGTAGGAGATAGTAAGTGGTTTATCAATAGCGACACATACTACTCTAGGTGTTATAAAGTTTATTGGACATGCATTTAGTCATGCAATCAGAGACAACTCAGAGCATTTATAAGATGACAGAAATAATCTGATTGATTGATTTTTTGGGTTAATTAAACAATGGACAAATCTATGTTCAACATCAAGATTCATGACTTTAAAAATCATTCTTAGTTGATGCGAGAACATTAAGTGATACGCCCCATCTAAACACGTCATTTCTCCACACACTCATTCTAGGGTCAAGTTGAAACTTCACAGACAGACAAAGTGAGTTGAAATAAGCTTCGTAAAAAGTAAAAGAAGATTAAATGTACAGGTAATTTTCTGTTGTTGTTTTTTTTAGATCTATTTATCAAGTCCATTTTTATTGAAACATTCACACGAGAGATATGCCTCCACAAAATCAGGGACTTATTTAAATCAGCGTTGAACTATTCAAACCAGAACAGAATGAGATTACGTTTGAAATACAGTTACTTTTGCACCATCATGCACACTGGATCTTTTTTCAGCTGCCGTAGCTGATCAACATTCATGATTTCCACCAAATTGACCAATGTCCGAGGTATGGAGTACAAAATATCTAGCGTGGCCTTAAGATTCCTTATGTAGCTGTCAGGTGATGTTTCTACCTGCAATCTCAATGAAAGACACATTTTTTAAAAACACATTTAGATTGGAATTTACTAAACAAAAGAAAAAAACATTGTGGCCCATTCCAAAGTCAGAACAAGATATATATATATATATATATATATATATATATATATATATATATATATATATATATATATATATATATATATATATATATATATATATAATTTATTGATTTTTGTTTTGTCAGGTAAAAAAGAAATTGGGCAAAATTACAGCTTGGTGTGGGAGAAATAACGTGTACAAACTTTTTACCAGGCAGACGGACAGAGTGAGCTGATATACGATTTGTAATTCTTCTTTGATAAGGCTGACCAACCTTTGTAAGAGCCATTATTTTGTTCTTATTCACTAATGAATTTTTTTTAAAAGCGGAACATTTTTTTTAGCAAAAAAATAAATAAATAATGTTTTTCCATTCAGACCTTACGATCTATGGGGCAGATAATGTAAACGTCATCTGTTTCTGTGGCCCACGGTTAACGGTTTACTTCGTCCGTATGCCCCCCCCCCCCATCCCCAAAGAAGAACGTCCTGGTTAAGCGAATGTATAAATTTACTTAGAGTATATACAATTCTAAGGATATAGATCCAGACTTAGAAGATTCGCAAAATGAGCGTCTCTTTATGTATTGAACTCTTTACTCCTGACTACCTGTGGGAATACTTGTGGGAATACCCTGTGGGAATACCTGTGGGAATACCTGCTGTGTGTTGGTGTATGTCGTTGACCACACTGGGAAAACTCTTCGCTGAACCGTATCATTTTCTAAGTATAAAAAGAAATTAATCTAAATTAGGCAAGGGAACTAGAAAATATTGATCTTGAACAAACTCTTGATCTTCGGGTATCTCCTCATGTAGGGATTGTTCATTACAGAGTTTAATCTTCTTATCTTATATATTTGTCTTCGGGGGAAGGGTAAAGTCCCTTTTTATTTGTATCTAACATTCATTAGTTATTAAGTTATCAGTTATCAGTTGTATAAAGGAGGTAGTGACTATTTTTTTTTTATAAAAAAGTATTTTTATATTTTTCTTGTTTGAAATTCATTCATCGTATGTAACTTTTCCATGAAATTTATATTTATTTATCATAAATTAAAATGTACAGATAGATTGTCATTGTTGAAGCATTAGCCATTACTTGGACATTTGACACCAAAGACTTTATTTTACAAAGCTCGGTCTATCTTGTACAATTTGTTTTGCACGTATTTTCTCCCATTTCCCATTCAAGGCTCAAGTTTTGCAGTTATTCATAGTACGTGACAATACATGAGTCAATAACAAAAGTTAACCAATAAGTGTTAATTTATTAAATTTGCTGTATATAAAAAAAGGAGTTAAACCTCGCAGTATTGATAGATATGGAAGTGCTTTATCAGTTCTTCCCCTTAGATAAGCTTTGTTTTTAAAAAGTAATTTTAATTTTAATTAAATACGGCATTCAAAATCATTAACTATTTTACCAAAAGATGTTTTAACAACCCATAAAAAAAACAAGGTTACAAAAGACAGTTTGTGTGGAAACACAAACTCAAAATCGGCCCCCGAAGTGGTCCACCCAGGCAGGCTTCAATATTTTCAGAAAGAACATCCGAATGAAATTATATCAAAGACAAATGAGAGATAAGAATGGAGAAAGAAGGTTAACAGATCTTGTGTAATGCCCTAACGGTCCAGCAGATCAAAGGATAGGTGCAAGTGAATGCAAAGTTAGATGTGAACCTGGCCTAACTAGTTCTCCTTTCAGACCTTGTGGTCTATAGGGCAGATGATGTAAAGTTCATCTTTTTTTGTGGCCTACGGTTAACTAGGGTGTCATGTAGCCAGCACAACGACCAACCGCCTTTACTTTTCCCCAACTAATGTCAGGTACCCATTAGAGCTGAATGGACTCAGAGGCGCCCAAAGATTCCTAAGTTGAAAATCCCAGTCTTCACCAGGATTCGAATCCTGGACCACCGGTTAGGAAGCTAAGTGCTTTACCGCTCAGCCACCGCGCCTCCCTGGCCTAACTGATGACTTATAATTGATCTAATTGTTTTGAAAAGACTCAATCTCGTATTCGAATCCTCAAAAACAAAAATTAAAAAAAATTCCGCAATAAAAATAAAAGGTTCAGAAAAATGAAGTTTACAAGATTGCTATTCGTTTTAAAATGTGTCTAATATATAATACATACTAATTCGCCTTTTCTCTTTAAAAAACTGCTTGCATAACTGGTTTTAAAAATTAGATTTTTCGCTTTCAGAAAAAAAAAGTAGCCGTTGCATCAGAACTTTGAATGGTCTAAAATATTGTGATGTCGGATTTTCAATATCTTTTCTAGTTTACGAGATCTAAACGGGACAGACGGACAGACATTTCGCACAAAACTAATCGCGTCTTTTCCCCTTTCGGGGCCGCTAAAAAAGCTTATCAAAGGGAAAGAACCGCTAATTACTGCCATTTATCTGAAAATTACACAGTTTTTAAATCCTTTTCTGTTATATAAAACAAAATTATTTAATTTGTCTTAAATGATTAATTATTGGTTAACGTTTGGATTGATTTATATGTTCATGTTTATAATTCATGCTTTGTCATCCACTATGAAGAATAAAGCAAAATTTTAACTTGATCCGAGAATGGGAAGTCGGGAAAAATTGTCAAAAACGTAATAAGGGGATTAAATCCTCCACATCTCTCATTGAGTAGAATCTATTCCCCTTATTTCGATCTCAAAATAATTATCCACTAACAATTCAATAACTAACTGGTTAACATTTTTTGATTGATTCATGTCTCGTCAGGTTCAATGAATAATTTTGCAAAGTTTTAATTTGATTCGAGAATGGGAAAGGAAAGAAAACTCATGGTGAACCTTTGAACCAGACAGACAGACAAATAGAGTGAGTTGATGCGGCTTACGACAGTCATAGAGACAAAAGAAAGCAAAATAGCAAGAGATGCATCTGGTTCTTTCAAATGTCATATACTGTGTTTATGAAATGTCATACGTTTAGTTTATGAAATGTTATGTCTTATTAATTAAATGTCATGTGTCTTGTATGTAAAATGTTAAATGTGTTTTTTATTAAATGTCATGTGTCTTGTATGTTAAATGTTAAATGTGCTATTTATTAAATGTCATGTGTCTTGTATGTAAAATGTTAAATGTCTTATTTATTAAATGTCATTGTCTTGTATGTAAAATGTTAAATGTCTTATTTATTAAATGTCATGTGTCTTGTATGTGAAATGTTACGTGTCTTGTTTATGAAATATAATGTGTCTTGCTCATGAAATGTCATGTCCCATGTCGTTATTCATGAAATGTTATAATGCGTCTTGTTCATAAAAGATCAAGTCATATGTCTTGTTATGATATGTCCTATCATATGTCTTGTTCATGAAATATCTTGTGTCTTTTCCTTAAATGTCATGTCATATGTCTTGTTTCTGAAATGTCATATGCCATGTTCACACTTCTTGATTACTCACATGACATCTCTTACAGAGGTCGTTCGCACCAATGAATACAGTGATAAGCTTCCAGTCGTTATCAAAGTCAAAATTTCTGTTGGTTTTCATGGCCATCACCAGGCGTTCTGCTTGACTCAATATGTTGCTGGGTTAGAAACAGAGCAGAAACTCAACAAAGTTACAAGAGTCAATAATAACATATAACAATCTGTTTACTAACGCAGCAGAACTTTACGAGGTTATATAGTCAATAATAACATATAACAAACAGTTTACTATGCCTGCAGAACTTTACAAAGTTATAGTCAATGATAACAAAACAATCATTTAAATATAACTTACATATATAATCGCTTTTTATCATTTACAAAGCTTATACCAACTCACTCTTGTCTGTCTGGTAAAAAGTTTCTAAACATAATATTTGAAACACCCAATTTCAGATCAAGCTGAAATTTTGCACAATTATTTCTTTTTTCCTGACAACACAAGAATCTTTTTTTTTAAATTAACTAATTAGTTAATAAATTATTGGTAATTAATTATTTTGTTTGGTATCTCAAAAAAGGGAAAGAAATAGTACTGGACTGCTAAGATGGTATATGATGAATTAGTTCCCTGTATAGATCACCGCTCTAAATTGGACAAAAATATATAACTATCAATCTTCTCTAGTTATTAGTACCTCACTAGCAGAATTGTTAGCACGTCGGCCCGTGGAGGCGTAAGCCACGAGTTCAGATCGTTCGACCCTTTTTTTATGTAAATGTTTTTAAAAACCAATCACGTTGAAATCCACCCAGATATACCTTTCTCTCCCCCCATTTCTCCAACAGATCCAGGTAAGTGGTAGGAAAGCTAAAAGCGTCAAATAGCGCTAAAAAAAAACAATGGGTTAAAGTATTACTAATCGCACAGATTTATCGTGTAAGAATAAAAGCTTTTTGGTTGAGTGTTAAAAGACACTCTAGTTAAACGTACAAAGACAGGTCTCCGCTGATGGCAAAATTCAACTTGGAATCTATGTTGTCCACTCCAGTGGAGTAGCCGTAGATATCAGGGTTGTAGTTCTTTAAAATATCTAGGAAAGAGAAAATAAAACAGAATTTTTCAATTGTGACTAGTAAAGGTGTCACATCATTCTTTGGTTCTCACATGACAACCTAGTAGGACTATTCCACGAGTTTTAAAAAATAAATCTTGATTTACAGATGTCTACGAATACAATTTAAAATAGGTCGAACTATTTTTGCAACAATAATTATTATTTGAACATAAACAAGTTTTATATACTTTTTTTATTTAGAAGTGGCATGTTACCTATATCTCCAAATAATTTGGTAAAAAACAGTCATGGCTTCATTCAACAAATAAATGAAATAAAAGACCCAGAAAGACACCCTATCAACGTCGCTGCCTCTATCAGGAAAGTTCGATCATAGGCTTTGAACAATTGACAATAATACACCGTGTAATCAACGGGCTTTGAATTCAAATAATAATACAACTTTTCCTGTACTTCCGGTATATGGCTCTTCCATAGATGTTTTTTTTTTGTTTGTTTTGTGTGTGCAGAATAACACCTTCAATAGAAAGCGTCTAATTGTTGCCCTTAAGGTTATTCTGACCTAATGTTGCAGCTCAAAGAAAACTGTATCATTTACAATTAGTATTATTGAATTTTAAAAGAAATCTTTAGAACCAGTTTCATCATATAATGCCAAATTTCTTTCTTTCCATTTTTTTATTTAAAAAATCAGAAAAAAAAAATCTATTTCAATAGTTTGTTCAGAATGACTAAAAAGAAGTCCCACTAAAGAGACTAAATCTACTTACTGGGTAAGGATTGAAATGTAAGAAATGTTTCATCTCCCCCTATACTGAAATGATACAAATATTAGAATTGAACACAAAAAAAAATGGAAATTGTTTTAAAAAAATCAACTAAAAATGGAGGCCACAACTTTTTGTGGTTTAGCATAATTATAGCATCTGTGTTTAAAAGAGTTTTACCTCCAAGATAATCCTCTAAAGTCATGTAGTAAAGCTGTAAGCTGTCTACTCCCTACAGCGCGACCAGCCTAAAGACAAGAGTCAGGAATGAAAGTCATATTTTGTTGTTCAATATCCTACACCTGAAAGCAGCAGCAGTAAAACTTTACACCTCGTCAGTTCGCTTCCATTTCAACCAAAGTATGTTTTTTTTTTAATTTCTTCTTCATGGGTCACAGTAGTTTAGTTTGGCTAACATTCATTCAAACACTCAATGTTTCTGTATTTTTTCAGGAAAAAATATTATGGCCCGCCAAAATTTCTCCTTTAAGTTTTTGCCCATCACTGCCCTAGCTAGATGCCTGTACACTTCATCCAGTCTTTGCATTGAGAACGTCATCCATCTGTGTAGTGCCTGATTACCAAGTCCATATTTAAAAAAAAAATTAATGTTCAAATATCTAGTTTATAAAACATTTCTACTTGATGGATAGTTGAATATTGTGTGCCGAGACCATTCTTTAGAGAGGGCCTGAACACTGCAACGTTACAACCTGTGGAGAGTTAAGACCAATAGCTCCTTGCCACGTCATACAGACCTATGACGTGGTAACGAACTATTGGTCTAAACTGCCCGCAGGTTGTGACGTTGCAGGTCAGTGTTCAGGCCCTCTATAACGATTTGTCTCATATGAACACAGTGCCTGTCTAATGTTTGCTGGCGCCCGGGCATTTAAAGAATTAAACAACTTTGCTCATCAAATTATAACAATGCTCTAAAAAGATTTTCAAGTCTCAAAGATTTATTTCTTGACCAATGCAGTTCTAGAAACTTCTACTTACCGTCAATGAGTCTCCCAAAGCAGCGATGACATTTATATCAGATGGTCGAAGCTCATGAACTTAAGAAAAAAAAATGTGTTTAAATCTTTTTTTTTCTCACATTTGATAAAGATGAAGATGAATGACAATTAATTTCTTTGTGTATCTTGTCTGTTCTTCTGTTGTTTTTTTTCTATGGAATGCTTTTGTAGTTAATAGAAAAGGATTAGATGGAATTATACATTTAAAATTAGGATCAACATAACAGTCTAAATCAAGTTCGTATGATTTGAAACACACTATCATTGACACAAAAGTAATTATTGATTCTACTTGTAATAAAAACAAAAGCGAGGGAAATATTTTGATTTTAATATGTAGGAGGATGGACCAGAACTCAAGTTGAACGAGTTAAAAGGAATACTTTCCCAAAATAAAATTATAATGAATATAAAAAAATACTTTCACAGAATAAGATTAAAATATCCATTTACCCGATTTAGGTGTACTTGTTTTATTCTTCAATGTGCCATTGTCACTCTTCACAAGTGAAGTGTCGTTTAGATCTATCCTGACGTTGTGTAACTCTTTTTCAAATGTTTCGTTCACTTGAATTATAAAATCATTTAATTGCTTCTCATAATCATATTCATCATTACTCTCTAGAGATCTAACTTGCTGGAGCTCTTCACAAGGAAAATTCTGATATTAAAACAGTAAAAAACAGGTCACGTATTTTCTTGTAATATAGGCCTACTAACACTTGCAAGTACATTACTTAAGTTAAAGTTTAAATACTAGACTTATATAATCTTTGAAAAATACGCTAATGATTAGACTATGATAGATCATAAATATGCTCAGTAAATTTAGTTATCTATTTCAAAAGTATTTCTTATAGCACAATTGTTCAATGAAATCTATCTATCTATATATATATATAGTGTAAGTAAAATAAACGTTACTATTGATTACGTCGACACCACAAAGGCTATTAGTAATCATAAAAAAAACACATTGTTAAGGCCATTATTCACAGAACTACTGACTCCATTACTACCTTTGATTTAGGAAAAAGTGAATAAAGTTATTAAACGTTTTGGTGTGTCGTTTCATACCTACAGCTTCTTATTCTATGTATATTACAGCCGTGAACACCTACTTCTATTAAAGAGATGGATGGTTCAATCAGGAACCTTTCTAAAAGTTTCATAAAGGTCTCATTCTTGCCTAACTCTTCCACAGCAGAGGCGACTTCACCTAGTAGTAAACAACGTTGTCATAGTAACACAATGTTATAACAGCTTTTGTTTTTTTCGAAACTTGTGTGTTATGACTGTAAACATTTTCAAAAGTTGTATAATTACATTAATTTTGAAAAGTGTTATAGTCATTACAATTATGAAAAGTGTTATATTGATATACATTTTGAATTGCGTTATAAATTTATTCTTATATTAATTTTGAACGAACTGAAGATTAATCAGAGTTATTGTTCTTAAGTGAAAGTGAACCAAAGATGCCTGTTGAAAAGGACGAATAAGAAAAAACTAAGATTTAAAAATAAAAACCTAGACTCTTACACTCTGGCTCTAGATCTATTAGCACAGAGTCTAGAAGAAAAGGGTAACATTTAAAGACTAAATATACATTAGTTGTGTGCGGTATCAAATGCAGGCTAATCAGAACAGTTTTGTTTAAAGTTCACATGGCTAAAGTATGTTTTAAAAATCCAATCTTTATCCTACCTTCGCTAAGTCCCTTGACACTAGAAACCATGATCACTATCAGAAGAACTATGAACTTCAATGTTGCCATGTTGTCAGTATTTGGTGTCAATGACTTTGTTCAATAAAGAAAGATGTCACCAAAGCTGCCGCTGAAATAATGACGCTATTGAAAAGATCTCAACAAGTCGTCTGTCATGAAACAAACACGTATTTTTAGTAACAGCTGACTTGGATCATAATGATTTCTTACATACATCGGAACTAGTAAGAACTAAAAACAATGGAGGTAATAATGCTCACATGAATCTCGTTGATATTTGTGACTCCTTGAAATGGCGCAAATATGAGTTCTAATTATATATTTCTATTTAAGAAAGAAGCACACAGTTGCTTACCTTCCATACAGAGACTGTAATATGGGCAGCTGAATTGTATATCAATAGTTGTTTAAAATTTAAAATACATATGAGAAAGTTTTCAACCCAACACATCGGTCAATGTGGAGGAAAATAAAATCACAATAGGGAGCGAGAAGAAGAGAATGTAGCGGAATACAGAAAGAGAAGAGAGAAGGAGACAGAATGTTTAAGGGTAAGAGATAGTTAAAAAAAAAGAAAACAATAACAAAATATTTAAAAAAAAACTCTTTTGAAAAACGTAGAAGTCTATGCTACACTATCTGAGAAAAAAAAAAACTAACACCAAAGATGTCAACAAACATATTGAACACTTGTAGATTCTGAGTACATATTAATTCGTTCAGGGCTATTTAGAATAATGTAAATGTATGTTTTAATTCTTTAATTGTATATTTTAAGCGTTAATAAGAGCTTTATGAACATTTTGTTTTCGAACGCCTAAAGGCAATAGGCAAGCACCTTGTGTCTAAACCCCCCATGATTGTCCACACTCAAAACGCTTTGATAGTTTACTTGCCACAACCTCTCGTAGAGACTGATATTACAAGCAGCAGATAATAACTGACCAAATCGACCTAGTTTTTATTGTCAAATTAAGTCTGCAGTAAGTATTGACAGTTCAGTATCACATGAAGTCTGCAGTAAGTAGTGACAGTTCAGTATCACATGAAGTCTGCAGTAAGTATTGACAGTTCAGTATCACATGAAGTCTGCAGTAAGTATTGACAGTTCAGTATCACATGAAGTCTGCAGTAAGTATTGACAGTTCAGTATCACATGAAGTCTGCAGTAAGTATTGACAGTTCAGTATCACATGAAGTCTGCAGTAAGTATTGACTGACAGTTCAGTATCACATGAAGTCTGCAGTAAGTATTGACAGTTCAGTATCACATGAAGTCTGCAGTAAGTATTGACAGTTCAGTATCACAAGAAGTCTGCAGTAAGTATTGACTGACAGTTCAGTATCACAATCTCACGACAAAGTCAAGTCAAGTTATATAATTTTTTTTAACAAAGCTTACCAGTATCTGAGGGGAACAAGCGCTAAACCACTGCCATACATTTCAATACTGCAAAACTAAGCTCCTTTTTCTTTATAAAACAGTTAATTAATAATCACTAATTGTATTATCATTGACTTCGGATAATTATGCAAAAAAATCAACTTGATCTAAGAATCTGAATTGGGAGAAAAAAATATACAAAACGTAATAAGGGAAATAACTCCACACATATTGCCACATCTTTCAAGTAACATTTATTTCCCTTTTGCGTTGTTGAACAAAATAATTAATTAGCAATAATTAACTAACTATTTATTTGTATCCATTCGTGTTTTGTTAGGTACAATAAATAATTGTGTAAAGTTTCAACTTGATCCGAGAAATTGGGTGTGGGAGAAATAGCGTGCACAAAGCTTGTACCAGACACAGAGAGAGAGATGATATAAGCTTTGTCAAAACCTATGAAAGTGAAAATACTAATTAGAACATGCAAATTTAGGTTTGAAGACTAAGTGAGTGTGAATAAAACAACAACAATATGCTTTATTGCAGTGCTTCTGATTATTAACAACCAATACGAAAGAAGTTTACGTTCGCGCCGCAGTGCCAAGTTTTTTTTTTTTTTATAATGCTGACCTGCAGAAATGCATTATCCTGGCATGCACAGTAAATCATTGTATCTATAAAAAAAAGTGTAGGTTAAATGAAATATAAAGAGACGGGCTGCATGGGTAAATAGTTGGCCTCCTTGCATTGTTTTAGAAGATCTGGGGGGGGGGGGATACCATCGCATCCAGGTGCTTTGCCAGCAGCCATGTTCTCTATGGCTTTGTTGAATTCTGTTATGAAATGAAATGAAAATAAATGACATATAATGAGACGGGCTGCAGGAGTAAATACTGACATATGTATGACTGTAACTGACTTGAACGTCGTTAAATAGCCTTCATTTTTAAATCAAGACTTCAAGACCTCTTTTTACGAGCTTTTACACAAAAAACGTCAACAAAACGATGGTTGAACACCATAGAGCAGCGGTTCTCAACCTTTTATGCTCGGCGACCCCTTTTTACAATCCCCCACTTAGCCGCGACCCCCCCCCCCCCGCACACACACAGCAATAGAAGAATAGACAACAACAATCCATTTTTTCAATAGTCTATGGCAACCCCTGGCAAATCGCCAATCGACCCTCAAGGGGGTCGCGACCCACAGGTTGAGAACCCCTGCCATAGAGAGCTTCGATCGTTTTGTTGTGAGAAAGACGGGCAGAATTTCGTTGGCTGAGACGTCTTGAAATTTCATCAAAAGAACATTTTGAGTCATGTTCCCGATGCAGAGAAACGTGGCCTTTTGTGATCTTGGAGTTATGGGCAGAGACAACTATTTCAGAGACAACTATTTCAGAGACAACTATTTCAGAGACAACTATTTCAGAGACAACTATGGAGGTGCCCAGAAAAAAAAATTCTTGTTCCAGTCAGAGAGTTACTGCTGCTGATCATTATAAAACGATTTCTTAGTGGACAAAATAAAAGGAAAAACAACAAGGTTACAAAAGACAGTTTGTGTGGAAACACAAACTCAAAATCGGCCCCCGAAGTGGTCCACCCAGGCAGGCTTCAATATTTTCAGAAAGAACACCCGAATGAAATTATATCAAAGACAAATGAGAGATAAGAATGGAGAAAGAACAGATCTTGTGTAGTGCCCCAACGGTCCAGCAGATCATAGGATAGGTGAAAGTGAATGTAAAGTTAGATGTGAACCTGGCCTAACTAGTTCCCCTTTCAGACCTTGTGGTCTATAGGACAGATGATGTAAAGTTCATCTGTTTTTGTGGCCTACGGTTAACGAGGGTGTCATGTAGCAAGCACAACGACCAACTGCCTTTACTTTCCCCAACTAATGTCAGATACCCATTAGAGCTGAGTGGACTCAGAGGCGCCCAAAGATTCCTAGGTTAAAAATCGTAAGCCAAGTTGAAAAGGCTCAATCACTTAATCAATACCTCAAAAGTATCATCTCTAATCACAATTTGAATTTAAAAAAATAAAAGGAAAATGAAATTTACAAGATTACTATTCGTTTTAAATTAGGTCTAACTTGTAATGCATACTAATTAGCTTTTTCTCTTTAAAAAAAATACTTGCATAACTGATTTTAAAAATTAGATTTTTCGCTTTCAGAAAAAAAAAAGTAGCCGTGGCATCAGAACTTTGAATGGTCTAAAATATTGTCATGTCCGATTTTCAATACCTTGTCTAGTATACGAGATCTAAACGGGACGGACGGACAGACATTTCACACAAAACTAATAGCGTCTTTTCCCCTTTCGGGGGCCGCTAATAAAATGTATTTCACTTTCACGAATCTTTACATTGAAATTTGTGAGGAATTACTATTACCCCACAAGTAATAATTAGAACAAACAGAAGTATGTTCTATGGCTATGCTATGTATGTAGCCAATATTAAGCATCTAGTTTTGTGACCTACGTTTGTGAGCCACTGTGTTGAAGTGCTCCTGTGTTATTCAGTGTGCTATTGTTTTTATAACTAACACCCACTAACCCCATACACACTAGTCTTGTTAATCGATAACAGTACCTTTCATAAATATGTATGATAGTTTTGAAATACAACTTAATTAAGACGACCTGCTCTATCTCTACAAGGTTGTTAACGTCTTTCTATATGTGAACTCTCTTGTCTGTTTCTCTCTCATACAATCTTTATGTGTTATTGGCATCTATGTCTGCTGTTTTTTTTTTACACCAGTTTACTGTCTCAACAAAAATAGCTGAGAAGGATTTTGGGAGTCAGTTACACAGATCGGGTCTCAAACAAGGAAATCCTTTGCCGAAGTGAGGTTTTGACAGAGCGTCGCATGAGATTTGCGGGACATGTCCTACGACAAAATGAAATACTAATACCAGGAGTTGCGATGACATGGAGGCCAATACGAGGAAAGCGCAATCAGGGACGTCCTCGTATTACTTGGCGCCACACCTTCATGGAAGATCTCAGAATAGTGGACACAAGGTGGGAGAAGGCTGCAGACATTGCCAACGACAGATCTTTATGGAGACAGCTTGCTGCCCAATGCGCCTAACGGCGCGGGACGACTAAGTCTAAGTCTTTTACTGTCTTCGTCTTCTATCGTTTATCTTTCTTCCTCTCCCCCCTCCCTCTCTCCCCTCTCTCTCACTCTCTCTCTCCCTCTCTCTCTCTCTCTCTCTCTCTCTCTCTTCGTGTCAGAAGAGACTCCAAAAAAATTAATATAAAAAAACAACAACGCGGCAGATACATTTGAGACTCAAAAAGAAAAACTTCATTAGGGCCAAAGATTTCAGTGAAATATTAGTAGGGCCTATATATTGTTAGTGTTTTGGTGCAGTACTATTCCTATCGTTTTATTCGGAGATCTATAATGAGACCTGTAATATCGGCCCTAAACATATTAATATTTTTTTTTAGATACAAACGATTCAAATACTTTCTCTTAGATTGAGAGGAGGAGGTAATCTACAACTTTCAACATCGTGTCAAAGGGCATCCAATACCCATCTTTGCTTTCTTCAAATTCTATACCAAACTGACGCTACACTTTCCACACATTTTGAGACTGATCACCGATTGGTTAAATTATTTCGTTCACTTTTACTATCGTTTCGTTGCTGTGTATTTTACGAAAGAAAAAAAAAAGATAAATCAATGGTAGTTTTTCTGAATCTACTTAAATTTAATATGAATAGTTTTTTTTTTTTTTTTTTGCTTAATTTCAAACGCCCAAAGTCTTAGTTCTGCATTAGTCACATTGGCTTGTTTTAGCACAGATTAGACTATATAAGCTTATTTTCTTTGCTAATAAATCTAAAATTATATATACGGTGTATCTGACCAAATAACTTAAGAAATATCTATTTCTGATTGCTTTTTAAGTATGGACTAATTTCTATTAAATGTTGACCTATTAGCATACTTCTTATCGTCCTCTTAAGTTTATAGCCTATATAGCAGACGTGACTTTACAAAAAGTAGATAATTACGTCCTACGCATTTCACGTGTCAATCTAGTAAACCATGTTAATCAATGACTTAAACACTAAGTCGTTTGTTTTCTTGGCTGATTCAGGCAACCCATTCCATTCTCTAATGGCACTAGAGAAGAAGGAGCACTTGTACGACTTTGTTCTAACGTATGGAATAAGAAATGTGCTGCTATCTATGTGTCTTTCTGAGTATTTCATTAGGCTTTTTTTTTTCTATTTATAAATTATGGTTAGTTTTGATTATGTTCTATATCTATTTTACTTTTTATTCTTCTGACCTGAAGTGTCTCTAACTTTAGTAATTTTACCAATGGTTTTACTCTAATCAAATTGGAATATTCGTTTGTTATAAATCTCACTGCTCTTTTTTGTATTTGTTCTAGTTTCATTATGTTTTTTTAAGTTGAGGGATTCCAAATAGAGGATGCATATTCTAGTATTGGCTTAACTAGAGTTTGTAGCATTTTACTTTTATCTTCTTGTTTGATTTGTAAAAAAAATTATTTAATGAACACTAATGTTTTGATTGATTTTTACATAACTTAATTTACTTATGGAGATTCTTTGATAACTGGTCATTTATTATTACACCTAGATATTTTTTAGTTTTTATTATGTGTGACCAGTTTACCATTAATAAATTAAGTAGTTTTATTTGTTTTAGGTGTTTTGTTTTTGTTACTCTTAATAATTTGCATTTTTCTGGGTGAAAAGACATACTCCATTTTGATTTCGATTTCTGTAATTATTCTAATTCTTTTTGTAAAATTTCTGTATCTAGTGTTGTTTTATTGTTCTATATATTATATGCAATCATCTGCAAATAATCTGACCTTTGTCCCTGAACTAATGCAATTTGGTAGATCATTTATGTAAATTAGAAACAGTTGTGGGTCCAAGACTGTTCCTTGAGGTACTCCTGAGTTTAATATTATTGGTGTTGATTTGAAGCTATTTATTTTTACAGTTTGTTCTCTTCCTATTAGAAAATCCTGAATCCAGTGATGTTATGAACCATTAATGACAAAGTATTTTAGTTTATTAAGCAGCATATGGCGGTAAACCTTGTCGAATGCCATATAAATGTCTAATAAAATTGCACCTATTTGCTCTTATCCCTTTGAAAAATCAATTAATCCTATTCGTTGAGTTTCACATGACCTATATTTCCTTAAGCCATGTTGAGCACATTATGTTTGTCTAATTGGTTTATGATGTTTCTACGTATTATGTGTACACCGTGGCGTAGCTACCAATGTACGGGTGGTGCGGGCCGCACAGGGCACCAAGTGGAGAGGGGCACCGAAATTCTCCCAGTGTGTATTAATTTCCTATTTCCCTGAGCTTTTCACTAAAAACGACTAATTGTATGGACACGAACAAACATAAACTACTGTATTTTAAACATGAACTAACGATTTATAAACTAGTCATGTCGCTATTTTATTTCATCTCCTTGACTATTTCTTCCAATCAATGTAAGCTATAGAACAGTTTTGAATCTAATTTCAGACACACGGTACATGTTGTTACTACACTGATCAATGCTCTGTAATATAAAGAAGGCCAACCTTTGTTTTTACTTCATTGTTTAGTCCACTGGTTTAAACTAGATATTGAGTTTACAAATATATTTCTAAACTCTAGCTCTAAACAATTGTCTTAGTTTATTCATTTCTTTATGATTCTTTATAGTTTAATTTTGGAAATAATTCTATTGTAATGTCTATATTTTTAAATAAGCTAAACTTTGTTTTCTACGAGTTTTTTTTTAACTATTTAATTTCAATACTGTAACGTAAACAAAATGATGAACAGTGCTCAACACTGACTAGTCTGGCTGGCGCCTCAAAACCCTTTTAAGCTCAGACGGAGAAATCGGCATCTCTGGTTCTGTCCGGTCTGGGTAGACTATAAGGGCCCCATACCCAGATCTATCGGAGTCCCTCATTACCGACCCATCGGTATAACAGAAAATGGCATCTGATGGGTAGGACTTTAGTGTAGCTGATGCCAAGTTTTGGATTATGGCAGGTGTTAATCGCCTCTTGGTGGCTCCCTCTTGCCCTATAAGGGATATGCTTATTTGTCGGGCCGGTATTCTCCTCCACGGAGGGCAATTACTAATTCTTCTAATTGGATTCTGTCAGTGGAGTGTCCAGCTGATTTTGAAAAATTGGCCGCAATGAGGAGGAACGATCGCATTTTTATGCGGTTCCTCTCCCTCCACTGTCGCACTAATATTGAGGTGGGTAGCCTAGAGTCGCCCCTTTTATAGCGCTCATAGGCTGTAAGTACCGCCCTCTCCCTCCTTAAATGTAAAGGGGCCACGTTTGTTAAGATTTCAGCAGCGTTTGTTGGGCTTGTCCGAAAGGTGCCACAAATGAACCTTAGTGCCTGTGATTTTAATCGGTCGAGTGATTCGAGGGCAGTTTTACTAGCATATACTTGAACTATATAGCTGACTGCCCCTAAGTACAATGTGCGTAGCATGTCAGCTTTGTCACCCCACTTTGCGCTGGACAGCTTTCTTAGTAACGCTAACTTCTCCGAGGCTTTTCTTTCAACTTCCTGGACGTGCTGGAGCATTGACAACTTTCTATCCAGGCTCACACCTAGATATTTTGGCGTGTTTTCACGTTGGAGTCGCAGCCCACCGAGTTGAAGCTCGAATGGAGCCTTAAGAATGTCTATCCCTAGGCTGAACAGGGACCAGGTCGTTTTGGCAACGTTTATCTGAGTCTGTCATTTGTCGCAATACGAGGAGATGGTTTGGCCTGTATTTGGTCGACTTTCTTGCCGGTTGACCAGAGGACAATGTCATCCGCATAAAGCAGTTTCTTCTTAAGTCTAAAGAAGCATCGAGACAATTTGAAGTCACACCATTGCCAGAGTCCACCGACTATAGGCGAGCTGTTATTGGGTATGAATTAACTGAACAATTAAAAGCAACAAAGCAAGATGAGACGGTTATCATTGAATCCAGAAAAAAAAATGATGAGGCCGACATCCTAAAAAGAAGAAAATACTTCAATATCGCAGGTTCTAGAGACTAAAGGACAGCACACAAGCATGCCTTTAGTATACTCCTCAAAAATTCATACTGAAGAAGCTGAACCATCAGACAGTGTAAACAATACAGAAAGCAGAATAATAAACTCTAGAATGAACGAGATGAATGAATGAGATTTGCCTGATGTCACACATAATATTCGCATACACCTTGTCACTCAAGGATCTGAAACAGTTCAGCGTATGGACAGTCAATTCAGAGAGGCGTATAGACATCAAGAATCAGCAAAAGGAAAGGCTAGAAAGCTTTCAAAGGCTTGTTTTTTTCCGGCAAATGTCAAACGGCGAGAAAGTTCTTTGAAAGTGGATGTGTTATTCGCCTAAAAAAAAAAATCCTTATTTTGCTTCTCCTGAATACTTTTCTCAACAAGATCAAGTACCAAATCTTCATTTAACTCCAAAGATGGATTCAATGAGTGGTGGAGGTTATCCCCGAAAATAGAAAACCATGAGACCAGCAGAGCTCACATTCAGTCATCGCTTGCTTGGAGGGAACTGGAAGTTCGCCTGAGAGTAGGGAACAATATGGACAACAAGGCCCAAGATTTGATTATAAAAGAGACGAAAACCTGGAGAGTTAGTAAAATTACTATCAAAAAACGATCCACTCTTGAGGAAGCATGTGCTTCGAACTAAGCTTTGTTTCAGACCGAATACATACATGTCTCCACGAATACAAAATGAATTTATTACAATATTGGGGGAATCACCTCAAAAAACAAATCATACAGCAAGTAAAACAAGCCAAATATTTCTATTATTTTTGACAGTACACCTGACATCTCAAAGCTGGATCAAACTTCCCAAATTTTACGGTATGTTGTCATGGATAATGACGGGGTGCAGGTTCGTGAGTCTTTTGTTGACTTCATCGACACAAAGGACAAGCATACTGCTGGAATCACTGAGATGATTCTAGAGAAATTGCGTTCGGGTGGCTTAGACATAATGGACTGCAGGGGTCAAGGCTATGATAATGCTGAGGTCATGAAAGATCATTAAGGTCATGAAAGAATTAACAATATTTGATTAATGAATACATATTATTTTGAACAAAAAAGTAAGGTTTTGCAACGTTATTAATTAGTTAGTTGTTTTTTTTTGGGGGGGGGGGGCATCAAGATGATGTACCGCACCAGGCATCATATACTTTAGCTACGCCACTGTGTGTACAGAATTCTAGTATTTACCATGTGATGCTGGTGAGTGATACTGGGTTGTAGTTCTGAACGTCTGAAATGGACACTCCCTTTCAACTGATAGATCTATATAAAATTTAGTTCAGTGCAAAATAGGAAGTAGGGGGCGACATACTTCGTTTATAGTAACCAAAATGGTGGCCGACGAGTTTGGACGAAACATGAAATATGACAATAACTAGATCTAGATTTACTAGGTCTACTTGTATATCTGGATCTAATTTAGATCTATAAGTAAAAGCAAGCAAAAAAGTAAACAGAAAGTCTACTAAAAAAAGAAAAGTACACACCTTTATCTTTTTTTTTTCAAATTCATAAAGAAAAGGAACACAAATAAATAACCAAACTTTTAATTAACTTTACTTTCGTCTTTACCAAACTAGGCTTTAATTTTATATTAAATAGATTAAATTAATTATTAAACTTTTACTTTAATTAAACTTACCACTTAGATCTATAAGGCACATTTCTCGTTCCATATGAGTATATGAGGCATATGCTAGGACAAATTTGTACAAAAGCGCTATTACTATTAGAGCATGGAATGAGTTGCCTGAGCTAGCCAGTAACTTGGTGGAATTTAAGTCATTGGTTAATATGCATGACGCGTAGGACATAATCATCTTTTTTTTTGAAGTAATGTCTGTATCATTTAAGTATAAGATAAGATAAGATCATGAAGTGAGCTAGACCAGAATCTAAGTAATGACAATGGCAATGTCTTCAATTCCGGAGCCGAAGTATTGTTAAGTATTAATAGTTATTCTATAATTTAAGAATACTAGATTCAGATTAGATCTAGATCTATATTAGACTAGATGTACACACCGGCTACTCCTGTTGATTTGTTCCAAGGCTTTATATTGTTTATTATGACCACTAACACCCATTTATTTATTTAATTTTTCTTTCAATTTTAACTAAATGGCCACATTTTAACCATCAACTTAAAATACTTTTTAGCATGTATAATTAAAAGTATCTGTTACAATGAAATTTCATAGCATGCTCTCTCTTTCCTTCTGTCTCTCTCTCTCTTTCACATAGCCTACTAGAATAGACAATCATAATTAGTTATATTATAGTACATAATACATTTAAATAGATTTGAATATAGTTATATTCATGTTGTGTTGCTAGATCTAGATTTCAGATTAGCACAATGTATAACATCATTGCCTAATCTACTGCCAATAAAATAATAGACAAAGTGTAGTAGATTTCCAATAGTATTAGAATAAAATAGTCACATGAATGATAAAACTATTTTCTATGTCTAGAGATAGATTTATAGATCTAGTAACTTAAAATGTTTGTTGTAAAATATTTCAGATGGCAGAAAGTTTAAGAGGAAATCTGGGACTGAAGAGTAGCCGTATGTATTTGATTATAATTACATTTTAGAATTAATTTTAGATCCAGCTTTTTGACATTGAAAATAGTTTCATTATTTCAAAACTAAAACTTGTAATGAATAACATAAAAATATGTTAATAGTTTAAATAACATTACAACAAAAAAATATTATAATATTTCGTAAAAAATGTTTACATGTTTCGGATGTTCCTTCAGAGTAGAAGGTAATCCACATCCTAATCCAAACATTCTACAAGATAACAGGGGATGGCAGCGGGTAGGGTATGAACCTGGGACCATCAAGGCAACCAAACGATGGTTCAGCTCACATACCGCATGACTGGGCAGCATATGTATTGTAAGCTTCCCCCATTTAAAGTGCTGACTTTTCTGTTTAAGTCTCATACTGACTCACAAAATTGTGACTTCATTGTGTTTTTTTTTTTTCAAATCCTCTTCTCATTTCTAGAAAGAGGGGAGCAAGAGCTTCTAGGGTTGGCAAGAGATAACTAATGAGTACAACTACTAGATAACTAATGAGTACAACTACTAGATAACTAATGAGTACAACTACTAGATAACTAATGAGTACAACTACTAGATAACTAATGAGTACAACTACTAGATAACTAATGAGTACAACTACTAGATAACTAATGAGTACAACTACTAGATAACTAATGAGTACAACTACTAGATAACTAATGAGTACAACTACTAGATAACTAATGAGTACACAACTACAAGATAACTAATGAGTACACAACTACAAGATAACTAATGAGTACAACTACTAGATAATTACAAGCCATGCCACAAACAGGTCCTTTTACTTATGTATACAATAGTATTATTGAAATACTCATTAACTTTGTTACATATATCTTTTCTTAGCCCTGGCCCCTACTGCTTGCAAGTTGTCCACTCAGTACTTGGTCCTTGACCACATGACCAACCATTATAACAAGATTGCAAAAGCAAGGTGTAAGTTAATTTTGATTGATGCTACTAAAGAGTACATTTATTGAGAACTAAATAAAATGCAGTGTCCATTGTACATATTATAATGTCTGGAATTAAAATATAAGACAATGAGGTTTGTAACTTGTGTAATCCTTTTATTAATCTCTGAATTGAAGACTTGCAACACATGTCCTTGCGGAATGGCTTTAATAAATTCTTTTCACATCCTTCAAACTATATGTTGTGTTATTCAGCACAATTGATATTAAGTTTCCTATCAAATTAAAACTCTTTGGAGAACTAGAGACCCTTGCGCAGAGTATCGCAGATAAGTGAGTAGTTATATGAACACTTCCAACATTTTAGTTTAAAGTGTCCTGCTGGAATATAAGATAAGCACACACAAAATTCAACAGGAAGGAATAAACCATTTTTTACCTTAATTAAGAAACATTTTTTAAATTGCTTCTGGTTTTTGTAATAAGCCATGAGTAATAAATGGGCTGCCAATTTCTAATCTCAGTTTTGCAGATAGAAGAAAATGTACATCAGGTACAAGATCATGCTTCAAAAATAGATGCTACAGCTAGAGCAGTTGGCATGGAAATTAGTGCTGAAAAAAGAAAAATACTAGTTTGTGGTGTAGATAGTATGAGATGTTGCATACAGTTGAATGGCATAGAAGAAGTTGATTCATTTAAATATCTAAGTTACAACATAAAAAGATATGGAGAATCAGGATTAAAAACCTGTTTAAGCTTGGTATTTGCTGTCATGAGCAAAGTGTGGAAAATCTGAAAGAGTAACATCAGCTTCCAAGTAAAACTAGAACTGTATTCTTTGCTAGTGTTCTCTGTACTCTGATATGGTTATGAAAGTTCAACATTGAATGCAGAGTCTGAAAGAAGAATTCAAGCCTTTCAGAGTGAATATTACAGAAAAATGCTGGGTATCAGATACCAGAATAGAAAACAATTGAGTTTGTACTGTTAAATTCAACACTGGTTTGGCAAAATAGAGGAACTCCTCAATTCTGTGAAGAGAAAAAAGCTGAGCTGGTTTGGTCAAATTGTAATTCATTACTCATTGTTGAAAGTCATCCGTCAAGGTACAGTGGATGGAGCACAAAGAAATGGGATATAAAGAAATCTGGTTGGACAACATAAAAGAATGGAGTGGCCTCTTTGTTGATATCCTCATAAGATCAGTTGCTGACTGGAAAAGGTCAAGGGACGGTTGATGAGATGATGATGATGATTGGTAATCACTAGATTATTAAGCTTTTTATAGTAGGTGGTTTTGGATAGAAGTTCAAAACTCCTGCCATTAAGGCCTTTCAGAGGGATAAGCAATGGCTTTTGTAACTCTAATATGTTTACAGCAGATAGTGGTTTAATTATTTAATTTGAAGGAACACTCAAGCAACTTTTACAATGTGAACAAAAAGTGGTAAGTAATGTCTGAAGTTTAATATAAACTCTATGTAAAAAGTTCTGAATTACTACTTTTATTATAAGTACTTATATTATTGAATTATATTTTCTACAATTGTGTCTGTTTTGCAGCTGTTATTGATACTAAGCCTCCGAAGAGTTTAACAACTAGTCAGAAAAGTAAGTTTTTAGTTGCAATAATTTAACAGCAGAATTTTTTATTGAAATTCATAGATGCTTGATATATCCAGTTGAAAGCATGTTTCTTACCAATAATATTGCAAAATTTTTAGCAGTATTTTTTCATGTTGATGAACTGTGTGAATTTGATTACAATAATTTGCTTGTATCTCTAGATAATACAAGATCTATTCATTATCATTTTAAAAAAATAATTTTTTAAAAATTCTTTCTCTATTTGTAATAATGACCCATGATCTAAAAGTCTGAATGGTTGGTTCCTAGTTATAAACAAAATAATCAGAATTTTAAATATGTGAATGTTTGTGATAATTATCGTCATTCAAATACAGTCAAATCTAGTTAATTGAACCACCAGTTAATCAGTTCAGAAGCTTATTCAGATAGAAAGAAATTCTTTTATATAATTGAATCTGTTTAATTCAACCAGTTGGTTATTAGGACTGGATTAATTCAGGTAACATAGCGTGTATACATTTTGGTATTATGTACAAAGAATATAGCAAGAAAAAGAAGCGTATCTGCTGGGTTGCTAGCATTCACCCTACTATGGATAGACAATTAAACATGCCCAGATTTTATATTCTTAGGCTGTATAATAGAAAAAAATGGAGGTTGAGATTTAGAATGTCCCTAAACAATTTGATCTGCTACTAATATGTTCAAAATTTGACCTTGCACTTTTGTTTTGTTTTACTATGAAGTAAGGAGGAATTGAAAAAAAGAAATTCTAAGAAAACTGCTCTAATTACAAGAAAACTGCTATTATTATAAGAAAACTGCTATTATATTATTGTAATTGCTTCCTCTACATGTCAGTGCGAGACAGAAGGAACAGAGAGTCACGTATGAACACTCCCACTCTGCTCAAGTCTTTCTCTCGCTCTCACAGTGATCTCCAAAGTTACCATGACCTCTTCAATGTTAGTAACTGCTTAATTATTTATTTTGTTTTGTTTACTGTCAAGATTTATTTCATGTGTTGTTTTTAATGTGCCAGCTAATCATACTATTTAGATAAGCTGATTGGCCTTGGTTAATACAATAAAAGATTGAATCTAACCCTCAGGTAAAAGGGGGTGGGGGGCTTCTCTAAATGCTAGTCCCCTCTCACCCACATAAAATGCTGTAGACACTCTCTGACTGTTCTTCATGTGCTCACTTCTAAGTCTAGATGTAGGCTAGATCCTGGTGTTCTAACATGTCTTTTGACACTTTAATAACATGTACTCTTAAACATACTTGGTCCCATAGCTAAACTGGTATTGAAAATAAAAGAGTATCAGTTTGTTTTCATAAGATCTTCTTAACCAAGAGTTTATATGCCTAAGAGTGCAATTCAGTATTTTGTTAAAGGAAGTATCATTTAGTGCTATTTAACATTTTGTATTTCATGCTTGTTAAAATATATCAAAAAGAGTAAGGGAAGAAAACATTGACTTTGGAAATCTTATCTTATCTTATCTTATCTTATCTTATATGATACAGATGTTACTTCAAAAAAGAAGATGATTACGTCCTACGCGGCATGCATATTAACCAATGACCTAAATTCTTCCAAGTCACTGGTTTTCCTGGCTAGCTCAGGCAACCCATTCCATGCTCTAATATCGCTAGGGAAGAAAGAGCATTTGTACAGATTTGTCCTATCATATGGAATGAGGAATGTGCCTTTATCTTTGTGTTTTTCTGAGTATTTTCTTAAATTTTGTTTTTGTATTTGAAGATTATGGTTCAGTGTTTTATGTATAATTGCTACTTTACTTTCGAGTCTTCTGTCCTAGAGGCTTTCTAAATTTAGTGATTTTACTAATCGTGTTACCCTAGTCAAATGTGAATATTCATTTGTTATGAATCTCACTGCTCTATTTTGTGTCTGTTCCAGTTTCTTAATGTTTTCTTGAGTTCATGGGTCCCAAACAGAGGATGCATATTCTATTATTGGCCAAACCAAGGTTAAATAACATTTTAGTTTTATGTTCTTATTTGATTTGTAGAAATTTCTTTTAATAAATTCTAATCTAATGCTTTGTTTAATTTTTTGATAGTCTCATCAATGTGAGGATTCCATGAGTCTTTCATTTATTATACTGATTGCTTGTGGCTTTGAATGTGAAAAGTGCTTAGATCTTCAAAGTAGTGTCAACTTTAATAAAAATATTATTAACATTTACAATTTCAATCATTGACAAATTTATTTAAACTAATTGTCCACTTTCACTCCTGTATCTATCAGTGAAGAGTTATGATATACATCTCATTTAAAGGTTCATTGGAGATTTGACTACATCTCTATAGCAAGCTAGCTCTAAGGAAAAAGTAAAGGGGAATAATTGATAGTCTGGCCACTTGTTGTTCTCTTTAATAATATTGGTTCATTACCTGCCTTACAGATTTGCTGGCCTTGAACTGGACTTTAGATGGCTGACTGGTTTTGTGGTTCGCACTTTGGACACAATGGTCCCTGGTTTAAACCTTGCTCTACAGTTTTGACCTATGACCTAATAATCATTGTTTTTAAACATGTCAAATTTATTAAACAAAAAAACAATTAGGCCCTACTGTCTTACAAATGTTATGGTGTTAAAGTTTCTTCAGAAGATGATTTGTAATGTTTTTGTTTGGTTCCAGGATGAGCCAGAAGATGAGGATAGTAGACTTGTACACTCCATCATGAAAGCCACACTTACTGGTCAGCCTGGAAACAGCAACAAAGCTACTTATGGCTCCACTTCATTGAATGAGTCACATAATCTAGATAGCAGTATGTTGCTGAAACAAGGTGGAGATACTCATATGGGAAGCAGAAGTTTTCGCCCTGTTTCAGCCAGGTCCACCCAGTCCTTAAGATCAGCAAGGTCTGGTCATTCTGTGACCAGCCTGACCTCAAGAGTGTCCATTCATGACCCTGCCAAAGTGACTTACCAGGGTGACTTGCTGGACAAAAGGCCTCACCTCTTCACTGAGCCCGATAGAGCATTCACTCCGAGGACACTTAAAGTCAACCACGACTCTAAATTAAAGAACTCCAAGTGGTACAACCCACCTCGTAGGAGCAGCAGTCAGTCGAGAGCTTCCATGGAGAACACTGGATCTAAGCCTTCAAGTGTCAGGAATAAAAAGTCTGATTTGTTGCCCAGACCTAATGCTTCAAATCAAGATCTCCAGGATGCTCCTGAAACTGCACACCTTTCTGAATCTATGCTGATGGACATCACTTTACGAAGTCGAGATGGGCACCAACAACATGAGGGCAATGGTATGGTTCCCCCTTTGGCGATCTCCATGGACCAGGACCACATGAATTGGCTCCAAGAGCAGGCAAGTAAAGCAGAGGTCAGAGCACGGAGTCAAGGTAAACTGAGGTCCTCCATTCACTCTGATGAAGAAAGTCAAGTGCAGGCTTTGAAGTCCAAGAATACTGACCTGAGAGATGTCATTAAACTGGAAAAGACAAACATGTAAGTAGACTGAGTAAAAAACGTAATATTTATTAGGGCATAGGGTATAGGTATCAACATAATAGAATATTCATTTTCACTATCACGCCACTAACCTTTTTTCTGTTGCTCTTAGCTGAAATATTTCCAAATTAACTATATGTATTTTCTAAACAATAAATAAATTGAGTTAAAAAAAAAATTAAAGTACCTCTTTTGGACCTTGCGATCTATAGAACAGATGATGTAAAGGTCATCTATTTCTGTGGTCAACTGTTAATGGGTTTCATGTGGTCAGCACATTGACCAACTGCCTTTACTTTCCCACACTAATCATGGGAACCTATTAGAGTTTGGTGGACTCAGGTGCATCCTAAAAATTCCAAATTCAAAAGGCCAGCCTTCACCTAAGACTCCCAGATTTTACCACTCAGCCAACATGTCTCTTACAATAAGTAAAAGTAAAGCTCCCCTTTCTGACCTTGCAATATATAGGACAGATAACTTTACAAGTAATTTGCCTTTAATTGAGAGTGATTTTTAAATAATCTATAATGCAAAACAAGCAAATAAAAAAAAAATTAAATGTTGTAATAAAAATGTTATAGTTCTGCAACTTTGAATGTTGTAGCATTACTGTACTTGGTATACTTGGTAGCCTTGGTATACCTGGTAGCCTTGGTATACTAGAACTCCAGAAGTACTTTTTATCACATTCTTTGATTTCCATCGCAGCCAGCAAATGCTGGAGTAGAGTGTAAATAAATTGAACAAAAAATATTGTTAAAAGTTATCTGCAACATTGACATCACCTGGAGCATAATGTTTATAAACACTTAGTTGTGAGTTCATACCCTGCCTGATGCCACCCCACCCCCCCACCCCCCGCCCTGTCATCTCTGCAGGAGGTTTTGACTAGGAAGTAAATTATATTCAACTCTGAAGGAACATTTGAAACATGTCAAACATTTTACAAACAAAACAAACAATTCATCTTTTTATGATCTTCCACTTGCATTGTAGTCTGAGTGTCTGCTGAATGTATACTTTTATGTCTATTTTATATTATGAAATATCTTTTTTTTTACTAAGCTTATACCAGCTCACTCTGTCTGTCTGTCTGTCTGTCTGGGTGGAATCTTGTACATGTTATTTCTGCCACTTCCCATTCTCAGATCAAGTGGAAACTTTGCACAATACTTCATTGTCTCTAACAACACACAAATCAGTTAAAAAAATATAATAATTAATTAATTAATTTTGTTTTATATAGAAATGTTCCTTGCTACGGGAAGATAAGCCTTGTGTAGAGAATTAGTTTTTTTTGCTAAATAAACTTTTTTTATATGATAAAACTGACTACTTTATAAGTACTTGTCAAGCTCAGTGGTTGACATCTCAAGAAGCATTTCATCCTAGAAGCAATCATCATGGAGCTCAAACTTTAGCAACTTTTATTTTGTAAAAAAAGCTTTTGAAAAAGATCTAGATCTATTAAAAAGTAATGACATGATTTTTTTAAGTATTTTTTTTTTATTTTACTTAACATTGCTGTTGTGTAAATGAAATCTACCTAATGCCATTAATTTTGTAATTAATTTTTTTCTGATCATCCTATAGAGAGTTTACAATTCATTGGAACAAAGTTGTCTTTCCTTAATTAAGGGAATAAAACAGAATTAATTTTAAATGTGTAAAACAATTCTCTTTTTTTTCCCATTAATGGAGAGTTTTAATACTGCTAGCTAGACTATCACTAAATTAGCTGCCCTTTATCACCGAATTAGCTGCCCTTTATCACTGAGATAGTTGCCCTGTATCACTGAATTAGTTGCCCTTTGTCACTGAATTAGTTACCTTTTGTCACTTAATTAGTTGCCCTTTGTCACTGAATTAGTTGCCCTGTATCACTGAATTAGTTGCCCTTTGTCACTGAATTAGTTACCTTTTGTCACTTAATTAGTTGCCCTTTGTCACTGAATTAGTTGCCCTTTGTCGCTGAATTAGTTGCCCTTTATCACTGAATTAGTTGCTCTTTATCACTGAATAAGTTGCCCTTTGTCACTGAATTAGTTGCCCTGTATCACTGAATTAGTTGCCCTTTGTCACTGAATTAGTTACCTTTTGTCACTGAATTAGTTGCCCTTTGTCACTGAATTAGTTGCCCTTTGTCACTGAATTAGTTGCCCTTTGTCACTGAATTAGTTGCCCTTTATCACTGAATTAGTTGCCCTTTATCACTGAATTAGTTGCTCTTTATCACTGAATTAGTTGCCATTTTTCATTGAATTAGTTGCCATTTATCACTGAATTAGTTGCCCTTTATGAAATTATCCCCTTCTCTTAAATTATTTCCTTTTTTGTGGTTCCCAAACTTTTTTGTCTCGTAGACCCCTTGCCATGGTTTCTGATTTTCGGTAGACCCCCTGCTTAACTTGTATTGCATTTTTGCAAATTCATCAAAAATTTTTTAAACTAATTTCTAAATGTAGTGAGTCTAAGAGTGAAAAAGTAATTTAAAGCTGCATTTGAAGTTATACAGATGTCATTTTTATTGATAAAATTTAAATTTAAACCAATTAAAATTCCATTGGCCTCCTTCAGTCGTAGAACGACTATGGTTCATCTCAGAGCACACTTCCTCATGTGGCTGTGGAGCCCTATTTTGGAGAGACTTTCCCATCCACAAATATCGTAGGTTAATGTGGCTTTTGCTTCGGTGGTAGAGGAGCTGGCTATTTTTCGCATTGTCTGTTTTTCTTCCAGGGCTGAGGCCCATGTTCTTTCGCTATCCATAGCTTTCTTGGTCACTGTCTCTCTCCATCTGGTACGGTCTAGAGCTATGTCTTCCCAATGGTCAGTATTGATGTTCACTGATTTGAGGTCCTGTTTTATTACATCTATATAACGGAGGTGGGAGCGTGCAGTTTTTCTTGAGCCAGTCGCGAGTTGTCCATAGAGGATGACTTTCGGGATGCGTTTGTCCTCCATCCGGCGAACATGTCCAAGCCAGCGAAAGCGGCGTTGTCAGTGGGCTGTAAAGATGCTGGGTATACCTGTTCGTGCAAGGATCTCAGTATTGCACACTTTTTCTTTCCAAGTGATTTTTAAGATCCTACGGACACATCGCAAATGGAATGAGTTCAGTTTTCTCTCTAGCTTCTTAAATCATCAAACACACTGGAAATGTAGGCTCATCATCCGTTGCTACAGATGTTTCCTATAAGAATTTGTTGTTATATAAATTAGTCCTTGAAACATTAAATATTAATTAATTAATTTGCTTTAGGGATTATTGTAAACGTTTTCACAAACAGCAGTGTCTCTTGTATTTCTTGATCTTTCATGTGTGGCTCAAATATTGGGTCCGCAGAACTGTTTTCACTAACAAGAGAAGCGGCGAAGGCGAGTAACTGGCACCAAAACCAGTAACCCTGGACAGACGGGACTCATTAGCCTTGGCTTTCTACCCACCTAGCAGAAGGATAACTGAATTCAAACCTCTGCTGTCTTGCAGCTATAAACATGGGTTTTGTGAGTCAATCATGAGGAAAAATAAGGAGCCAGGAACTCTTAGGCAGTTTGCAGCAAACAGCGCTACATCCTGCAAGGGCCAGCTAGACCGCTGATCCCAAACTGTTTATGTCATTTGAAAAGAATGACAAAGAAGCTTTTAATGTTATACCACTGATGTTCCCTTGAACTGTATTATTGCAATAAATTCGTTTAATATCAGAAGTAGGTTTGTGTAAAATAGTTTTTAAAACTACTTCAACGGTATGTAAAATCAATGTTTACCTACTAAAGTGTTTTCCGTATTTGGCTATAAATAAAGAGATATTGTAAGTCGTTCACAAATCATCATCTTCTCTAAATGATGTCGAAAAGAGATTTTGTGGGTCTATTCTGAACTTATCTTTTTCAAACTTTTATCTTTTTATCAGGGTGGCATCGTCTCAAATTATCCTACAGCGTAATTAGTTTCATATCGTCCTAAAAAAAAGGCACTTAGGCAACCGCTTGTTTAACAAGGAATTAAGGAATGAATCCCAATTTTAAATAATCAACGGTGTAAATCTACATTTCTTTTTGTTAAACATAACTTACATATAGACAAAATTAAGATATTTAAATAAGTATTGAAATTAAATACAAACATTTTTCGTTTCAATAGCAGGATAAATATTTAAAGGATTAACTAAGGTACAAATTAAATATTAGTGTAGGAAATAATAACATCAATGGGGGTGAAAATTAAAGTGAAATCCATTATCGTAGACCCCCATGAACATCCCCCAATTTATTTTTTTACTTTCGTACACCCCTTGGAAGTCTTCTTAGACCCCTGGGGGTCTATATAGACCACTTTGGGAATCACTGTTAGTGATTGTGAATGTTAGTGGAGAGGAGGTCACAGTGTGTGTGTGTATGTTGGTGGGGGGTGGGGGTAGGTAGAAATAAAGCCTCCAGAAAGATGAAAGAAAAAAAGAAAAAAAAATGCTGCCATTATATCAGTGCCAGATCCTAGAGTACGTGTGGCAAAGATCTTCACATTGTATTGCCCTGCATACCATCAGCCATGCTTTTACCTGGCAGGTTAAACCAAATAGTCATTGCCAGATGTGCCAGCTAGGCTGTTGTCATTGTAACCCACATTCCTTGTGAGCTTCATTTCTTTAGAAAGTGGTTCTCAGGTTGTTTTTGTATTGGTGTCCATCTGAAACTGTTTTAGATCTCAAACTTCTTTTCATTATTTTTTGTTATGTTAAAAAAAACATTAGATTATAAACTAACAAGATGTGTCCAAGTTTTTCTTTTCTTGTAATTCTGAAATTATAATTGTGTAAATTGTTTCCATTTACGAATTTAAAATAAAACAAAACTTTTTTTTTTTGGGGGGGGGGGGGGTTAAAACATTGATTATAAAATTAATAACCTTGAGGTATGTTTCTTGAACAAGTTTCATGTTCTTCTTGTTTTCTGCTTTCTATCTCTCTTCTTATAGCAGGAAAAAAATATCTTTCTTGAGAGTTGAAAGCATTATAAGGCTAGAAATATGGCTCCAAGCAAATTCTTTTTTTTTTTTTTGTTTTTGTTTTGTTGCTCATTTGATAAGTATTTTTATATTAGTGTGTATTCTGTTGTAAAAGTTGGCATTCCCTTCAATCAGTGGAGTCTCACCACTCTGTAACCTCCTGGATCCGCCAAAGACTGCTAGAGGAGTGAGTCATCTACACAATGTTCTATGACCAGTTTAGTTGAATTTCTTTTTGTTGAACACATTTGTAGTTGTTGTTATCTATTCAATTGTTTTGTTTTATACATTTGGGATGTTCCTTTCAAAATGAAGATTATTATGTCCTAGACCAAACCTGATGCAAGATGCCAGGAGATGGCAGTGGGCAGTGCTTGAATTCATGACAATAGTGAGGACAGTTTGAGGTCCATGCCACATGACCAGGCAGTCATTATTGTAGTACCACATTTTAGTCTCATATATTAATGATTTAGTAAGACTTAGTAACAACTGATAAAGTAGGCCCCTATTCATCTGGAAGTAAGAGTGGAGTGATTAACTGGTCTAAAAAGCTTTTATCCTCTGCTATGTCCCAAAGTCTTCAGTCTACTATAGAACTAAATCACATTGTTGATCATTGGTAGGGGAATAAAACTTTTCGAGATTTTTTTTTTTGTACTGGCTAGAATATCAAAATTTGTTAGAATGTAAAAATTTAAAGCAATACATAAAATTACATTTAATGGTGAATGTTAAAATAAGAAAGATAAAAAATTTTAAAAAAATACTGGTAAAGTGACCATTGGCTACAGTTTACCACAGATAGTTTTTTGTTTGTTTTCTTTTTTTTTTTAAGCATACTTCTATTATATACATGTACTATCTCTATATTCACTATGTCTCAAGATATTTCTAGATTTTTCCCAAACATTTTGCTCACAATTAATAATGGATATGTTTCTAAATTCATCTTCCATCTATTTACAAAGCAGTGTTTGTCAGTAAACTGCCAATCTTATCTTATATAATACAGACGTTACTTCAAAAAAGAAGATGATTACGTCCTATGCGTCATGCATTTAGTCATGCATATTAACCAATGACTTAAATTCTGCCAAGTCACTGGTTTTCCTGGCTAGCTCAGGCAACCCATTCCATGCTCTAATATCGCTAGGGAAGAAAGAGCATTTGTATAAATTTGTCCTAGCATATGGGACGAGGAATGTGCCTTTATTTTTGTGTCTTTCAGAGTATTTGATTAAATTTTGTTTTTGTATTTGAAGATTATGGTTCAGTGTTTTATGTATAATTGCTACTTTGCTTTTAAGTCTTCTGTCCTGAAGCGTTTCTACATTAAACTATGATTAAAACATTTTAGTAAAGGTGTTAAATGTGAATATCCTTTTATTATTCAGAGCTAATTAGTTAAAATGTCAAAAGTTAGTTTTATTATTTAAACAATGTTCTTCTGTACCAATACATCTTTTATTAAATTATATATATATATATATATATATATATATATATATATATATATATATATATTTATTGCCAAAGGCTACTTATTCATACCTTCCAATGTATAATCAAAACAGCTTCGTTTAATTTTAAAACTGCTAACCCTTTTTAGCTTAGCAAGAACTTAATCCCCCTCACCTCCCAAAACATTCAAATCTTTTTTTTTTTTTTTTTTTATTTTGTTGTTGTTTTTGCTACAAAATTTAAAGAAAGAAGTTCTCAGTTCCTTTATATCCAATTTTTTAAAAATTATAATTCACTCTGTGTGAAGAGATCTTGATGTTAATTGATCCTAAAGTTTGGTCATCCACATAAGTAGATCATATTTTTTCAAATGTTTTCTTTTGCAATACCTATGCGCATTATTGTTGAAGGTAGAAGATGGCTATAATGGACAATATCTTAATGCAAACATACATTCATTTGATGTTTAGTCAACAATAAAATGTTTTTTATTTGTTGTTTTCCAAGAAGAGTTCTTGAACTTTACATTTGCTTTCAGTAAGTTAGTTTAGATTTATTTTAGATGCATAATTTTTTTTCCCATTTATTTATATTTGGCTGGGGAGGGCAAAATATTGTCTTAAAAAATTAACATCTACAAAATACAGATTTTCTTGGTGGTGTTTGTGGATTTGAGTTAAAAAACAAACCTTAGTTGGGGGGGGGGGTATAAATAATTTTTTTAACAAATTGTCATTTTCCTTTTTAGGGATGAAGAACAAAAGTACTTGAATTTTGCTAAAGACGTCACAGATGATGTTAGATCTCGTGGTATATGTGCAGACAGGTGACTATTGCTAGTGTACTTGTATAGATCAGCTGTGATGGCTGTTTGTTTTGGAAGAAGTTTACCAATACAAAAGATGTTTGCGGAAGTAAAATAATACAATTAATGCTGTTTGATCATTTCAGTGTCCTCCACCTGGTGTTTGAGAATCATATAGAAAGGAGGAAACATGAACTTGACGAAGTAAGTTGATCCTACAAATACATTGACGCCACAAATAGATTTAAATAAATAGATCAACTCTTACCTGATCTTAAATTCATCCAAGCAAATAGATTTCCTCAATCAAAAAAGAGTTTTTAATACACAAATGTGAACAAAATTATTATTGAATGGTCTAAATTAAATATACCATAATGGAGTTGTTATTATTGCATAGTGATAATCTTTTCGGCTCCACATTCGGATAACTTTTACTAACAAAAAGTTGAACAAAATAATTTCTTCTATCTAGCTTGAACTGATTTTGTTTGGCATGTAAAATTTTCATCCAGTCAATCGAGTTTCTTTACTTCTGCTCCATTGTTTCATTTTTACTTTTAAAATCAGTGAAAGAAGAAATCAAATTCTTCAATATTTTGATCATTTAGTTTTCTATAAACTTTCAATTTTTGTTGTTTTTTGTTTTCTTCAGGGCAAAATGAGGAAAGTTATCAAAGACTTAAAAAGAAATTTGGGAATTCCAGAGTATGTGCCATCACCTGTGTCCAGCTACAGCAGCAAGAGAAAGGAGAGCCACTCTAGCAATCTTGGAACAGAGAATGCTCAGTCCTCAAGCACTAAAGATGACCCAGTGACCAGCTCTGCATACATTGACACCATGTCAATGGCGGCACAGAACCTAAATGGCCACTCTGATATGATTTCTACTCTGAATTCAACTTCATCTATCAGTTTTGGCAAGACAAAAGAAATACTTAGTACCATCAACTCTGAGGCAGCTTTGGAACATGTAAGTGAGAACGGTTTAGATGGAGATGATCTTTTGAAGCAGTATCAGCTAAACATCACAGCAAAGGATGCCAAAGGTGAACTGATAGGCAGTGAGGATGCTTCCCTCACTGAAACATACTCTTCCCAACAGCTGTCTAGGGTACCACGACCTGCC
Organism: Biomphalaria sudanica; assembly: GCA_036873155.1. Taxonomy (NCBI): domain Eukaryota; kingdom Metazoa; phylum Mollusca; class Gastropoda; family Planorbidae; genus Biomphalaria; species Biomphalaria sudanica. The sequence goes on from JAZGLO010002124.1 coordinate 1,478,220, forward strand.
ACAGGGGAGCGAAGAGTCACAGACGATGATGATAGAATGTCTCAAAGTTCCAGCGTTCCAGCAATGAGTTCTGTCAGCACTAACAGCAGGGCAAAGAGAAGAGAATTGAAGAAGGTCAATGCTATGGACAGCTCATCTTACAGCCATAATGGGAATGACCATTTGGAGCTGGATAAAGGAAGCCTGGACAACCATGACCACACACTAAATGAGGATTCCATTGATGACAACACATCAGTAAAAAGTTCCCTGTCATCTAGTAGGCCAGTTGCCAAACCCAGAGGCTCCAGGTCAGGGGCAGCCATTAATCAATCCCAGCAGTCTAGCCAGGATGCTCTACAGGATGAAGTGATCAATGAAAATGACCACACCCCACAAAATTCTCCCTCTCCTGAGCCCAGATCACAAAGCCACCACTCAGAGGTCAGCCAGGAGAAAACTGACGATGACTATGAAGAGGACTATGAAGAAGATGAAGGAAATGATGCAGATGAAGATGATGAACAAGGCTCCACAACACATAGAACATCGGATGATGACTTTTAGTACAAACTTATGAGGACAAAATTACAAAATGTTTTCATCATAAAAAAAATTTATTTGGAGAAATTGGTTAACCTGACCAAAAAAAGATGTCTAAAAAGAACATTTCAAAAAGTTACATTTAAGAAATGTGCCTCACAGCATACATTTTTTATTTCGTAATGTTTTATTTATATTTCAATCACTTTTTCTACAGAGAAAATAATTTTTAGTAACTTATCTCTACCCTGTAAAATAATGGATATTTCCAATATTCAAAAATGTATTTTGTGATATACAAATTTCTATTTAAAACTTTTTATGTTGAGACCATCAGCTGCAAGAAAGAGATATTTAGGATGAGGATGATCCTTTCTATAGCATCACCATACTATCATATTTTTGCATCTCTAAAGAAGTATTGTCTTCAATGGATTGGTGGAATGCATGGGCTTGCATATGCATGGACAAGTAACCCATTGATTTAGGAATAGTCTCAGCTTGAAATAAAGTTCCTAGCCTCTGAGTGTGCAAGCCACATGTATTTGTACCTTCTGGGTGCACCACATGTATTTGTATCTGCTAAGCGCAGAGGTCAGAGTAATATTTAGGAATATAATTCTAACATATGTATATGAAATGTGGTATATTACATTAGTGTTATAGTAGTCAGTTTCAAAACATTATTTTTCATGATGTGAAACAGAAACAAATGTTCTATGGCTGAGATGAAACTTCTGGAGGAGCACAAGATTGTTTTATTTTTAATGCAGTTTATTTAATGTCTTACTAAAGTGGCCATTTGAATCATTGTTATCTCAGTATAATTTATTACAATGAACTTTGAAAGGTTTTTTTTAAATTGAAATAATTACATTTTTACATAGAAGAGTACATTGAAATGATCATAATGATTAAGATAGTATTTCTTAAAAAAACAGAAAATCTAAGTAAACTCTTTAAAAGAAAGTTTCATTCAAATGTTGGGGTTAATAAACAGTTCATTGCACAAGCATTTAAACTATTTGGGAACCCTGAAATATTTTTTTTCTTACAATCATACAATCATCTTTGTTAATTTTTATGGTCTTAAAAATCAATGGATATTATATTTTCTTTTTTAATGTTTCAGAAAGATCTTAGGTAATCTTTATTTATTTACAAATAGATTGATTGGGTAAAAACAATATAACAAGAGGTTCTCACTTTTCTTTGCTGCTGACATCAAGATATAGACAATTATTTGCATTGCCCTGCTATCACTCTTTGGAAATATCAAACTATGATCTTAAGTTATTCTACTTGTAATTGCTATAATATGTCTAGATCTACTGATTAATCCAATGTGATTGCTTTCCATGTGACATTATCTTTGTTCAACTTATCCTCTTATTTTATGATTGTGATTGCAGTATCTACTGAGGTACTCAATTCGAAGTACCTGATACATATGTGATATTTTGCTGAAAGATATTTTCTGCCCATTTGTGTGTGTTTAATGTGCAGGTGTCTTGTTTGAAACTTGTACACAAAAAATAATTAAAAAGATAAATATGCACATTATTATTTGTCCATGTCAAAAGCTAATTAATATCTTCAGTCATTATAGTGCTGGGTAGGTCTATTTTCCACTTGGTCTGGAATTTATTTTGTCTCTATATATATTGGTAGCTTAAATTTGTACGATTTTAAAGACATTTTTCTGGATTTTTATTTTCTGAAATGAATGATACGCAATTTATTTTTAGTAACATTCAAAACTTGAAATGAAAGGTCTATTTCATTTCATAAATACAAAGGTTTTGTTTGTAAACCTGAGAACTTTGATTTGAAAATATCTAGATAATTGGTAACTTTTTAAAAATAAGTCTGGGTGTCAAAATCTGTGCTAGTGTAAATGTGAAATGTTTATTTGTGAATTTAACATTTAATATACTTTTATAATTTACCATAAATACTTAATCTTTTCTTAGGTGTCATGTCAGTAAAAAAAAAATGTCATTCCTTATTGGCACAAGGTTGTCAAGAGCCAAAACCTGTTGACTGTGATCTTTACACACATAAACTATTTATATTTTCTTTAGTCATATTTACATATAATATAGTATTTATTGACATTATCATGCCCGTCCATTTTGTCAAAGTATACATCTGTATAAAGTAGTCTATGCTATCATATGTTATAAACAGAGTCTTTTTATTTTGTTATTTTTATAAGCTCATGATCTCAATATAATAATTTGAGGGGTAGCCATATAATGAACTGCCATGCTGTTACTATATTATATTACATATTATATTAAGTTTTAGATGATCCAGATAGTTCCATTCAGATGTAATTCTCACACAGATTTAGAAAGGATTATGTAAGACATTTCATCACACTTGCAGTAGATGCAAAAGTAGAGAGGGAAGTGAGTAAACACATTCAATTGAAAACAAGTTTGAGTTAAAAATAAAATGATGTTGACAAACAAAAGTAGGACACAATTGAAGAGGAGAAATGTTGTGGCTCTGAATGAATTATACAGAATTAATTGGAAAATCAAAGAAGTCAGGTAACATTTCCCCTTTCAGACCTTTTGATCTTTGGGGCAGATGATTTTAAGGTCAGAAAATTAAGTCAGGTACCCATTAGAGTTGCGTGACTCCGGGGCACCCTAAAAATCCTGAAATTGAAAATCCCAGTTTTCACAGAGCTTTGAACCCAGGAACCCCTGGTTTGGAAGCCAAGCACTTAACCACTCAGTCACCACGCCGCAAGAAAATTTTTTTATGGGCTATGGACAAAATATTTGTCTAAGTTTGGACATTTGACTTTTTTCATAGTGTACTTCTATTCAAATGCTACTTTTGTCTAATGTTCCTGCTAAAAAGCTTTTTTCAAAGTTTTTCTAAACAAAGTCTGAACAAATAAAGATTTTTTTTCAATTTGATTATCGCATTCTAGTATATTATGCTGTCACAAGCACAATGTTTTTGAATGTTTCAATCCTGTGAAAAACATTGTCAAGAAGTTTTGATTTAATGTTACCTTGAATTAATCTGCTAAAGTTTGAATTTTTTGCCATGTGTTGATAAATGGTCTTGTTATTTTAAAGTCTAATATGAAGTAACTGTTTAACTGGTTTACTAATGAAAATAATAGCAAGTATTGAAGCCTATTGAAAGTACTTTCTGTTTCATTGTTTATGCATTAAACTGAAACCAATTATTATAGAAGGCCTGAACACTGATTTGCGACATTGCAACTTTTGGGTAGTTAAGACCAATAGCTCGTTGCCACATCACAGGTCTGGCATCACGATGTGGGACAACAGTTGAACATTCGAATACTTGGGTGGAAATCTCAATTGTAGAGTAAAGGTGGGACAACAGTTGAACATTCGAATACTTGGGTTGAAATCTCAATTGTAGAGCAAAGGTGGAACAACGGTTGAACATTCGAATACTTGGATTGAAATCTCAATTGTAGAGTAAAGGTGGAACAACAGTTGAACATTCGAATACTTGGGTGAAAATCTCAATTGTAGAGCAAAGGTGGAACAACAGTTGAACATTCGAATACTTGGGTTGAAATCTCAATTGTAGAGCAAAGGTGGGACAACAGTTGAACATTCGAATACTTGGGTTGAAATCTCAATTGTAGAGCAAAGGTGGGACAACAGTTGAACATTCGAATACTTGGGTTGAAATCTCAATTGTAGTGCAAAGGTGGAACAACAGTTGAACATTCGAATACTTGGGTTGAAATCTCAATTGTAGAGTAAAGGTGGAACAACAGTTGAACATTCGAATACTTGGGTTAAAATCTCAATTGTAGAGCAAAGGTGGGACAACAGTTGAACATTCGAATACTTGGGTTAAAATCTCAATTGTAGAGTAAAGGTGGGACAACAGTTGAACATTCGAATACTTGGGTTGAAATCTCAATTGTAGAGCAAAGGTGGGACATCGGTGGAACATTCGAATACTTGGGTTGAAATCTCAATTGTAGAGCAAAGGTGGGACAACAGTTGAACATTCGAATACTTGGGTTGAAATCTCAATTGTAGAGCAAAGGTGGGACAACAGTTGAACATTCGAATACTTGGGTTGAAATCTCAATTGTAGTGCAAAGGTGGAACAACAGTTGAACATTCGAATACTTGGGTTGAAATCTCAATTGTAGAGTAAAGGTGGAACAACAGTTGAACATTCGAATACTTGGGTTGAAATCTCAATTGTAGAGCAAAGGTGGGACAACAGTTGAACATTCGAATACTTGGGTTGAAATCTCAATTGTAGAGTAAAGGTGGGACAACAGTTGAACATTCGAATACTTGGGTTGAAATCTTAATTGTAGAGCAAAGGTGGGACATCGGTGGAACATTCCAATACTTGGGTTGAAATCTTAATTGTAGAGCAAAGGTGGGACAACAGTTGAACATTCGAATACTTGGGTTGAAATCTTAATTGTAGAGCAAAGGTGGGACAACAGTTGAACATTCGAATACTTGGGTTGAAATCTTAATTGTAGAGCAAAGGTGGGACATCGGTGGAACATTCGAATACTTGGGTTGAAATCTTAATTGTAGAGCAAAGGTGGGACATCGATGGAACATTCGAATACTTGGGTTGAAATTTTAATTGTAGAGCAAAGGTGGGACATCGGTGGAACATTCGAATACTTGGGTTGAAATCTCAATTGTAGAGCAAAGGTGGGACAACAGTTGAACATTCGAATACTTGGGTTGAAATCTTAATTGTAGAGCAAAGGTGGGACATCGGTGGAACATTCGAATACTTGGGTTGAAATCTCAATTGTAGAGCAAAGGTGGGACAACAGTTGAACATTCGAATACTTGGGTTGAAATCTCAATTGTAGAGTAAAGGTGGGACAACAGTTGAACATTCGAATATTTGGGTTGAAATCTCAATTGTAGAGCAAAGGTGGTACAACAGTTGAACATTCTAATACTTGGGTTGAAATCTCAATTGTAGAGCAAAGGTGGGACAACAGTTGAACATTCGAATATTTGGGTTGAAATCTCAATTGTAGAGCAAAGGTGGTACAACAGTTGAACATTCGAATATTTGGGTTGAAATCTCAATTGTAGAGCAAAGGTGGGACAACAGTTGAACATTCGAATACTTGGGTTGAAATCTCAATTGTAGAGTAAAGGTGGAACAACAGTTGAACATTCGAATACTTGGGTTGAAATCTCAATTGTAGAGTAAAGGTGGGACAACAGTTGAACATTCGAATACTTGGGTTGAAATCTCAATTGTAGAGTAAAGGTGGGACAACAGTTGAACATTCGAAAATTTGGGTTGAAATCTCAATTGTAGAGCAAAGGTGGGACATCGGTGGAACATTCGAATATTTGGGTTGAAATCTCAATTGTAGAGCAAAGGTGGAACAACAGTTGAACATTCGAATACTTGGGTGGAAATCTCAATTGTAGAGTAAAGGTGGAACAACAGTTGAACATTCGAATACTTGGGTTGAAATCTCAATTGTAGAGTAAAGGTGGGACAACAGTTGAACATTCGAATACTTGGGTTGAAATCTCAATTATAGAGCAAAGGTGGGACAACAGTTGAACATTCGAATACTTGGGTTGAAATCTCAATTGTAGAGTAAAGGTGAAACAACAGTTGAACATTCGAATACTTGGGTTGAAATCTCAATTGTAGAGTAAAGGTGGAACAATAGTTGAACATTCGAATACTTGGGTTGAAATCTCAATTGTAGAGCAAAGGTGGGACAACAGTTGAACATTCGAATACTTGGGTTGAAATCTCAATTGTAGAGCAAAGGTGGGACAACAGTTGAACATTCGAATACTTGGGTTGAAATCTCAATTGTAGTGCAAAGGTGGAACAACAGTTGAACATTCGAATACTTGGGTTGAAATCTCAATTGTAGAGTAAAGGTGGAACAACAGTTGAACATTCGAATACTTGGGTTGAAATCTCAATTGTAGAGCAAAGGTGGGACAACAGTTGAACATTCGAATACTTGGGTTGAAATCTCAATTGTAGAGTAAAGGTGGGACAACAGTTGAACATTCGAATACTTGGGTTGAAATCTTAATTGTAGAGCAAAGGTGGGACATCGGTGGAACATTCCAATACTTGGGTTGAAATCTTAATTGTAGAGCAAAGGTGGGACAACAGTTGAACATTCGAATACTTGGGTTGAAATCTTAATTGTAGAGCAAAGGTGGAACAACAGTTGAACATTCGAATACTTGGGTTGAAATCTTAATTGTAGAGCAAAGGTGGGACATCGGTGGAACATTCGAATACTTGGGTTGAAATCTTAATTGTAGAGCAAAGGTGGGACATCGATGGAACATTCGAATACTTGGGTTGAAATTTTAATTGTAGAGCAAAGGTGGGACATCGGTGGAACATTCGAATACTTGGGTTGAAATCTCAATTGTAGAGCAAAGGTGGGACAACAGTTGAACATTCGAATACTTGGGTTGAAATCTTAATTGTAGAGCAAAGGTGGGACATCGGTGGAACATTCGAATACTTGGGTTGAAATCTCAATTGTAGAGCAAAGGTGGGACAACAGTTGAACATTCGAATACTTGGGTTGAAATCTCAATTGTAGAGTAAAGGTGGGACAACAGTTGAACATTCGAATATTTGGGTTGAAATCTCAATTGTAGAGCAAAGGTGGTACAACAGTTGAACATTCTAATACTTGGGTTGAAATCTCAATTGTAGAGCAAAGGTGGGACAACAGTTGAACATTCGAATATTTGGGTTGAAATCTCAATTGTAGAGCAAAGGTGGTACAACAGTTGAACATTCGAATATTTGGGTTGAAATCTCAATTGTAGAGCAAAGGTGGGACAACAGTTGAACATTCGAATACTTGGGTTGAAATCTCAATTGTAGAGTAAAGGTGGGACAACAGTTGAACATTCGAAAATAATTTGGGTTGAAATCTCAATTGTAGAGCAAAGGTGGTACAACAGTTGAACATTCGAATATTTGGGTTGAAATCTCAATTGTAGAGCAAAGGTGGAACAACAGTTAAACATTCGAATACTTGGGTGGAAATCTCAATTGTAGAGTAAAGGTGGAACAACAGTTGAACATTCGAATACTTGGGTTGAAATCTCAATTGTAGAGTAAAGGTGGGACAACAGTTGAACATTCGAATACTTGGGTTGAAATCTCAATTGTAGAGTAAAGGTGGGACAACAGTTGAACATTCGAAAATTTGGGTTGAAATCTCAATTGTAGAGCAAAGGTGGGACATCGGTGGAACATTCGAATACTTGGGTTGAAATCTCAATTGTAGAGTAAAGGTGGGACAACAGTTGAACATTCGAATACTTGGGTTGAAATCTCAATTGTAGAGTAAAGGTGAAACAACAGTTGAACATTCGAATACTTGGGTTGAAATCTCAATTGTAGAGCAAAGGTGGTACAACAGTTGAACATTCGAATATTTGGGTTGAAATCTCAATTGTAGAGCAAAGGTGGAACAACAGTTGAACATTCGAATACTTGGGTGGAAATCTCAATTGTAGAGTAAAGGTGGGACAACAGTTGAACATTCGAATACTTGGGTTAAAATCTCAATTGTAGAGTAAAGGTGGGACAACAGTTGAACATTCGAATACTTGGGTTGAAATCTCAATTGTAGAGCAAAGGTGGGACATCGGTGGAACATTCGAATACTTGGGTTGAAATCTCAATTGTAGAGTAAAGGTGAAACAACAGTTGAACATTCGAATACTTGGGTTGAAATCTCAATTGTAGAGCAAAGGTGGGACAACAGTTGAACATTCGAATACTTGGGTTGAAATCTCAATTGTAGAGCAAAGGTGGGACAACAGTTGAACATTCGAATACTTGGGTTGAAATCTCAATTGTAGTGCAAAGGTGGAACAACAGTTGAACATTCGAATACTTGGGTTGAAATCTCAATTGTAGAGTAAAGGTGGAACAACAGTTGAACATTCGAATACTTGGGTTAAAATCTCAATTGTAGAGCAAAGGTGGGACAACAGTTGAACATTCGAATACTTGGGTTAAAATCTCAATTGTAGAGTAAAGGTGGGACAACAGTTGAACATTCGAATACTTGGGTTGAAATCTCAATTGTAGAGCAAAGGTGGGACATCGGTGGAACATTCGAATACTTGGGTTGAAATCTCAATTGTAGAGCAAAGGTGGGACAACAGTTGAACATTCGAATACTTGGGTTGAAATCTCAATTGTAGAGCAAAGGTGGGACAACAGTTGAACATTCGAATACTTGGGTTGAAATCTCAATTGTAGTGCAAAGGTGGAACAACAGTTGAACATTCGAATACTTGGGTTGAAATCTCAATTGTAGAGTAAAGGTGGAACAACAGTTGAACATTCGAATACTTGGGTTGAAATCTCAATTGTAGAGCAAAGGTGGGACAACAGTTGAACATTCGAATACTTGGGTTGAAATCTCAATTGTAGAGTAAAGGTGGGACAACAGTTGAACATTCGAATACTTGGGTTGAAATCTTAATTGTAGAGCAAAGGTGGGACATCGGTGGAACATTCCAATACTTGGGTTGAAATCTTAATTGTAGAGCAAAGGTGGGACAACAGTTGAACATTCGAATACTTGGGTTGAAATCTTAATTGTAGAGCAAAGGTGGGACAACAGTTGAACATTCGAATACTTGGGTTGAAATCTTAATTGTAGAGCAAAGGTGGGACATCGGTGGAACATTCGAATACTTGGGTTGAAATCTTAATTGTAGAGCAAAGGTGGGACATCGATGGAACATTCGAATACTTGGGTTGAAATTTTAATTGTAGAGCAAAGGTGGGACATCGGTGGAACATTCGAATACTTGGGTTGAAATCTCAATTGTAGAGCAAAGGTGGGACAACAGTTGAACATTCGAATACTTGGGTTGAAATCTTAATTGTAGAGCAAAGGTGGGACATCGGTGGAACATTCGAATACTTGGGTTGAAATCTCAATTGTAGAGCAAAGGTGGGACAACAGTTGAACATTCGAATACTTGGGTTGAAATCTCAATTGTAGAGTAAAGGTGGGACAACAGTTGAACATTCGAATATTTGGGTTGAAATCTCAATTGTAGAGCAAAGGTGGTACAACAGTTGAACATTCTAATACTTGGGTTGAAATCTCAATTGTAGAGCAAAGGTGGGACAACAGTTGAACATTCGAATATTTGGGTTGAAATCTCAATTGTAGAGCAAAGGTGGTACAACAGTTGAACATTCGAATATTTGGGTTGAAATCTCAATTGTAGAGCAAAGGTGGGACAACAGTTGAACATTCGAATACTTGGGTTGAAATCTCAATTGTAGAGTAAAGGTGGAACAACAGTTGAACATTCGAATACTTGGGTTGAAATCTCAATTGTAGAGTAAAGGTGGGACAACAGTTGAACATTCGAATACTTGGGTTGAAATCTCAATTGTAGAGTAAAGGTGGGACAACAGTTGAACATTCGAAAATTTGGGTTGAAATCTCAATTGTAGAGCAAAGGTGGGACATCGGTGGAACATTCGAATATTTGGGTTGAAATCTCAATTGTAGAGCAAAGGTGGAACAACAGTTGAACATTCGAATACTTGGGTGGAAATCTCAATTGTAGAGTAAAGGTGGAACAACAGTTGAACATTCGAATACTTGGGTTGAAATCTCAATTGTAGAGTAAAGGTGGGACAACAGTTGAACATTCGAATACTTGGGTTGAAATCTCAATTATAGAGCAAAGGTGGGACAACAGTTGAACATTCGAATACTTGGGTTGAAATCTCAATTGTAGAGTAAAGGTGAAACAACAGTTGAACATTCGAATACTTGGGTTGAAATCTCAATTGTAGAGTAAAGGTGGAACAATAGTTGAACATTCGAATACTTGGGTTGAAATCTCAATTGTAGAGCAAAGGTGGGACAACAGTTGAACATTCGAATACTTGGGTTGAAATCTCAATTGTAGAGCAAAGGTGGGACAACAGTTGAACATTCGAATACTTGGGTTAAAATCTCAATTGTAGTGCAAAGGTGGAACAACAGTTGAACATTCGAATACTTGGGTTGAAATCTCAATTGTAGAGTAAAGGTGGAACAACAGTTGAACATTCGAATACTTGGGTTGAAATCTCAATTGTAGAGCAAAGGTGGGACAACAGTTGAACATTCGAATACTTGGGTTGAAATCTCAATTGTAGAGTAAAGGTGGGACAACAGTTGAACATTCGAATACTTGGGTTGAAATCTTAATTGTAGAGCAAAGGTGGGACATCGGTGGAACATTCCAATACTTGGGTTGAAATCTTAATTGTAGAGCAAAGGTGGGACAACAGTTGAACATTCGAATACTTGGGTTGAAATCTTAATTGTAGAGCAAAGGTGGGACAACAGTTGAACATTCGAATACTTGGGTTGAAATCTTAATTGTAGAGCAAAGGTGGGACATCGGTGGAACATTCGAATACTTGGGTTGAAATCTTAATTGTAGAGCAAAGGTGGGACATCGATGGAACATTCGAATACTTGGGTTGAAATTTTAATTGTAGAGCAAAGGTGGGACATCGGTGGAACATTCGAATACTTGGGTTGAAATCTCAATTGTAGAGCAAAGGTGGGACAACAGTTGAACATTCGAATACTTGGGTTGAAATCTTAATTGTAGAGCAAAGGTGGGACATCGGTGGAACATTCGAATACTTGGGTTGAAATCTCAATTGTAGAGCAAAGGTGGGACAACAGTTGAACATTCGAATACTTGGGTTAAAATCTCAATTGTAGAGTAAAGGTGGGACAACAGTTGAACATTCGAATATTTGGGTTGAAATCTCAATTGTAGAGCAAAGGTGGTACAACAGTTGAACATTCTAATACTTGGGTTGAAATCTCAATTGTAGAGCAAAGGTGGGACAACAGTTGAACATTCGAATATTTGGGTTGAAATCTCAATTGTAGAGCAAAGGTGGTACAACAGTTGAACATTCGAATATTTGGGTTGAAATCTCAATTGTAGAGCAAAGGTGGGACAACAGTTGAACATTCGAATACTTGGGTTGAAATCTCAATTGTAGAGTAAAGGTGGGACAACAGTTGAACATTCGAAAATAATTTGGGTTGAAATCTCAATTGTAGAGCAAAGGTGGTACAACAGTTGAACATTCGAATATTTGGGTTGAAATCTCAATTGTAGAGCAAAGGTGGAACAACAGTTGAACATTCGAATACTTGGGTGGAAATCTCAATTGTAGAGTAAAGGTGGAACAACAGTTGAACATTCGAATACTTGGGTTGAAATCTCAATTGTAGAGTAAAGGTGGGACAACAGTTGAACATTCGAATACTTGGGTTGAAATCTCAATTGTAGAGTAAAGGTGGGACAACAGTTGAACATTCGAAAATTTGGGTTGAAATCTCAATTGTAGAGCAAAGGTGGGACATCGGTGGAACATTCGAATACTTGGGTTGAAATCTCAATTGTAGAGTAAAGGTGGGACAACAGTTGAACATTCGAATACTTGGGTTGAAATCTCAATTGTAGAGTAAAGGTGAAACAACAGTTGAACATTCGAATACTTGGGTTGAAATCTCAATTGTAGAGCAAAGGTGGTACAACAGTTGAACATTCGAATATTTGGGTTGAAATCTCAATTGTAGAGCAAAGGTGGAACAACAGTTGAACATTCGAATACTTGGGTGGAAATCTCAATTGTAGAGTAAAGGTGGAACAACAGTTGAACATTCGAATACTTGGGTTGAAATCTCAATTGTAGAGTAAAGGTGGGACAACAGTTGAACATTCGAATATTTGGGTTGAAATCTCAATTGTAGAGCAAAGGTGGGACAACAGTTGAACATTCTAATACTTGGGTTGAAATCTCAATTGTAGAGCAAAGGTGGGACAACAGTTGAACATTCGAATATTTGGGTTGAAATCTCAATTGTAGAGCAAAGGTGGTACAACAGTTGAACATTCGAATATTTGGGTTGAAATCTCAATTGTAGAGCAAAGGTGGGACAACAGTTGAACATTCGAATACTTGGGTTGAAATCTCAATTGTAGAGTAAAGGTGGGACAACAGTTGAACATTCGAAAATAATTTGGGTTGAAATCTCAATTGTAGAGCAAAGGTGGTACAACAGTTGAACATTCGAATATTTGGGTTGAAATCTCAATTGTAGAGCAAAGGTGGAACAACAGTTGAACATTCGAATACTTGGGTGGAAATCTCAATTGTAGAGTAAAGGTGGAACAACAGTTGAACATTCGAATACTTGGGTTGAAATCTCAATTGTAGAGTAAAGGTGGGACAACAGTTGAACATTCGAATACTTTGGTTGAAATCTCAATTGTAGAGTAAAGGTGGGACAACAGTTGAACATTCGAAAATTTGGGTTGAAATCTCAATTGTAGAGCAAAGGTGGGACATCGGTGGAACATTCGAATACTTGGGTTGAAATCTCAATTGTAGAGTAAAGGTGGGACAACAGTTGAACATTCGAATACTTGGGTTGAAATCTCAATTGTAGAGTAAAGGTGAAACAACAGTTGAACATTCGAATACTTGGGTTGAAATCTCAATTGTAGAGCAAAGGTGGTACAACAGTTGAACATTCGAATATTTGGGTTGAAATCTCAATTGTAGAGTAAAGGTGGGACAACAGTTGAACATTCGAATACTTGGGTTGAAATCTCAATTGTAGAGCAAAGGTGGGACAACAGTTGAACATTCGAATACTTGGGTTGAAATCTCAATTGTAGAGTAAAGGTGAAACAACAGTTGAACATTCGAATACTTGGGTTGAAATCTCAATTGTAGAGTAAAGGTGGAACAATAGTTGAACATTCGAATACTTGGGTTGAAATCTCAATTGTAGAGCAAAGGTGGGACAACAGTTGAACATTCGAATACTTGGGTTGAAATCTCAATTGTAGAGCAAAGGTGGGACAACAGTTGAACATTCGAATACTTGGGTTGAAATCTCAATTGTAGTGCAAAGGTGGAACAACAGTTGAACATTCGAATACTTGGGTTGAAATCTCAATTGTAGAGTAAAGGTGGAACAACAGTTGAACATTCGAATACTTGGGTTGAAATCTCAATTGTAGAGCAAAGGTGGGACAACAGTTGAACATTCGAATACTTGGGTGGAAATCTCAATTGTAGAGTAAAGGTGGGACAACAGTTGAACATTCGAATACTTGGGTTGAAATCTTAATTGTAGAGCAAAGGTGGGACATCGGTGGAACATTCCAATACTTGGGTTGAAATCTTAATTGTAGAGCAAAGGTGGGACAACAGTTGAACATTCGAATACTTGGGTTGAAATCTTAATTGTAGAGCAAAGGTGGGACAACAGTTGAACATTCGAATACTTGGGTTGAAATCTTAATTGTAGAGCAAAGGTGGGACATCGGTGGAACATTCGAATACTTGGGTTGAAATCTTAATTGTAGAGCAAAGGTGGGACATCGATGGAACATTCGAATACTTGGGTTGAAATTTTAATTGTAGAGCAAAGGTGGGACATCGGTGAAACATTCGAATACTTGGGTTGAAATCTCAATTGTAGAGCAAAGGTGGGACAACAGTTGAACATTCGAATACTTGGGTTGAAATCTTAATTGTAGAGCAAAGGTGGGACATCGGTGGAACATTCGAATACTTGGGTTGAAATCTCAATTGTAGAGCAAAGGTGGGACAACAGTTGAACATTCGAATACTTGGGTTGAAATCTCAATTGTAGAGTAAAGGTGGGACAACAGTTGAACATTCGAATATTTGGGTTGAAATCTCAATTGTAGAGCAAAGGTGGTACAACAGTTGAACATTCTAATACTTGGGTTGAAATCTCAATTGTAGAGCAAAGGTGGGACAACAGTTGAACATTCGAATATTTGGGTTGAAATCTCAATTGTAGAGCAAAGGTGGTACAACAGTTGAACATTCGAATATTTGGGTTGAAATCTCAATTGTAGAGCAAAGGTGGGACAACAGTTGAACATTCGAATACTTGGGTTGAAATCTCAATTGTAGAGTAAAGGTGGGACAACAGTTGAACATTCGAAAATAATTTGGGTTGAAATCTCAATTGTAGAGCAAAGGTGGTACAACAGTTGAACATTCGAATATTTGGGTTGAAATCTCAATTGTAGAGTAAAGGTGGAACAACAGTTGAACATTCGAATACTTGGGTGGAAATCTCAATTGTAGAGTAAAGGTGGAACAACAGTTGAACATTCGAATACTTGGGTTGAAATCTCAATTGTAGAGTAAAGGTGGGACAACAGTTGAACATTCGAATACTTGGGTTGAAATCTCAATTGTAGAGTAAAGGTGGGACAACAGTTGAACATTCGAAAATTTGGGTTGAAATCTCAATTGTAGAGCAAAGGTGGGACATCGGTGGAACATTCGAATACTTGGGTTGAAATCTCAATTGTAGAGTAAAGGTGGGACAACAGTTGAACATTCGAATACTTGGGTTGAAATCTCAATTGTAGAGCAAAGGTGGTACAACAGTTGAACATTCGAATATTTGGGTTGAAATCTCAATTGTAGAGCAAAGGTGGAACAACAGTTGAACATTCGAATACTTGGGTGGAAATCTCAA
Source organism: Biomphalaria sudanica (assembly GCA_036873155.1). Classification (NCBI taxonomy): domain Eukaryota; kingdom Metazoa; phylum Mollusca; class Gastropoda; family Planorbidae; genus Biomphalaria; species Biomphalaria sudanica. The sequence goes on from JAZGLO010002124.1 coordinate 1,493,359, forward strand.
TTGTAGAGTAAAGGTGGAACAACAGTTGAACATTCGAATACTTGGGTTGAAATCTCAATTGTAGAGTAAAGGTGGGACAACAGTTGAACATTCGAATATTTGGGTTGAAATCTCAATTGTAGAGCAAAGGTGGGACAACAGTTGAACATTCTAATACTTGGGTTGAAATCTCAATTGTAGAGCAAAGGTGGGACAACAGTTGAACATTCGAATATTTGGGTTGAAATCTCAATTGTAGAGCAAAGGTGGTACAACAGTTGAACATTCGAATATTTGGGTTGAAATCTCAATTGTAGAGCAAAGGTGGGACAACAGTTGAACATTCGAATACTTGGGTTGAAATCTCAATTGTAGAGTAAAGGTGGGACAACAGTTGAACATTCGAAAATAATTTGGGTTGAAATCTCAATTGTAGAGCAAAGGTGGTACAACAGTTGAACATTCGAATATTTGGGTTGATATCTCAATTGTAGAGCAAAGGTGGAACAACAGTTGAACATTCGAATACTTGGGTGGAAATCTCAATTGTAGAGTAAAGGTGGAACAACAGTTGAACATTCGAATACTTGGGTTGAAATCTCAATTGTAGAGTAAAGGTGGGACAACAGTTGAACATTCGAATACTTGGGTTGAAATCTCAATTGTAGAGTAAAGGTGGGACAACAGTTGAACATTCGAAAATTTGGGTTGAAATCTCAATTGTAGAGCAAAGGTGGGACATCGGTGGAACATTCGAATACTTGGGTTGAAATCTCAATTGTAGAGTAAAGGTGGGACAACAGTTGAACATTCGAATACTTGGGTTGAAATCTCAATTGTAGAGTAAAGGTGAAACAACAGTTGAACATTCGAATACTTGGGTTGAAATCTCAATTGTAGAGCAAAGGTGGTACAACAGTTGAACATTCGAATATTTGGGTTGAAATCTCAATTGTAGAGCAAAGGTGGAACAACAGTTGAACATTCGAATACTTGGGTGGAAATCTCAATTGTAGAGTAAAGGTGGAACAACAGTTGAACATTCGAATACTTGGGTTGAAATCTCAATTGTAGAGTAAAGGTGGGACAACAGTTGAACATTCGAATACTTGGGTTGAAATCTCAATTGTAGAGCAAAGGTGGGACAACAGTTGAACATTCGAATACTTGGGTTGAAATCTCAATTGTAGAGTAAAGGTGAAACAACAGTTGAACATTCGAATACTTGGGTTGAAATCTCAATTGTAGAGTAAAGGTGGAACAATAGTTGAACATTCGAATACTTGGGTTGAAATCTCAATTGTAGAGCAAAGGTGGGACAACAGTTGAACATTCGAATACTTTGGTTGAAATCTCAATTGTAGAGCAAAGGTGGGACAACAGTTGAACATTCGAATACTTGGGTTGAAATCTCAATTGTAGTGCAAAGGTGGAACAACAGTTGAACATTCGAATACTTGGGTTGAAATCTCAATTGTAGAGTAAAGGTGGAACAACAGTTGAACATTCGAATACTTGGGTTGAAATCTCAATTGTAGAGCAAAGGTGGGACAACAGTTGAACATTCGAATACTTGGGTTGAAATCTCAATTGTAGAGTAAAGGTGGGACAACAGTTGAACATTCGAATACTTGGGTTGAAATCTTAATTGTAGAGCAAAGGTGGGACATCGGTGGAACATTCCAATACTTGGGTTGAAATCTTAATTGTAGAGCAAAGGTGGGACAACAGTTGAACATTCGAATACTTGGGTTGAAATCTTAATTGTAGAGCAAAGGTGGGACAACAGTTGAACATTCGAATACTTGGGTTGAAATCTTAATTGTAGAGCAAAGGTGGGACATCGGTGGAACATTCGAATACTTGGGTTGAAATCTTAATTGTAGAGCAAAGGTGGGACATCGATGGAACATTCGAATACTTGGGTTGAAATTTTAATTGTAGAGCAAAGATGGGACATCGGTGGAACATTCGAATACTTGGGTTGAAATCTCAATTGTAGAGCAAAGGTGGGACAACAGTTGAACATTCGAATACTTGGGTTGAAATCTTAATTGTAGAGCAAAGGTGGGACATCGGTGGAACATTCGAATACTTGGGTTGAAATCTCAATTGTAGAGCAAAGGTGGGACAACAGTTGAACATTCGAATACTTGGGTTGAAATCTCAATTGTAGAGTAAAGGTGGGACAACAGTTGAACATTCGAATATTTGGGTTGAAATCTCAATTGTAGAGCAAAGGTGGTACAACAGTTGAACATTCTAATACTTGGGTTGAAATCTCAATTGTAGAGCAAAGGTGGGACAACAGTTGAACATTCGAATATTTGGGTTGAAATCTCAATTGTAGAGCAAAGGTGGTACAACAGTTGAACATTCGAATATTTGGGTTGAAATCTCAATTGTAGAGCAAAGGTGGGACAACAGTTGAACATTCGAATACTTGGATTGAAATCTCAATTGTAGAGTAAAGGTGGGACAACAGTTGAACATTCGAAAATAATTTGGGTTGAAATCTCAATTGTAGAGCAAAGGTGGTACAACAGTTGAACATTCGAATATTTGGGTTGAAATCTCAATTGTAGAGCAAAGGTGGAACAACAGTTGAACATTCGAATACTTGGGTGGAAATCTCAATTGTAGAGTAAAGGTGGAACAACAGTTGAACATTCGAATACTTGGGTTGAAATCTCAATTGTAGAGTAAAGGTGGGACAACAGTTGAACATTCGAATACTTGGGTTGAAATCTCAATTGTAGAGTAAAGGTGGGACAACAGTTGAACATTCGAAAATTTGGGTTGAAATCTCAATTGTAGAGCAAAGGTGGGACATCGGTGGAACATTCGAATACTTGGGTTGAAATCTCAATTGTAGAGTAAAGGTGGGACAACAGTTGAACATTCGAATACTTGGGTTGAAATCTCAATTGTAGAGCAAAGGTGGTACAACAGTTGAACATTCGAATATTTGGGTTGAAATCTCAATTGTAGAGCAAAGGTGGAACAACAGTTGAACATTCGAATACTTGGGTGGAAATCTCAATTGTAGAGTAAAGGTGGAACAACAGTTGAACATTCGAATACTTGGGTTGAAATCTCAATTGTAGAGTAAAGGTGGGACAACAGTTGAACATTCGAATATTTGGGTTGAAATCTCAATTGTAGAGCAAAGGTGGGACAACAGTTGAACATTCGAATACTTGGGTTGAAATCTCAATTGTAGAGCAAAGGTGGGACAACAGTTGAACATTCGAATATTTGGGTTGAAATCTCAATTGTAGAGCAAAGGTGGAACAACAGTTGAACATTCGAATACTTGGGTTGAAATCTCAATTGTAGAGTAAAGGTGGGACAACAGTTGAACATTCGAATACTTGGGTTGAAATCTCAATTGTAGAGTAAAGGTGGGACAACAGTTGAACATTCGAAAATTTGGGTTGAAATCTCAATTGTAGAGCAAAGGTGGGACATCGGTGGAACATTCGAATACTTGGGTTGAAATCTCAATTGTAGAGTAAAGGTGGGACAACAGTTGAACATTCGAATACTTGGGTTGAAATCTCAATTGTAGAGTAAAGGTGAAACAACAGTTGAACATTCGAATACTTGGGTTGAAATCTTAATTGTAGAGTAAAGGTGGGACAACAGTTGAACATTCGAATACTTGGGTTGAAATCTCAATTGTAGAGTAAAGGTGGGACAACAGTTGAACCATCGAAAATTTGGGTTGAAATCTTAATTGTAGAGCAAAGGTGGGACATCGGTGGAACATTCGAATACTTGGGTTGAAATCTCAATTGTAGAGTAAAGGTGGAACAACAGTTGAACATTCGAATACTTGGGTTGAAATCTCAATTGTAGAGTAAAGGTGAAACAACAGTTGAACATTCGAATACTTGGGTTGAAATCTCAATTGTAGAGCAAAGGTGGAACAACAGTTGAACATTCGAATATTTGGGTGGAAATCTCAATTGTAGAGCAAAGGTGGAACAACAGTTGAACATTCGAATACTTGGGTGGAAATCTCAATTGTAGAGTAAAGGTGGAACAACAGTTGAACATTCGAATACTTGGGTTGAAATCTCAATTGTAGAGTAAAGGTGGGACAACAGTTGAACATTCGAATACTTGGGTTGAAATCTCAATTGTAGAGCAAAGGTGGGACAACAGTTGAACATTCGAATACTTGGGTTGAAATCTCAATTGTAGAGTAAAGGTGAAACAACAGTTGAACATTCGAATACTTGGGTTGAAATCTCAATTGTAGAGTAAAGGTGGAACAATAGTTGAACATTCGAATACTTGGGTTGAAATCTCAATTGTAGAGCAAAGGTGGGACAACAGTTGAACATTCGAATACTTTGGTTGAAATCTCAATTGTAGAGCAAAGGTGGGACAACAGTTGAACATTCGAATACTTGGGTTGAAATCTCAATTGTAGTGCAAAGGTGGAACAACAGTTGAACATTCGAATACTTGGGTTGAAATCTCAATTGTAGAGTAAAGGTGGAACAACAGTTGAACATTCGAATACTTGGGTTGAAATCTCAATTGTAGAGCAAAGGTGGGACAACAGTTGAACATTCGAATACTTGGGTTGAAATCTCAATTGTAGAGTAAAGGTGGGACAACAGTTGAACATTCGAATACTTGGGTTGAAATCTTAATTGTAGAGCAAAGGTGGGACATCGGTGGAACATTCCAATACTTGGGTTGAAATCTTAATTGTAGAGCAAAGGTGGGACAACAGTTGAACATTCGAATACTTGGGTTGAAATCTTAATTGTAGAGCAAAGGTGGGACAACAGTTGAACATTCGAATACTTGGGTTGAAATCTTAATTGTAGAGCAAAGGTGGGACATCGGTGGAACATTCGAATACTTGGGTTGAAATCTTAATTGTAGAGCAAAGGTGGGACATCGATGGAACATTCGAATACTTGGGTTGAAATTTTAATTGTAGAGCAAAGATGGGACATCGGTGGAACATTCGAATACTTGGGTTGAAATCTCAATTGTAGAGCAAAGGTGGGACAACAGTTGAACATTCGAATACTTGGGTTGAAATCTTAATTGTAGAGCAAAGGTGGGACATCGGTGGAACATTCGAATACTTGGGTTGAAATCTCAATTGTAGAGCAAAGGTGGGACAACAGTTGAACATTCGAATACTTGGGTTGAAATCTCAATTGTAGAGTAAAGGTGGGACAACAGTTGAACATTCGAATATTTGGGTTGAAATCTCAATTGTAGAGCAAAGGTGGTACAACAGTTGAACATTCTAATACTTGGGTTGAAATCTCAATTGTAGAGCAAAGGTGGGACAACAGTTGAACATTCGAATATTTGGGTTGAAATCTCAATTGTAGAGCAAAGGTGGTACAACAGTTGAACATTCGAATATTTGGGTTGAAATCTCAATTGTAGAGCAAAGGTGGGACAACAGTTGAACATTCGAATACTTGGATTGAAATCTCAATTGTAGAGTAAAGGTGGGACAACAGTTGAACATTCGAAAATAATTTGGGTTGAAATCTCAATTGTAGAGCAAAGGTGGTACAACAGTTGAACATTCGAATATTTGGGTTGAAATCTCAATTGTAGAGCAAAGGTGGAACAACAGTTGAACATTCGAATACTTGGGTGGAAATCTCAATTGTAGAGTAAAGGTGGAACAACAGTTGAACATTCGAATACTTGGGTTGAAATCTCAATTGTAGAGTAAAGGTGGGACAACAGTTGAACATTCGAATACTTGGGTTGAAATCTCAATTGTAGAGTAAAGGTGGGACAACAGTTGAACATTCGAAAATTTGGGTTGAAATCTCAATTGTAGAGCAAAGGTGGGACATCGGTGGAACATTCGAATACTTGGGTTGAAATCTCAATTGTAGAGTAAAGGTGGGACAACAGTTGAACATTCGAATACTTGGGTTGAAATCTCAATTGTAGAGTAAAGGTGGGACAACAGTTGAACATTCGAAAATAATTTGGGTTGAAATCTCAATTGTAGAGCAAAGGTGGTACAACAGTTGAACATTCGAATATTTGGGTTGAAATCTCAATTGTAGAGCAAAGGTGGAACAACAGTTGAACATTCGAATACTTGGGTGGAAATCTCAATTGTAGAGTAAAGGTGGAACAACAGTTGAACATTCGAATACTTGGGTTGAAATCTCAATTGTAGAGTAAAGGTGGGACAACAGTTGAACATTCGAATACTTGGGTTGAAATCTCAATTGTAGAGTAAAGGTGGGACAACAGTTGAACATTCGAAAATTTGGGTTGAAATCTCAATTGTAGAGCAAAGGTGGGACATCGGTGGAACATTCGAATACTTGGGTTGAAATCTCAATTGTAGAGTAAAGGTGGGACAACAGTTGAACATTCGAATACTTGGGTTGAAATCTCAATTGTAGAGTAAAGGTGAAACAACAGTTGAACATTCGAATACTTGGGTTGAAATCTTAATTGTAGAGTAAAGGTGGGACAACAGTTGAACATTCGAATACTTGGGTTGAAATCTCAATTGTAGAGTAAAGGTGGGACAACAGTTGAACCATCGAAAATTTGGGTTGAAATCTTAATTGTAGAGCAAAGGTGGGACATCGGTGGAACATTCGAATACTTGGGTTGAAATCTCAATTGTAGAGTAAAGGTGGAACAACAGTTGAACATTCGAATACTTAGGTGGAAATCTCAATTGTAGAGCAAAGGTGGAACAACAGTTGAACATTCGAATACTTAGGTGGAAATCTCAATTGTAGAGCAAAGGTGGAACAGCAGTTGAACATTCGAATAATTGGGTGGAAATCTCAATTGTAGAGCTCTTCCTTAAAAATGTCTTTGAAAATTCTAAATCTTACGAAATAAATCTTTTGTTTTGCTTAATATGAAAATTAGATATAAACTAGAATATAAAGATAGATATAAACTAGGATATAAAGATAGATATAAACTAGAATATAAAGATAGTGTCACGTATTACGAATTGAATTCTAATTTTTAAAATGGCTTGCCTAGGGGAACGTGACAATAGAAAAGCAGTTGTGTCACTTATCTTAAGTCTGAATTTAATCAAAGACTTACAATGAATAACAAAAAAAAATGACACAAGAAATCGGAAGGTAAACTATCAACTTAATGTTTAATCAAATATAAAGTTACAAGAAAGAAAAAATAAACATTTACTCAATACAGAATTGATGTGTTGACCAAAACCCTTTTACAAGAATGGCATGTAAAAATATTACAATACAAGAGTTTGAAAATGTAATTACAAATACAAGCAAGCAAGGCCTTGAAAAAAAAAATTAAAAAAAAATCGTAACTTACACGATCAAGTGGTATACCACGCACGGGTCACGCAATGTCTCCGCTATTCTGTCTCACGGCTGTCTCCGTATGTCTGTCCGTCAACGTTACGCGAGCGGTCTTTATATAATCTACCGCGCGTCGATATCCAGTAATTTCTAGAACAGAAAGTCATCAACACCCAGATCTAGAACGCTCTTCAAAGAGACAGAAGAAAAAAAAAAAAAAAACCACCCTCCTTTCAACCAGAGGTACACACATAGGTCAAGGACCGGTCACTGTCTGTGTGGCTTGACTCTTGAAGAATAAAATAAAAAAAAAACTTATTACACAAAGGGGCAGACAACCTACAGGTCAAGAAAAAAAAAATAGTATCTAGGCATTGTTACCTAGATACGTAACACCTCCCTCCTAAAAATAAAAAGTTTACATTTCCACGAAATGGAAATCTTTTTAGAATAATTACAAAAATGATATTTACATTACAGAATGTATTTATCATGATATATATATATAAAAAATATATACATCAAAATACTTTTTACAATCTAAATAAGGCATCGGCGATAACATTTTCGCTGCCTTTTATGTGTTTAAGATCTAGGTTGTACTCTTGTAAAAATAAACTCCACCTGAGAAGTCGTTGATTCTTGCCAGACATTTTGTGGATAAATGTAAGGGGATTGTGGTCAGTAAATACAACCAGTGGCCATCTGGACCCACTGATATAAAAATCAAAGTGTTGTATAGAAAGAATCAACCCAAGACATTCTTTTTCCACAGTAGAATAATTTCTTTGATGTCTATTAAATTTCTTGGAAAAGAAACAAATAGGATGCTCTACTTGGAAATAATCTTCTTGGTAAAGGACTGACCCAACACCTGTGTCACTGGCGTCAATAGCTAACCTAAAAGGTTTTCCGAAGTCAGGAGCCATCAAAATGGGAGAGCTAGATAATATCTGCTTGATCTGGTTAAAGGCTTTCTGACATTCATCTGTCCAAGTAAATCGGACGTTCTTTCTCAGGAGGTTTGTTAAAGGACTGACAATGACAGAAAAATTTTCGCAAAATTTTCTATAATATCCAGACATTCCCAAAAATCTTCGGAGTTGTTTCCGATCAGCAGGGATAGGGAAAGCTTGGATAGCTTCTACTTTGGCCATTACAGGTTTCACCTGGCCTTGTCCTACAATATGGCCTAAGTATTGGATTGAAGCCTGGCAAAAATCACTCTTACTCAGGTTTACAGTAATTTTTGCATGTAACAGTTTAGTAAAAAGACAATGCAGTTGTTTACAATGGCTAGAAAAATCTTGGCTAAAAATTACTACATCGTCTATGTATGCGTGGCAATTCTCCATGTCAGCAAGCAGGGCATTTATCATTCTCTGGAAAGTGGCAGGAGCATTCTTCATGCCAAATGGCATCACTTTGTATTGGTACAGACCATCAGGGGTGACAAAGGCGGAGATTTCCTTTGCCCTATCAGTCAGGGGAACCTGCCAATAACCTGAAAGTAGGTCTATTTTGGTGATGTACTTAGCGTCACCAATACGATCTATGAGATCGTCTATCCTAGGGATAGGAAACGAATCGGTCTTTGTTACAGCATTTACCTTACGGTAGTCTGTACAAAAACGAAAAGTCTTGTCCTGTTTAGGTATCAAGACACATGGGGAGCTCCAGCTACTGGAACTTGGTTCAATGAGGTCATTTTCAAGCATATACTTGATTTCTGACCTAAGTATGGCAAGTTTTTCAGGGTTGACCCTGTAAGGATGCTGCTTGACTGGAGTAGCCTCGCCAACATCTACATCATGCATTATAACATTAGTCTGTTTTGGTACATCAGAAAAAATGTCATTAAATTCATTAATGAGTTTCATGAAAACTGGCCTTTCTGTCGAAGACAGATGAGACAGTTTTACATCCAAATTCTGTAATACAAAAGAATTAGGTATTTTGTATTGTCCAAATTTCTCCTTTACAATATCATCATCAATAGGAGAAACATGGCTATTTGATCAACTTTTGACTGTATTTAAAACACAATTACTCTTCTCTGAGTGATCTGGCCGAGATACATAAGGCTTCAGCATGTTTATATGACATAACTGAGTCTTTTTCCTACGGTCAGGGGTTTTGATTGTGTAATTGAGGTCACTAATTTTGGTCTCAATTTCATAGGGACCAAAATATCTGGCTTGCAAGGGTTGACCTGGTATGGGCAAAAATACAAGCACCTTATCCCCGGGAGAAAAGTTTCTAACACGGGCCTTTCTATCATACCAGCGTTTCATGCTGGATTGGGTGTTTTGTAAATTATTTTTGGCCAGAACACAAGCATCATAAAGTCTAGTTTTAAACTTAATTACATATTCTACAAGTCCTTCAGTGGCTGTTGGTGACAACAAAGTCTCTTTTATACATTTCAAGGGACCGCGCACCGAATGGCCAAAGACTAAGTCAAAAGGGCTGAATCCCAACGATTCCTGGACGGATTCACGGGTTGCAAACAGCAGCATGTGGATTCCTTCGTCCCAGTCTTTTTCGTGCTCAAAGCAATAGGTTCGGATCATGTTCTTGAGAGTCTGATGGAATCGCTCAAGAGCGCCTTGCGACTCGGCATGATACGCACTCGACATGCAGTGTTTGATGCCCAACTGAGTCATGACTTGCTTGAAAAGATTGGCCGTGAAATTCGTTCCTTGGTCCGATTGGATGGACTTTGGTAGACCAAATAGAGTAAAGAACTTGATTAAGGCCTTCACAATGTTTGATGCTTTTATGTTCCTTAGAGGAATAGCCTCAGGAAAACGAGTTGAAGCACACATTATGGTCAACAGGTATTGGTTGCCAGCTTTTGTCCTTGGGAGAGGACCAACACAGTCAATAAGTACTCTGCTGATAGGTTCTTCAAAGGCTGGAATCGGCTTCAGAGGAGCAACAGGGATCTTTTGATTTGGCTTGCCAACCATCTGACAGGCATGACAGGATCGGCAGTACTGGATGACATCTTTCTTCAAACGTGGCCAGAAGAAGTGGGACATAATCTTGTGGTATGTCTTGTGGATGCCGAGATGACCTGACATTGGTGTGTCATGAGCCAGATTCATGATGTACGCTCGGTATCTTTCTGGTAACACGATTTGATGGCATATTCTCCATTCTTCTTCGTTGGATGCGTCTGGAGGTTTCCGTTTCCTGAAGAGCATATCATTTTGGATGTAGTAGCACGTTGATGCTAGCTCTGCCTCTTGTGATGTCATTGCGGTTTCTCGGAGTTTGGCGAGCTCTGGATCCTTCTTTTGGTCCTCAATCAACTGTTTTCGAGTTGATGCCGGCTTTTCAGAATTTGGCGTTGGTTCTTCTTCAAGAGAAGCAAAGAATGTGGTGCTCAAGTCCACATCATCGTGGTTACTGTTGGCTTTGATGACGTTCTCTTCTTGAGATGCTTTCAACCTCATTGCCCTTGTTACTGCACACGCTGGATATAACTCTAGGTCTTCCTCGGGTGTGGCAGATAAATCGGGTGTTTGAGTGACGATGGGTTCGGCTATCACCTTTCCACCTGCTAAGTCATTGCCTAACAGCAACGAGATGCCTTCCAATGGTAATGTTGGTCGGACACCTACAACAACCGGTCCAGTAATGAGATTTGACTTTATGTCGATTAGATGTAGAGGCACATCTATACATCCAAGCTCTACGCCTCGTAACAGGATGCTCTTCCCAGTCGATGATGATTTAGACAAGGGCAAAATACCCTCTAAAAGTAGCGATTGTGAGGCACCTGTGTCTCTCAAAATGGTGATAGGTCGTAGACTTGTAGAATCACCGGGTAGTGATACGAATCCTTCCGAAATGAAAGGCTTAAAATCCTCTAATAAAACATCAATTTTGGTTGATGCAGACTAGACTTGGGTCGAACTCTCGCTGGAGTCATTGACATCTCTAGGAGACGCAGTGGAGAAACTCTTTCTTGAGTCAGTAGAACATCTTGTGGATGTATTTGGAGAACTCTTGATGGAGTCATTGGAACATCGGGATGATGTCTTATGGGAACTCTTGATAGAGTCATGGGAACATCGGGATGATGTATTATGGGAACTCTGGATAGAGTCATTGGAACATCGGGGTGATGTCTTATGGGAACTCTTGATAGAGTCATTGGAACATCGGGGTGATGTATTAGGTAAACTCTTGTTTGAGTCATTAGAACATCGGCTTGATGTATTTGAAAAACTCTTGTTTGAGTCATTGGAACATCGTAAAGATGAATTTGAAGAACTCACTGTTGAGTCATTTGAACACCGTGGAGACATTTTCGGAGAGTCTTGTACAGTCAATACATTTGAAACAGGTGGTGTCGAGGTATTCTTGATATGACTTGATGATGAGGGAGTAAACCTCGACGACCACTGTACTGTGCAAGCGCTGACTTTTGAAGGAGCTTTTTCGTTTCTCTTCCTCAATTTCCAGCAATCGTCAATTTTATGGCCTTCTCGTTTGCAGTAGGAACAAGTAGCTTTACTTGTAGTAGGTTTTCTGTCATTTGTACTGCTGTTCTTGATGGAGTTGCTAGCAGTGGACTCAGGCTGTTTGACTTGTTTTGGCTTGACATCCGTCGTATACTTGGCAAATTGATGTGATATTATATAATCGTCTGCCAACACTGCAGCCTTGTGCACATCTTCCTCGCCACGATCAGCTATATGCGTACGGACGTCCAGCCGCACACAACTCTTGAACTCTTCCATCAGCATTAGGTTCTTGAATTTTGCAAAGTCGGTGATGATTTCCCTGGAAGTGAGCCATTTCTCAAAGCGTCGCTCCTTTTCCCGCAGGAATTCTACATGGGTTTGGCCATCCGATTTGCGACAATCCCTGAACTGCTTTCGGTAAGCTTCCGGAACAAGTTCATATGCCTTAAGAATTAAGGCCTTAACAACATTATAATCTTTTTGTTGTTCAATGGTCAAAGAACAAAATACCTCTGCAGCTCTACCAGTCAAAACTGTTTGCAGCAAAATGGGCCACAAAGTTTCAGGTACATTAAAATTTTTCACAGCAAGTTCAAATTGTGGAAAATAATTGTCAATTGTGGCTTCATTAAAGCGTGGAATTATTTTCAAAAATTTTATTGCTTCAGCAGTATGACTGGCAGGGGAAGAATCTGGTCTTACATTAGCAGCTAACTCTAATTTTTTTAACTCTATTTGTAATTTCATTTCCATTTCTTTCTGCTCTAATTCTTTTTGTTTAATTTCCTTCTGGGCTTCTATTTCCATTTCTTTCTGCTCTCTAGCCGCTGCAAGCTCTAATTCTTTTTGTTTAATTTCTCTCTGCTCTCTAGCCGTCTGGGCTTCTATTTCCATTTGTTTTAATTTTATCTGAAGTTCTAAATCTGATTTACCCTCATCGGGTCTAAGGGTTTCTAAAAGGTCTTCAGAAAACACTTCCTCGTCTACATAATGGATTACAATGTTATCTCTGATTTCTTGTTTAAGGGCATTTGATTTTATTTTTAACCCTAAATGTTTAGAAATAAGGACCAGTTCCTTCCTAGTAAAAGCATCAAGCTCTTCCACAGAGGGATTTGCAAGAAAAACCTGAATATCCATGACTAACTAGCAAACGATCAAGCAAAAATATGTATACAATGTAAATATACAGTACAAAATCAGTACAACAAAAAAACCTTAAGAGAGTTTGGTCAATACTATTGATACTTTACTTCCGACTCTTTGACACAAAAAAAATTTTTGTTAAAGTCAACTTCGCCTTTACAAAATTACTCAAGTAAGACGAAAATAGGTTCAGAAAAATATCCGGGACGAAAGCCCTCAAACTTCTTTTGTCACGTATTACGAATTGAATTCTAATTTTTAAAATGGCTTGCCTAGGGGAACGTGACAATAGAAAAGCAGTTGTGTCACTTATCTTAAGTCTGAATTTAATCAAAGACTTACAATGAATAACAAAAAAAAAATGACACAAGAAATCGGAAGGTAAACTATCAACTTAATGTTTAATCAAATATAAAGTTACAAGAAAGAAAAAATAAACATTTACTCAATACAGAATTGATGTGTTGACCAAAACCCTTTTACAAAAATGGCATGTAAAAATATTACAATACAAGAGTTTGAAAATGTAATTACAAATACAAGCAAGCAAGGCCTTGAAAAAAAAAATTAAAAAAAAATCGTAACTTACACGATCAAGTGGTATACCACGCACGGGTCACGCAATGTCTCCGCTATTCTGTCTCACGGCTGTCTCCGTATGTCTGTCCGTCAACGTTACGCGAGCGGTCTTTATATAATCTACCGCGCGTCGATATCCAGTAATTTCTAGAACAGAAAGTCATCAACACCCAGATCTAGAACGCTCTTCAAAGAGACAGAAGAAAAAAAAAAAAAAAAAAACCACCCTCCTTTCAACCAGAGGTACACACATAGGTCAAGGACCGGTCACTGTCTGTGTGGCTTGACTCTTGAAGAATAAAATAAAAAAAAAACTTATTACACAAAGGGGCAGACAACCTACAGGTCAAGAAAAAAAAAACAATAGTATCTAGGCATTGTTACCTAGATACGTAACAATAGATACAAACTAGAATATAAAGGTAATAAACTATCGAAACTAAAAATAATTAAATCAATAAAAATTGTCGCCTGAATCTATTTCAATTTCTTGATTTGAATGTCATTGAGGATGAAGGAGCCTCATTGCATGACGTCTACCATTTCAGCGTACGTTTGTTGCTTATGGCGGCGAAGAGAGTCTAGTGTAAACACTTCAACAGAATCTGTCATCCTCCCCAAGTTTCTGGAACTGTTGCGGTTGTTCCACAAGCTAATTTTTTTATTTTGGAGGGTAGCGACACAATATAAGAATAGTTGAGATATCAATAATATAATGTATGTCAATGTAATCACTAATTACTTAAACATTACCTCATTTCTTACGACTCCCCGCCCTAACAGTCAGGTGAAGTCGTTGCAGGAAAGGGACACCATCGCTTTGGTGTCATCTCCCCAGATCTGCCAATAAATGTCCAACTTTAATGCAATGCCCGGAAAGTATGTGGGAGGAAATAGCCCAAGACCGGAGTGCATGGAGACAGACTGTACGTGCAGGTAAGGTCCTCGCTGAGAGCAAAAAAAATGAAGCTGCCTTAGTCAAGAGAAAGAAAAAGAAAGCTGCGCTATCAGCTAGCCCTTAAACAGATGCATACGCATGCACGAACTGTGGCAAACTCTGCCGATCCAATAGGCTTGATAAGCCACACCAGATTGTTCCCGTCTCAAGATCAAACCAAAACACACCGACTCATCTGGGTGCATCCATTGTCTTTCGAGATAGAAGGAGCCATATATAATACATGCCGCAAATCCGATTATGCAAATAGCTAGATTCACATATCCAAAAAAACAACAACTCCTTTAGAATACTTTTGATAAAAGAGTCTACTCTTTTCTCTAGTATTACAATAAAGTTTGAACATGACGATGTTAGAATAGAGTACCTTTTGAAAAAAAAAGTTAATTATAGCCTTTTTTTCACCCGAAACATTTTTTTTTAGAATTCTGTACTGTCCAATCAAATTGTGACATTGCATGTGCACCTTTCCTTCTTCAGGATTCCATGATTCTTAGTCTTATCGAATATTGTATGTTATTGGCTTTATCTGAGTTAAAGATCTTGACAGTTTAAACATCAATCATCATTGGCCTCCTTCAGTCGTAGGACGACTATGGTTCATCTCAGAGCACACTTCCTCATGTGGCTGTGGAGCCCTATTTTGGAGAGACACTCCCGTCCACAGATAGCGCAAGTTAGGGTCCCCTTGGCTTTTGCTTCGGTGGTAGAGGAGCTGGCCGTGTTTCGGTTTGTGCGTTTTTCTTCCTGGGCTGAGACCCATGTACTTTCACTGTCCATAGCTTTCTTTGTCACTGTCTCTCTCCACCTGTTGCGGTCTAGAGCTATGTCTTTCCAATTGTCAGTATTGATGTTCACTGATTTAAGGTCACGTTTTATTACATCTATGTAACGGAGATGGGGGCGACCAGTTTTTCTTGTGCCAGTCGCGAGTTGACCATAGAGGATGACTTTCGGGATGCGTTTGTCCTCCATCCGGCGAACATGTCCAAGCCAGCGCAAACGGCGTTGTCTGAGGGCTGTAAAGATGCTGGGAATACCTGATCGCGCAAGGATCTCAGTATTGCACCTCAATGCACGCGTTGGATCTGACAACTCTGCTTGGGACAGCTGTATTGGGCGTTTTGGTGTGGGAAAAGTAAATGAAAACGGACAAAGGCTCCTCAAGGTTTGCTCACTACACTCCCTCTGCGTCACTAATACCTATTTTAAGACTAAACCGCAGCACAGAGTATCTTGGCGGCACCCTCGCTCCAAACACTGGCACCAACTAGACCTAATCATGGTAAGACAAAAGTGCTTAAAATTTGTCAAGGTTACCAGGTCCTACCACAGTGCAGACTGCGACACAGATCACTCCTTGGTAAGTTGTAAGATCAATCTCCTCCCGAAAAAAATCCACCATACCAAGCAGATTGGAAGACCCCAATCGGATGTAAGCAAGATGTGTCAACCTGATCTCCAGATACAGTTTGCGGAATCTTTTGAACGCGAGTATAAAAATATCTCTGAGAATACAGCAACTGAAAAATGGGAACACCTCAAGTCCACCATACAAAAGACTTCCCTGGAAATCTTTGGAAGAAAAATTACAAAACAAAATGATTGGTTCGACTCTAAAGCAGTTATTTTAGCACCTGTCATCAGAGCAAAGAGAGATGCACTCGCTACTTACAAGGCAAAACCTACCCATCGCAACCTGCTAAACCTGAAAGAAGCTAGAGCCAATGCACAGAGGACAGCAAGGATCTGTGCCAATGAATATTGGGTAGAGCTCAGTGAGAGTATTCAGCTCGCAGCCCAAGTGGGCAACATAAGAGGGATGTACGAAGGAATCATCAAGGCTCTAGGACCCTCCCAAAACAAGACAGCACCTCTGAAATTAACCACTGGGGAAATTATCACAGACAAGTGCCAACAAATGCACAGATGGGTGGAACATTACTCTGAGCTCTACGCCACAACAAGCTCAGTCTCTGACTCAGCCCTTAAAGCTATCATACAACTACCCACAATGAACGAGCTAGATGAAACACCCACCCTTTCAGAGCTCAACAAAGACATAGACAACATTGCTGCCCGCAAAGCACCCGGATGCGATGGTATCCCCCCAGATCTACTAAAACAATGCAAAACTACTCTAATCCAACCTCTACACAAACTGCTTTGTAAATGTTGGCAAGAAGGTGCTGTGCCACAAGACCTGCAGGATGCTAAAATCATTACACTGTATAAGAACAAAGGTGACAGTAGCGACTGCAACAATTACAGGGGAATCTCCCTCTTAAGTATTGTAGGCAAAGTCTTTGCTCGAGTGATACTTCCCATGCTACAAAAACTTGCTGATCGGGTCTACCCAGAATCATAATGCGGCTTCCGCTCAGGGAGATCCACGATTGACATGATTTTCTCCATCCGCCAACTCCAGGAAAAGTGCAGAGAACAAAGGATGCCTTTATACATTGCGTTTATTGACCTGACAAAGGCCTTCGATCTAATTAGCAGAGATGGCCTCTTTAAAATTTTACAGTTAATAGGCTGCCCACCCAAGCTACTAAATGTAATCATATCTTTCCACCAACTCCTGGCCTTCAGTTTAAACATAGTACAAACAAAATAACTGTCTTTTTGGCACCGCAACAAGGGAAACAACTTCAATACATAAATACTGCTTTTCTAAAGTCGACGATGCTGTTTGGTAAGGGTCAAAGAGATTCAGATTAAGGAAGCAGCCCTGGGACTGTATGTTTTGTACGAAGTGTGACATCGAATGTTTCTGGTAAGCCGGGTATCGTAACTATACCAATAACACAGTAATGTGGACCCAATGTTAGGCCCCGATAGACTCTTTTCAAATGTTAACACACACATTGGGTGCACTAAGCTATCACCAAAAGTTTCTCCACTAGAATCTGTTTTAATCTTTTAATTGTCCTAACTTTAAAAAAAGTAGCTGCTGAACCAAAAAAAACAACTCTAATATTAACTTCGCCAATTGTTTCAAGTTGTTTCTTTGATGATCTAGCTAGCTTATCAATTAGGCTAATTTGTATATTGGCGCTGTGGACATTGGTGCTGCCAACTGGGAAGATATAGCTCAAGATTGCACAATGTGGAGAGAAATAGTGGCAACTGGGAAGATATAGCTCAAGATTGCGCAATGTTGAGAGAGATGGTGGCAACTGGGAAGATATAGCTCAAGACTGCACAATGTGGAGAGAGATAGTGGCAACTGGGAAGATATAGCTCAAGATTGCACAATGTGGAGAGAAATAGTGGCAACTGGGAAGATATAGCTCAATATTGCACAATGTGGAGAGAAATAGTGGCAACTGGGAAGATATAGGTCAAGATTGCACAATGTGGAGAGAAATAGTGGCAACTGGGAAGATATAGCTCAAGATTGCACAATGTGGAGAGAGATGGTGACAACTGGGAAGATATAGCTCAAGATTGCACAATGTGGAGAGAAATAGTGGCAACTGGGAAGATATAGCTCAAGATTGCACAATTTGGAGAGAAATAGTGGCAACTGGGAAGATATAGCTCAAGATTGCACAATGTGGAGAGAGATGGTGACAACTGGGAAGATATAGCTCAAGACTGCACAATGTGGAGAGAGATGGTGGCAACTGGGAAGATATAGCTCAAGATTGCACAATGTGGAGAGAAATAGTGGCAACCGGGAAGATATAGCTCAAGACTGCACAATGTGGAGAGAAATAGTGGCAACTGGGAAGATATAGCTCAAGATTGCACAATGTGGAGAGAGATGGTGACAACTGGGAAGATATAGCTCAAGATTGCACAATGTGGAGAGAGATGGTGACAACTGGGAAGATATAGCTCAAGATTGCACAATGTGGAGAGAAATTGTGGAACTGGGAAGATATAGCTCAAGACTGCACAATGTGGAGAGAAATAGTGGCAACTGGGAAGATATAGCTCAAGACTGCACAATATGGAGAGAGATGGTGACAACTGGGAAGATATAGCTCAAGACTGCACAATGTGGAGAGAGATGGTGACAACTGGGAAGATATAGCTCAAGACTGCACAAAGTGGAGAGAAATAGTGGCAACTGGGAAGATATAGCTCAAGATTGCACAATGTGGAGAGAGATGGTGACAACTGGGAAGATATAGCTCAAGACTGCACAATGTGGAGAGAGATGGTGACAACTGGGAAGATATAGCTCAAGATTGCACAATGTGGAGAGAGATGGTGACAACTGGGAAGATATAGCTCAAGACTGCACAATGTGGAGAGAGATGGTGACAACTGGGAAGATATAGCTCAAGACTGCACAATGTGGAGAGAGATGGTGACAACTGGGAAGATATAGCTCAAGATTGCACAATGTGGAGAGAGATGGTGACAACTTGGAAGATATAGCTCAAGACTGCACAATGTGGAGAGAGATGGTGGAACTGGGAAGATATAGCTCAAGACTGCACAATATGGAGAGAGATAGTGGCAACTGGGAAGATATAGCTCAAGATTGCACAATATGGAGAGAGATGGTGGCAACTGGGAAGATATAGCTCAAGATTGCACAATGTGGAGAGAAATAGTGACAACTGGGAAGATATAGCTCAAGACTGCACAATGTGGAGAGAAATAGTGGCAACTGGGAAGATATAGCTCAAGACTGCACAATGTGGAGAGAAATAGTGGCAACTGGGAAGATATTGCTCAAGACTGCACAATATGGAGAGAGATTGTGGCAACTGGGAAGATATAGCTCAAGACTGCACAATATGGAGAGAGATGGTGGCAACTGGGAAGATATAGCTCAAGACTGCACAATGTGGAGAGATGGTGACAACTTCGAAGATATAGCTCAAGACTGCACAATGTGGAGAGAGATGGTGGCAACTGGGAAGATATAGCTCAAGACTGCACAATGTGGAGAGAGATGGTGACAACTGGGAAGATATAGATCAAGACTGCACAATGTGGAGAGAGATGGTGACAACTGGGAAGATATAGCTCAAGACTGCACAATGTGGAGAGATGGTGACAACTGGGAAGATATAGATCAAGACTGCACAATGTGGAGAGATGGTGACAACTGGGAAGATATAGCTCAAGACTGCACAATGTGGAGAGAGATGGTGACAATAAACTATGGATAGTAAAAAAAACAACAAAAAACGATTGGCTTCAGCTCTGTACGAAAAGCGCGCCAAACGAAAAATGACTTGTTTCTCTACTCAAGCACCTTAACCTGCATATAACTCTAGCCAGTGTGAAATCATCATTATCATCATCAAACTCCATTTGAGTGAGGGCTTGAGAGGCTCAAATCCTATCTTGCTAAAGCCCTGGACAGAAACCCTGCTGTTTTGCGTAGTACATATATGTCGCCATACAGGTCGATAATTTTTGGTTTCCCAGACGTGTCTAGACGGAGACCAGCAAGTCTGGGCCAGTCAAACAGAATATGAGGCACGGTTTCCTTTTCTTTCTCGCAGCGAGGGCACCGTGAATCAAAATTTGGCTATAGCCGTGAGAAATATGAGCCAACAGGAAAGTGGCCTGTCCTGCACTGTGCTATAATAGCTTGCTCAGGCCTGGATAGCTTCCACCACGGGGAAGTGCGGTCAGGGCGCCTCATGGACTCCCAGACTCTACAGGCTTTTTGCGACTTGTCCCAGCAATCAAACCACTTTTCCATTTCTGTTTTTTGGATTATAGCCAGAGTATGTTGAAAACTCACAGCCTGTTCAGTGGGTGGTGTTTTCCCTTCCTGGTGGGCCAAAGGGGCTGCAATAGTGTTGCCAGTCACACCTATGTGACTCGGTATCCACTGCATTATTACAGGGCTGCCATAGCGTTGCTTTATGTTGAGTGAGGCAATGATGACAGTGTCGATATTGGGGGGGGGTATGGTCCAGGACTTTGCAAAGCCTTTAGTAGGGTCTACAGGTTATGAGTCAGTGACCACGACAATCTGTGTTGCCATCAAATGTCCCTTGCCGAGTTGAGAGTCAATGACTTTTAAGGCTTCACAGACTGCCATGGCCTCCGCATCATAACTGCAAACACTACCACACGGTCCAAAGATTTTGACTGAGTAAGAGCCAAGATAGATGTAGGCTCCATAGCCTGCTGTTCCAGAATCTATTGCTGCCGACCCATCAGTATAGGCAAAAATAGCACTGGGCTTGAAGGCATTTATGGTCTCCAGTGCTAGAATTTGAAGGTCGTTAGATGAACGATTTAGCTTAGTGGCATTAGGGTCTACTAGTTTCAAGCGTATGTCTGGGGACGTTGTGTGACACAAAGGGGTGGGGGGTGGTGGAAGGTGATGAAAACGTTAGACAGTGTGTGAAATGGAAAAACATTTTTTGGACCCATCAAACTCTTCCAACATCCAAACATTCTTGGAGCAGCATCTTTGCAAACAAATGAACACATGTTGTCAAATACATCCGGTTCTGTAGTTGCCGTTTCAAGAGATTCGCAACAAAGAAACTTGTCTTTGAAAACTCAGTCCTAGAATAGTCTGTTGTTTTTTTTACTCAGCCACCTTTCCATCGTACATTTAAATACTGTAAGTCATTGTCGGTGAAGTTCGTCTGTTTGAAGCTCGTCTGTTTGAAGTTCGTCTGTTTAAAGCTCGTCTGTTTGAAGTTCGTCTGTTTGAAGGTCGTCTGTTTGAAGTTCGTCTGTTTAAAGTTCGTCTGTTTGAAGGTCGTCTGTTTGAAGTTCGTCTGTTTAAAGCTCGTCTGTTTGAAGTTCGTCTGTTTAAAGCTCGTCTGTTTGAAGTTCGTCTGTTTGAAGGTCGTCTGTTTGAAGTTCGTCTGTTTGAAGTTCGTCTGTTTGAAGGTCGTCTGTTTAAAGCTCGTCTGTTTGAAGCTCGTCTGTTTGAAGCTCGTCTGTTTGAAGTTCGTCTGTTTAAAGCTCGTCTGTTTGAAGTTCGTCTGTTTGAAGGTCGTCTGTTTGAAGGTCGTCTGTTTAAAGCTAGTCTGTTTGAAGTTCGTCTGTTTGAAGGTCGTCTGTTTGAAGCTCGTCTGTTTGAAGCTCGTCTGTTTGAAGCTCGTCTGTTTGAAGTTCGTCTGTTTAAAGCTCGTCTGTTTAAAGCTAGTCTGTTTGAAGTTCGTCTGTTTGAAGGTCGTCTGTTTGAAGCTCGTCTGTTTGAAGCTTGTCTGTTTGAAGCTCGTCTGTTTAAAGTTTATCTGTTTAAAGCTCGTCTGTTTCAAGTTCGTCTGTTTGAAGGTCGTCTGTTTGAAGGTCGTCTGTTTGAAGGTCGTCTGTTTGAAGCTCGTCTGTTTGAAGGTCGTCGGTTTCAAGCTTGTCTGTTTGAAGCTCGTCTGTTTAAAGTTTGTCTGTTTAAAGCTCGTCTGTTTGAAGGTCGTCTGTTTGAAGTTCGTCTGTTTAAAGCTCGTCTGTTTGAAGTTCGTCTGTTTGAAGCTCGTCTGTTTAAAGCTCGTCTGTTTGAAGCTCGTCTGTTTAAAGCTCGTCTGTTTGAAGCTCGTCTGTTTGAAGCTCGTCTGTTTGAAGCTCGTATGCTTGACATCAAAATGACGTTTCAGTTTGTTCAGCTTTATAAATTTTGATAATAAAACTTCGTTGCAAAGACTCAATGCGTTGCTGCTTTAATTATTGAAGTCAAACCATATCACAATCAAATCGTCATTACATTTTCGACATTCATTGTTACGGGTTGTTCTAATCATGAAAATATTACCTCCAATGATATGGCGTATCACTAATTATAAAGGCACATTCCTCGTCCCATATGCTAGGACAAATTTTTACAAATACTCTTTCTTCCCTGGTGCTATTAGAGCATGGAATTGGTTGCCTGAGCTAGCCAGGAAAACCAGTGACTTGGCAGAATTTAAGTCATTGGTTAATATGCATGACTAAATGCATGACGCGTAGGACGTAATCATCTTCTTTTTTGAAGTAACGTCTGTATTATATAAGATAAGATAAGATTATAAATGAATGTACTTCAATTACGCGCGTAAATCTTCACCATATAAATAACATCTATGATTCCGCAATGGGGTAGTGTTGTCAATCCATTTGAAAGACAATAATCTAAACTGTTATAAATATTTTATGCGACAATTAAAACATTGAAAATGATTTGATGAAACATTGTCTACAATGTCATGATTTTTTTTTATCTTTTTTTTTTTCCAATGGGCTTGGGCGACCCCTGAAAAAAATCGTCATTCTACCTCCAAGAGGGCCATTACCGACAGGCTGAGAACCCCGTGCTCTAGACAATAGATGGATACCTAGACAGACAGACCGAGAGAAAGGGGAAATGTAATATGAGAGAAAGAGAGAATGTGTGTGAATGTGTGTTGAAGTCAACATAGAAATATAGATGTAGACTTCTCAACGCACACAGACCACTACATGAATCTATAACCTATATGCATACATATGCACCTGCAGACAACTCATGTCAGATGACGTTTATTGGGCTAGACAAGGGAAGAGAAGAAAGGAAAAAAATTCGAGAGCCCGCGAAACAAGGGAAATAAAAAAGATATCACCTCGCCATCTAGTCAACGTAATTAAGCAGGTCACGTGCCCAATCCTGAACGTCTATTGGATTCCTATAAAGCCTTCCCAAAAGTAACACTCCAATTACTCATATTACACTCTTCTGGATGTACTCAACAGCTCAGCACTATATCGCAAGGGAGCTAGTCCCCCACTCCCTACACAGATTATATCAAATGTAAACAAAGAGTTTCCTCTCTTTTCTGATCTCTTGTATGTTAGAGACTTTGGGAAACAAACTTCGCCCGGGACGAGCATGGGATATAAAAAAAAAACAAAGTGCGTCTGTGCGTGTGTGTGTGTATGGAGGAGGGGTGAGGGTGAGCGAAGTGAGAGCGCGTGCATCTAGCACAAGCTGTGGTTATTCCTTGTAGGTCATCTGTCTTATCCTCAATCTACAGGTCACTGTAACAAGCGTCGCCTGTGATAATGTTAGCGCTTGTGTCGTGTGTATACAAACAGAAGCCCTTTGAACGAGTCCTGCAGTTGGTACTCAACAGCACTAAGGTTAGTCTAATTATCTTTCCTTGATAAGCCTTCAAGTGAGTCTTACAATACGTTAGCACGTGTTGGCCACTAAGTCAGCAGAAGCACGTGTGTAGGCCCCCAAGTCAGCACGTGTTGGCCCCTAAGTCAGCACGTGCTGACCCCTAAGTAAGCACAGCACGTGTGTTGGAGCCTAATTCAGCACGTATTAGCCCCTAAGTCAGCACAGCACGTGTGTAGGCCTTTAAGTCGGCACGATTGTAGGCCGCTAAGTCAACACATGTTGGCCCCTAAGTCAGCACTTGTGTAGGCCCTTAAGTCAGATCATGAGTATGACCTTGCTGTGTGCTACTTATATTGAATCAATATTGTGTTGTTTCTACAAAGAAAGATATGGGGTCGTCTTAGATTTGATGGACACTGCGCGCTGTTTCAGCTTTTGTTTTTAATCGTAAGACTAAAGTTCTATAATTTAAATGCTAAACTATTCATAGAGCAGAAGAAGGCGATTGGCAAACTGTGTTGCTCAGTGATTTATTACACAGGGGGGATAAATCTAGCACTATTGATATATGTGGCGGTAATTACGCGACTCTTTCCCTCATAAAAGTATTTTTTTTTATTTAACTTGTGAAGTTATGTGTTGCCCAGTGGCGTAGCAAGATACCCGTGGGCCCGGGTTCAAGAATATATTGGTGGGCTCCCTCCCCCAATAAGACGAATACAATGTATGACAAAACAATTGAGTAATCTGAATGCATTGGTACATTGACCAAAAGACATTCCAATGCAAGAAGAGTAGCTTCTTAATAATCTTATTACGTTTGACTCTGTTAGAACTCCAACACGAATTCAAAGTCAATGTTTGTACAAATTTTGGAACAGAATGAAACGAGTTAATGGAGTTTCAAATCTATAAAGAAATGTTTTATGAGTTCTAGTTCCCATTCTACACATTTACATTCCTAAAACACTTCTAAGTGTCACGCTTTGAAACATTGATACAAACTAGTATCTAGTTCTACGTCCATTATTCAACAGTAAATAGATCGAATATTTATTTATTGAACATTTCTCTGGCCTTCTAAGTAGCAAAGTAAGAAACCAGTACATCTATTTCTAAATGCGTGAGAGGCTTCTTCTGAAGAAACAATTCCCCAAAGCCATTCTAGTATCCAATCATATTGGAAGCACCTTCATAGCTCAAGCCCAGCAGTAGTTTAGTGAAGGATAAATGTTGTTTTTTTTTCAATTACTTGGAGCATTTGTTCAGCAAATTCTGCTGACTTTTGATACTCACCTAGAAAGTACTCATTTCTATTTCTTTTGGATGTTCCGTCAACGGAGATCACTGAACAGTCTCAACAAAAATAATACGAGTTTGATATCAACTTTTTATTTGTTTTGAGCGCTGCCACCAATGAAAGAGACAAATGGTACAGAATTGATATCATATACTACCGCTATTTTGTCCAGAACTGCATTGCCCAACAGATCTATGATCTCGTTTTGAATCTGCTGGGCTTTGATTTCCTGTCAAATTTGAATATTCATAGCAATTTTTCTGATGTTTTTGTATAAATATATGGCGCTAAATTTCTTTAAGATCAATGAACCAAGTTTCAACCAAATATAAGCATTCGTCAGTGAAAAGTACTATTCCATAATCCATTTAGTCGCCTGTCTATCTTCTAGATCTTACAGATCAGCCTGACGGTTAAGATTGAACAAAATTGTGTACTAATAAAAAGAAATGATATTACAATATTTTAAGTACAAAACAAAATAAAAACATATTGACTTCTGAGAAAATTGAATAATTTGCAGTTTTAATTAGTGACAATCAGAACTATCCCTGTTTCTTAACCAAACTCTCCCCATCCCCCCATCCCCCATTTCAATGGTTTTATGAACAGACAAGGAAACAAAAAATAATGGGACGATATGGAAACGATTGTCACCTCAAACGCACGGTTAGGGCTAGCCACCATTACAATTTACAAAACCTGATGCAAAGCAAATCCTTACAATAAAGCTTCAAACATTGGTTTTGAAGTTAATAGTAATGTTGAATAAATCCAACGTTCAGGACATTTTAAGGAAGCTTTTTAAATTCTATTTTTTTTAATCGGTTTTTACAGAAGTGAATTTAGTTTTTCACTTTGGTGTCTCAACAAGTCGTGGGCCCAAGCGCAGTGGGCCCCTAATGGTCGTGGGCCCGGGTTCATTGAGCCCCTTCGCGCCACTAGTGTTGCCAGCATAACGACCAGCTATCGCTACTATTTGAAGACAAGGTCACGTGATGAGTATTCTAGCAGAAGTGAAGGTCAGACCATTCCTGTCAAAACAAACAATATGGCTAGGAGCTCAATGTTGAGTTGTCGAACTTTTACTCACACACAAAAATGCTTAAATAAAACTTATTTGTTCTTACACTTTGCCCAGGGCCGTAATTGGGGGGGGGGAGCAGGCGGGCTACTGCCCCGGGGCCTCCATAACTTCTACGTTTATTTTTTTTAAACTTTTTTATTTATACGCAATTTTACCGCGACCCTACTTTCAATCTTCGAGTTGGAACACTGTCGTGAACGTGCTTGTAATATATTTATAAATGTACCTGTTAGGTTACGGCAGTACGACATCACAGGGTCATACTCTCCACAAACTAAAAAAAAAACAACAACTTTTGGGGACTAATATATATATATATAAGAGAGAGAGAGACAGAGAGAGAAACTTTTTAAAGAAAAAAAAATTAAATGTACAAGTACTGTATTTCTTTCTTCTAACTATGTCATTGTTTTAGACACAAGTGGTACTATCAAGTGCACCTTTATTACAGTTTTCAAAAAGTATAGGGGACTCTCTAAAGGTCCTGCCCTCCTCTTACTTAAATCTGGCCTTGACTTCGTCAGTGTCTTGTGTTCTGTTTGCCATTTTTTTTAAATGTATATTTTGAAAATATTTGAAAAAGTCAAAAAGTTTCTTCTAGCTAGACTCCACGTTGCTGAAGTCAAGGCGATATATATGATTATATATATATATATATCGATACCTCCCATTCTTTAACAGAAGAGGAAACAGGGGAAACAAATCTGCTCACTGGTGGGCAACTACATTGGTATGACCTCCCCTTGTTACCAAGCAAATATCAGAATACACAAAGAGGAAATCTCATCTCGAGCTGTAGTTTATACCACGTGACCAGCATCTTCTTCCAGCAGCCAAAAGTTCTTCCCGCCATAGTTCTCCTCCTCCTCCTCCTCCATGATCCCCTTGAGAAGGTTTCCAACAACGTAGCCACTTACCAACCCATTCTACTTTTGTGGTGTTCTAAAAATAGTGGTGCTCCCTTCCTCAATCTATCCCCTCCCCTGTTCTATCCCCTCCCCTGTTCTATCCCCTCCCCTGTTCTATACCCTCCCTTCTTACTGTAATCCAACCCCCCTTTTTAAAAAAAAATAAAAACTTCGTCCACTCGCCCGCTCGCTGTGTTGAAAGAAAACAAGTGAGAGAGGGGAAGGGGGGTGTCACACCACGGGGACTAAGTGTTACAGTAACTCGGTTCCTGGGGGGAAAGGATGGAGTGATTTCCCTTGGCTCTCGGTTTTTAAATGTGCTTTTTACTATTTAAAAAGTTTCTGACATAAATGTAATTAAGGAGCAGCAAGTGGCAGCAAGGAATATCTGTGACTCATGGAGTAAGTGCTTCGGGACTATGTATTTCTTGGTCTTTGGTATTGCCGTAGTGACAAGTAAGTTCAGGCACTGAGCTGGCGAAAGAAAGAATAAAGGTATTATCTTGGCGCTTTCTAATTGTATAGCATCTCATTTAAAGCATACAACTTCTCAACAACAACAACAACATTCTTTACTAAAGTCTATTACATTTTTTTGAACTCTTTTTTTTTTCTCTTTTTTCTCTTCAAATCAACAAAAAATGCCAGTTCTGGGCAGAACATTTATTTTTCCAAATATTACCTCCCCTTGCCCTTAAATACAAGATTTATAGGCTGCCATTAGGTGGCATTTACTTTTTAATAATATTATGAAATAGATAAGATTTTCTAAACATTGACTTGGTCAACTTGGTTCTGCGTGAGAAATGTTTGACTTACACTTAACTTGTCTATCTGATGTTTGGTTAAGTGAGGGCCAACACAGTCTTCTACATTGTAAAACTACTAGATATATGTTGAGCTAGACCCGATCAATGAATGGTAAGCAACTGGTAATTGGTATGGGATTTACAAAATAAACATAGAAAGTAGTCAACAAAAACAAGAGTAAATTGCAAGAAACAAATGATTTATTTGTCAAAAGATAAACTGACCAGCTATTTTTTCAGGTGCAATGTATGGCCTAAAAATACATTTAGAACACCTTCATAGCTATCATATTGGTATGTGTCTTCGTGCGTCTAGAAGTGTTACTCATGTTTTCGTGCGTCTAGAAGTGTTACACATGTCTTCGTGTGTTTAGATGTGTTACTCATGTCTTCGTATGTCTAGAAGTGTTATCATGTCTTCGTGTGTCTAGATGTGTTACCCATGTCTTCGTGTGTCTAGAAGTGTTACTCATGTCTTCGTGTGTCTAGAAGTGTTACTCATGTCTTCGTGTGTCTAGATGTGTTACCCATGTCTTGGTATGTCTACTTGAGATGTGGGACGAAACAAACTTGGTTGTTTTGCAGGGCAAAGACAGCCCCCCGACCTTTCTGCACACCGGGCATGGGGGCATGCCCATGTCTTCGTGTGTCTAGATGTGTTACTCATGTCTTCGTGTGTCCAGGAGTGTTACCCAGGTGTTCGTCATCACGGTACATTGTTACGTTGTGCATGTGTCTTTGATTGTTATGTGTTTATGATTGTTGGACATGAGCCCATGATTATATTACATATTTCCATGATTATTGTTGTAATGTGTCTATTATTGATGTTGGTATGTCCATTTGTCCATAGTCTGCTTGGTATTGATAATGTTCTGATGTCTTTTTACAAACCTTACATCAACTCACTCTGTCCGGGGGAGGGGGTATACGTCATTTCTAAGACTTCCCACTTTGAAATATTGCAGAATTATTCATTACCGATAACAACACATCATTTTTTTTTAAATGTTAATCATTTAGTTGTAATTAATTTTGTTGCATATAGAAAATGTATTAAGCTAAGGGAGATAAGCCTTGTGTAAACAGAAATTAGGTTACGCGGTACAAATTTGAAAAAAAAAATGAAATTGAAATTTGAAAGCAAGAGTAGATAACTCTAAAACCTTTTATTTTTATAAGTACTTGAATAGCTCGGTGGCTAACGCGTCTGCCTTACATCATGGAGGCTCGAGACCTCGAGTTCGAATGCAGAAACGAGCAGTATTTTTTTTTTTTTTTAAGTTTTTGAAAAAGCAGTTTGAAAACCTTCTCCCAGAAAACAAACCACTTTCACCCCCCCCCTCCCAAATTGGTCCTACAAAGTGATTGGATTATAGAGCTGTGAGCATACTTAAAGTATGAAAGTTGCGCAAAACAAACAACAGTCGATGAAAATATTTCTAATCGCACAGATTTATTATTGCTAGTGTAGGAACTAGATCTATGAAGAATTAGCCTAATTCCATGATTGATTTCAAATAATTAATTCAATTTCACTCGATATAACTTTGTTTTTTAAATCCCTTTTTTTTTAAACTGTTACTTCTAAATCTTATAGTTCATTCAGCACGCCTCTCCAGCCTCTCCAGCCTCTCCAGTTCTTTAGTTCCTCAAACATTTTTCTTTCTTTTTCTCCTTGTTTTCAAATACTTTTTCTGTTTCATCATGCTATGCCCCCTTCCAAAGAGAAATAACTCGTGTACACTAAATAATAAACCCCGCATCAGTAGAGAGCTACCTAATTTTAAACATAGCTGGAATTGTGTAACTTAACATACTCTCTCCTTAGCCACATCGACATCCATTAGGTTGTAATCTTTCTTTAAATTGTTTCACTCAAGTCAGGTTTGTATATAATTTCTGTACATCTAGATGGGGTTATATCCCCTGATTTCCATTACAAACATTTTACACTGGTAAACTTGTATTTAGACATTGGGTTAGATTTACAAATGGATATTTTATTATTCGCCTTTGGAATTGATAATGACATGAGTTTTCGGAAAAGTGAGACTAGGAAATGATTGAAATCTAATTAATTCCGATTGGAATCTTTTACGTAGCTGGATGTAGCGTTCTTGTTATCTCAGGCTAGCATAACTTATCCTCTGTGAGCCAGACAAAACAAGAGTTTACCTGCCAAAAGTAATTAAAATACGTATACCTACATGCAAATACCTACATACATTAAACTAGCATGATTGTGCTCAAATGCCTTATTTTTGTTTCAAATGTTGTTGTTTTTTATTCTAAATTATTCAATATGAATCAATAATAGTAAAACTAGATGGCCTTCATGTTGAGTATGTGTATAATGTTTAACCAGGTAAATTTTATTGTTTAACCAGGTATGCTTTCAATATAGGGTTTAACTAGGCACACATTCAATACATTTATGGCGTTTAGCCTTTACATCAGATAGGGCTTGTCTTTGAGCCCGAAGATTAATAAGGAGTACAGTACTTCAAGTTTATACACAGCCCCAGCTGTGACTTACATATTTTGCCACATCCAACTCAGATATAACCAATATCCGCAGGTTATCGATTTAGATACGCTTATCGCCGACTACGCCTGTCCTAGACAGTTGATTTTCTTTTGGTCTCAAATGTGTATCCCGCGACCTTTGTAAGTGACCTCCAGCTGCCTCGTTTCCTTGGGGCACCTCCGTTACATCGACCACCTTTCAGCTCACCAAAAAGGGCTGCCCTTGGCATACGTTCGTCTCCCATACGGGATACGTGCCCTGCCCAGCGTAACTGTCGGACCATAAAAAGTCTCTCTATACTGTCCATACCGGCGTTCGCAAGGACATCGCTGTTTGTAGTGCGGTCTTGCTACTGTTTGTCCATGATGGAGATTCAAACATCTTTGGTGAAAGCTTTCAATAAGTCTTAGTTGCTTTCTGTATCATACCCATGTTCAGATCCACATAGAAGGGTTGTGAACCACTGCTTGGTAGACACTATTTTTGTAGGCAGGCGGAGAGATTTATTCAGCCAAACTCTCGCTTGAAGGCGTCGAAAATGAGTATTGGCGTTGACCAGACGGTTAACAACTTCCCTTGAAAGCGATGCAACATTTGCTTCCTAGATATGTGAAATTGTCTTGCACGTTCAAGGGGTGTCCACGATCTTTGGGGCTAAATATATTTTATGAAGCCACTTCTGGAACATGACTTCTGTTTTTCCGAGGTTTATATTTAAACCAAAAGAGGCGGCAGCGTATGCCTTTACATCCATTTGCTAGATAAAACCATTGGCTTTTGTTCTGGCATAGGATTCTCAAATCGAAAGGAGATGACATCGGCAGATAAAAATCTTTATTATTAAACTTACTGAAGCTTGTTTGGGTATCTAGCGAATGTTGTTTAAAAATATCTGCTTTAAAAAAACTTTCCACACTTTAGTGTCTGCACACCTTGAGCCCTTCCTAGAGACGCTACAGCATAGGAATTGTAAAATAACACATAAAT
Source organism: Biomphalaria sudanica (assembly GCA_036873155.1). NCBI lineage: Eukaryota > Metazoa > Mollusca > Gastropoda > Planorbidae > Biomphalaria > Biomphalaria sudanica. The sequence continues at coordinate 1,524,464 of JAZGLO010002124.1, forward strand.
AATAGAAATACTACAGAAATAGTAGAAATACTACAGAAATAGTACAAAAATCACAAGAACAACAGATGGTCGCGACGCTAAGTGTATATATTAGTCAATGAAGCATTGAATTTGGCCAGGATGCATGCCTGTTCTATTTTATGTTTTGACTTTCGATTTAGTGTTAAATAAGCTTATTTATTCCCTGTAGACATGGGACTTGTTTGTGTTTGTTTGCTTGAGAAACCAATTCCTCACAATGAACTGGGAAAAGAAATGTGAAGAACGAACTTAAATGAATTCCTACGCGCCTCATTACTGCCATACTGCTTTCTAAATCCTAATGTTCTTACTACAGTATCTGAATATAACTTCATACAGGAAAAAGTTTTTAGAATAATAAAAAAAATTATAAAGTTATAAGTTAAAGAGTTAGCCTCTACTTAGCCTCTTGCAAAACTATTTAAGTACCTCTCTCTGCAATCACTAAACATTTCAAAAATAACTTACGAGCTTTAATTCTGTAAACTCACTGAAAACTGATAAAATTAATATCCATTGAGCCCCATGTATATAAGACTCTCAATCAGTCTCCAATAAGATGTAGTTATGTAGACTTAGTTTCCAATGAGATGTAGTTATGCAGACTTAGTTTCCAATGAGATGTACTTATATAGACTTACTTTCCAATGAGATGTAGTTATGTAGACTTACTTTCCAATGAGATGTACTTATATAGACTTACTTTCCAATGAGATGTAGTTATGCAGACTTACTTTCCAATGAGATGTAGTTATGCAGACTTACTTTCCAATGAGATGTAGTTATGTAGACTTACTTTCCAATGAGATGTACTTATATAGACTTACTTTCCAATGAGATGTAGTTATGTAGACTTACTTTCCAATGAGATGTAGTTATGCAGACTTACTTTCCAATGAGATGTAGTTATGTAGACTTACTTTCCAATGAGATGTACTTATATAGACTTACTTTCCAATGAGATGTAGTTATGTAGACTTACTTTCCAATGAGATGTACTTATATAGACTTACTTTCCAATGAGATGTAGTTATGTAGACTTACTTTCCAATGAGATGTAGTTATGTAGACTTACTTTCCAATGAGATGTACTTATATAGACTTACTTTCCAATGAGATGTAGTTATGTAGACTTACTTTCCAATGAGATGTACTTATGTAGATTTAAGTTTCCAATGAGATGTACTTATGTAGATTTAAGTTTCTAATGAGATGTACTTATGTAGATTTAAGTTTCTAATGAGATGTACTTATATAGACTTACTTTCCAATGAGATGTACTTATATAGACTTACTTTCCAATGAGATGTACTTATATAGACTTACTTTCCAATGAGATGTACTTATGTAGATTTAAGTTTCCAATGAGATGTACTTATATAGACTTACTTTCCAATGAGATGTACTTATGTAGACTTACTTTCCAATGAGATGTACTTATATAGACTTACTTTCCAATGAGATGTACTTATGTAGATTTAAGTTTCCAATGAGATGTACTTATATAGACTTACTTTCCAATGAGATGTACTTATATAGACTTACTTTCCAATGAGATGTACTTATATAGACTTACTTTCCAATGAGATGTACTTATGTAGATTTAAGTTTCCAATGAGATGTACTTATATAGACTTACTTTCCAATGAGATGTACTTATGTAGATTTAAGTTTCCAATGAGATGTAGTTATATAGACTTACTTTCCAATGAGATGTACTTATGTAGATTTAAGTTTCCAATGAGATGTACTTATGTAGACTTATGCCTCCACTAAGACATAGTTTCCATTTACTTTCCCAACTTATATCTCGGGTACCATTCAGAAAGCACAAAGTGCTATTTCAGCCAGAGACACTGTTTCAAAGCCACCAAACTTGATTTGTCAAATTAAAGACATTTTTTAGGATATCTCTATACACCTAACTTCTGTAGTCCGTCCTCAGTTTGATGTTATTTGAACAGGGTAAGAACTATGTACCTGCTTCTTGTTTATGTAAGATTCTCTTATCAACTAAACGATCCAAGCACGCTCTAATGATCGCATGTGGACGTTACACTTGATCAGCACTTAGTTTTAAGAAAAGAAACATATCCTCAAGGATGGGAAATCTTGAAACTCTATCCCTCTGAGATGTTCCTCCATCTCCCTCACTCGTAGGTCCATTAGTTTAAAAGGTCTTTTTTTATTTTAGACCTAACTATCTACTTAATTAGAAATTAAGTATAGCCTGAGGCTCTTAATGACTGTCTGAAAGTAGACATAAATATTGGATATTTTTTAGTCATATTTTATTTTGTTCCCGTATAGAAACGTATGTACGAAATTAAACCTCAAATGATATGCTAAGTTTACACGGAGGCTAGTCTACCACTAAAAACTCAACAGAAGGTCTAGCTCATTAACATATATAAACAAACATGTATAGCATAATTCTCTCATGCTAGTTAAGCTAATCAGTAAAGAGAATACATCTTTAATGCAAGTAGAACTTCAGACTACATAGATAGAGCAAATCTCAAACGCGTCTAGATTAAAGCCTTTGTATTGTACTCTTTGGCCATCAGAAGTGAGCCTGTATTCATTTAACTTATATCACACTACTAGGACCTGGCGCTGTGGTTAGGGTGGTACTGTGGTATGTGTTTTTGAAATATTAAATATCAAATACATTGTAAAACATGTTGTTAAAACCCCAGGACGGTTTGTACTTGTAGACTTGCAAAACAAAAGAGTTGTCTTTTTTGAACAGTAAGGCTGACTACAAATATAATATTGAACTTTTTATTAGTTGTATCGCTCTAAAGTATACGTTCAGACAATAAGTTACATAAACCGTTGAGACCTTTGGCCCGTTGTTGACATGATTGGCTCTGCATTTGCGATAATGTCAAAATAATCAGACATGTTTATCTGCCCCTGACAAACGAAGAGTTGTGCGATTGTCTAACTTGATTCTTTAAGCAGATTCACAACATTCAAGTCGACATGTTATACATATCAGTGAACACGTAGATTCTACTTCTTTTTTAAAACCTAATTCCAAAGAGTTCCATACAACGCATTTCCCTAAGTTGTAAGAGCCGACCTCTTTGCTGAAGAGAAATTTATAATTTTCTGATTAAACAACCCAATATGTTTTTTTTTAAAAAAGATTTTAGCTGCCTCCGTATTTGTATTTTGTTAACATTTATACATCAGTGGCGTAGATGGGGTGGGGGAGGGGTGTGGCTAAAAATTCGAAGGTCCCCCCGGGCCCCCAATTGAAAGGGGACCCCAAACAAATGTCCAAGTTTTTTTTTTTACATTAGATAAAAAATTATATATTTATTAAGTACACTATTTCATGTCATGGTATCGAATAACAAAATGCAGGGGCCTCTAAAGAATTTAAGCCCTCCCCCCGGCCCGGGCCCCCAAAATCCCTAGCTACGCCGCTGTTATACATACATTATTGTCTTTTGTTAATTTAATGTTATAAAAATAAAACATTTTAGGTGTGAGAGTTGAAGTGAAGATGTGTGAAATAAATAGATGTACCGGTACTCGCTGATGGATGGCCTAACTTTTAACTGCTAATAAATTAATAATAAACGTTCAAATACAAGAAAAGTAATATTTACTTCCCCACATTGAAAAAGGTGCCGGTACGCCGTACCGGTGCGTACCGTCACAAAAAAGCACTGAATGTTTATATCCCCATCATAGGGCCCAGTCTAGACCAACACCGACCTGCCACCTGTGAGGTGGTAAAGGGCCATTGGTGTAAGCATCCCAAAGGTTGCGGCGTCTCAAGGCATTGTTGAGTCCTACTATAGTTGGACTGGTCAATGTCCAGCCGCCTCCGTACCGTACATAACTATGGGCGTTAAAACCTGACAGACCGAAAGATATATTATTAGAGACTGATGTAGGGGAGGTGAGAGGCATTTTAAATATATATTTTTGTAAGTTACTTTTCTTTTCGCTTCGGTTATCCATTAATGTGTTCAGTGGAGCGTCAATTCTAGCTTCCCATGTACACAAACTGATCCAGATCTGTTTCTCTTGAACAGGACGGTGGATGGTGTTGGGGGGAGATGGGGGCTGACATTAGGTGCAAGTTTTATAAGAGTTTATTGTTTCTAAAGCTTCTCTTTTGGACCTTTAGTTTCATGTATCCGAAGTCTGGTAGTACTTAAGTTTCGTGTAACTTTAATTTTTGTGTAACTTTAGTGTTTGTGTACCTTTAATTTTGTGTAACTTTAGTTTTATACACATTAAGTATTGTGTACATTTAGTTTTGTGTCCATTTAGTTGTGTGCACATTAAGTATTGTGTACATCCAGTGTACATCTAGTTTTTCGTACATCTAGCTTGTATACATTTAGTTTTGTGCACATTTAGTTTTGTGTACATCTAGTTTTGTGTACATTTAGTTTTGTGTACATTTAGTTTGTGTATTTAATTTTGGGCACATCTAGTTTTGTACACATCTAGTTTTGTACACATCTAGTTTTGTGTACATTTAGTTTTGTACACATCTAGTTTTGTGTGCATTTAGTTTTGTACACATTCAGTTTTGTGTAACTTTATGCACATTTAGATCGCTAACAGCTGATCAAAGACATAGAATCCGATGTCATTACAGTGTCTTTGATTTTGTTCACATTCTCTCTCAGCAACTAGTCAGTGCAGAGCTAAGAAGTTCACCACACACACACACACACACACACACACACACACGCACACACGCGCGCACACACGCGCACACACACACACACACACACACACTGAACAGGCTTTGTTATTTGTTGGTTTATGGCTTAAACGTCGCCTTTGAACTCTACAGCGAATACATAGGAAACAAAATGTTGACTGTTCAGGGAATAAATCATTTGAAATGGAAAATTAAGCTTCATTACGGTTTTAGAGAACTTTGTCACATGACAGTCTCATTAAATTCTATTTAATTACTTCTCGCAATGGTAACAATCAGATTTCTTTGCGATCTTAATCTTCTAATGCGACTTTGATATTGTGGTAGATTCAAGAAGACATATACATCTAGTGTGGTTTTGTTGTTTTGTGGTTTTGTGGTTTTGTTGTTTTGTGGTTTTGTGGTTTTGTTGTTTTGTTGTTTTGTTATCGATTTCACTTTCTCTCTCTTTCTTTCTCCCTCTCTGTCACTCCCTCTCTCTATCTCCCTATCCCTCTTTCACTCTCCTTTTCTCGTTCTCTCTCTTTCTCTCTTTCTGTCTCCCTCTCTCTCTCTCTCTCGTTAGAAGTTCTTCATTATTGAAGCTATTACACACAAAAAATGCAATCCTTGCAGATTGACATGAACACGGGTCATCGGTTTCTGTGGTCTCTACACAAACATAAGTAGTTAACAAATGGCTTCACCTGTTTCTTGAGATTTTTAAATAATTAGCTCTCAAGAGTGCAACTTGCCAGGTCTCGACCTTTCACCTTTGGAGCTATTCCCTCGCCTCGTTATCAGCATGTTCTATTTAAAATCTGCATCAGCTGTTGCAGCAATAGGATGAGGTCACGATGGCCAGTTTCAGAAATTTCTTAGGCCAAAATAAAGAAATATGAAAAGAAAGTTTATTTTTTAACGTTTTAAAATTGCTTTTGAGAAAGTTTTTTTTTTAATTGGAAGAGTGGAAATCGCGTGTAGAGTTATTGCCCCTTCAATCTTTGATCGACAGTTTCTCTTCAAATTGTACATCTTAAATATCTGCTTTAGGATGAGGAGTCGGCTACTGGAGATATATTCTCTGTAGCATTAATTACTTGACTAAAGAGTTTAGTTTATTTCACATTTCTGCTGGTTCATTTTGCTGTGATTGTCGTTCTTGTTCTGTATGTAATCTACAAAGACTGATAGAAGGTGTCTCTGGTATTCTATCATTCTCTGCAATCTTGATGTAGTGGGAATGGCTTACATATTTCGAGTCTTAAGTTACGTAAGACTAGTCCAGCGTTTCTCAAACTGTGGGGCGCTCATTCCCCTTGTGACAAGACGTTCTGACGGAGGGGTGGGCTTCGAAAAAGTTGAATTTATCTTTAAAAGGACAAATAATATATTGGATTTGCATTATAGTTCTAAATTCATGTTTGAATATGGACCAATTAAAATGGAAAGTTTAGAATATAGACCATTTTGTGAAAGTCGTCTGAAAACAGCTTTTGTTTAAGGAGGCATTTCTTTTAATCTAGCGACTTTAAAATGTCAGAACGGTTGAGTATGCCATGGCAGTTGTACATCGCTCTGTAGTGTAGGACAGAGAGAACCCATCCACAAAATGCGAAGATAACCTTTACTTAAATCATGCCTGCCTATTACAGGTTTATGAAAATAACCTTACGCAATCACGCCCATTACAGACGTATTTTCACTATATTCAACTCGAATCTTCTTCACATGCTAGTAGTGCTCGGGCCGCCCCCTTCTTTAGTGGAATTCATGACCTGCATTTTTTTACTAGAATGAATAATGCTCTGTAGACGTCAGGCGAACGCATTTCTGCAGCTAATAAACGCAGGAAAATACTTGACGTGGTGGCTCTGAGTTCCCACAGCTGTGTAAAGGAAGTGGTCACGGGTAAATGTTTTAGAAACACTGGACTAGTCTCTCTATGCTTTGTGCCTTGGCATAGCTTTTTTTTTTCTCAACAATCACCATTTAAAATTGAACATTGCTTTGGCTGATAAGAATAACTCAATTGGGGAGAACCCGCTTTATAATGCCTCCACGACACAGACACACACATGCTTCGGGCCCGTGAATTCTAATACCATTTTACTGCTCCAATTCCCCCCACCCCTACCATCCCGCTCACAACAACAAAAAAAAACGTTAGTTCTACGTACATTCTCTGAATTTTCTTCCACCTCTCAATTCAATAGCACAATATTTAATATAGTCTTCAGGTTTTTCGAACGGAACCCCCGACCCCAATACACATCACCACACACACTCAACCGCCCTCCCACACACTTTTGGGCCCTTTTTTTATTACATGACAACTCCTAACTTTTTTTTTAGCATCCTCTAATTGATCGACTCCTTACCACACACATTTCAGCTTTTTAACTCTAAATCTAGCACCTTTGGTTAGTTTTACTTTGTGTGTGTGTGTGCATTCTTTAAGCGTAACTCAAGCAATATATGGTATTAGATAACGCAAAAATTTCTTTGGGCCTTCAGGTTCAGACCTAGTGGTTTCGAAAGTACCACTTGAATTCCCCCCGTCCTACCTTGCATTAAAATGGCAGTAACACACAGCATGAGACCCGCTTGTCGCTAACAACTTAGCCTTGAACTTAGTGACATTGAGTTATATGTATCATGGGATATCTTAATGAAGCAGCCATGCAAAACTGGTAAGTTGAATCCGATGCTTTGTTGTGAGCAGCAAGGCGTAACTTTAGTTAATTCCGGGATAGAAACCCGTTGGTGACGTCACTCTTAGAGTTAGATAGAGATCTCTACACCTTTAGCGACGTGTTGGCCTCCTTCAGTTGTAGACCGACTTAGGACCTATACCAACAACAGCCAAATCTTTAATCAAATAAAACTGTCAACAGTCTCTCTCTCTCTCTCTCTCTCTCTCTCTCTCTCTCTCTCAGCATTTATCTTCTTCTAGACAGCCTTGTTTTTTCTTGTGATGTGGGCTCTTTTGAAGTCTCTGTCCCGCTGTTCCTGGAAGTTGTCACTTTGTTGGTTCTACCATCTTCTTGTTATATTCCTCAGTTGATTTGTTTGTTTTACATTTCATTTAGACCCCACCCTTTTTCCCCCTTTTTACAATTCCTCTTTTCATGTTGCAAACTCTTCATCGGGTCAAAAAACAAAAGGGTGGAACCTGGGTGGGTGAACACGGATCTCGAAAACGGCTCTGACGATTTATCTAATAATTTAACAGTTGATGAGTATCTTTGGGAAATGAATTTCTAGCTAATTAGCTACACTGGGAAAACTCTAGTTTGACCGTTTGAAATGTTCAAAGTCTAGTAAATAAATAGATTTAGGAGCACCTTCTTCCCACTGTGGGTCTACAGGCCTATCCTAATTTTATAGTCAAATAATTTAGAAATAGACGTCCAAGTACATTGTGCACACCGTCTTCTAGCACTAGAATTGGATAAAGTCTGGGTCTATAGGACTAGCAATAGAATTGGATAAAGTCTGGGTCTATAGGACTAGCAGTAGAATTGGATAAAGTCTGGGTCTATAGGACTAGCACTAGAATTGGATAAAGTATGGGTCTATAGGACTAGCAATAGAATTGGATAAAGTCTGGGTCTATAGGACTAGCACTAGAATTGGATAAAGTCTGGGTCTATAGGACTAGCAATAGAATTGGATAAAGTCTGGGTCTATAGGACTAGCACTAGAATTGGATAAAGTCTGGGTCTATAGAACTAGCAATAGAATTGGATAAAGTCTGGGTCTATTGGACCAGCAATAGAATGGGATAAAGTCTGGGTCTATAGAACTAGCAATAGAATTGGATAAAGTCTGGGTCTATTGGACCAGCAATAGAATGGGATAAAGTCTGGGTCTATGGGACTAGCAATAGAATTGGATAAAGTCTTGGTCTATAGGACTACAATAGAATGGGATAAAGTCTGGGTCTATAGGACTAGCAATAGAATGGGATAAAGTCTGGGTCTATTGGACCAACAATAGAATGGGATAAAGTCTGGGTCTATAGGACAAGCAATAGAATTGGATAAAGTCTTGGTCTATAGGACTACAATAGAATGGGATAAAGTCTGGGTCTATAGGACAAGCAATAGAATTGGATAAAGTCTGGGTCTATAGGACAAGCAATAGAATTGGATAAAGTCTGGGTCTATAGGACAAGCAATAGAATTGGATAAAGTCTGGGTCTATAGGACAAGCAATAGAATTGGATAAAGTCTGGGTCTATAGGACAAGCAATAGAATTGGATAAAGTCTGGGTCTATAGGACAAGCAATAGAATTGGATAAAGTCTGTGTCTATAGGACAAGCAATAGAATTGGATAAAGTCTGGGTCTATAGGACAAGCAATAGAATTGGATAAAGTCTGGGTCTATAGGACTACAATAGAATGGGATAAAGTCTGGGTCTATTGGACCAACAATAGAATGGGATAAAGTCTGGGTCTATAGGACAAGCAATAGAATTGGATAAAGTCTGGGTCTATAGGACAAGCAATAGAATTGGATAAAGTCTGGGTCTATAGGACAAGCAATAGAATTGGATAAAGTCTGGGTCTATAGGACAAGCAATAGAATTGGATAAAGTCTGGGTCTATTGGACCAGCAATAGAATGGGATAAAGTCTGGGTCTATAGAACTAGCAATAGAATTGGATAAAGTCTGGGTCTATTGGACCAGCAATAGAATGGGATAAAGTCTGGGTCTATGGGACTAGCAATAGAATTGGATAAAGTCTTGGTCTATAGAACTAGCAATAGAATTGGATAAAGTCTGGGTCTATAGGACTACAATAGAATGGGATAAAGTCTGGGTCTATAGGACTAGCAATAGAATGGGTTAAGTCTGGGTCTATTGGACCAACAATAGAATGGGATAAAGTCTGGGTCTATAGGACAAGCAATAGAATTGGATAAAGTCTGGGTCTATAGGACAAGCAATAGAATTGGATAAAGTCTGGGTCTATAGGACAAGCAATAGAATTGGATAAAGTCTGGGTCTATAGGACAAGCAATAGAATTGGATAAAGTCTGGGTCTATAGGACAAGCAATAGAATTGGATAAAGTCTGGGTCTATAGGACCAGCAATAGAATTGGATAAAGTCTGGGTCTATAGGACAAGCAATAGAATTGGATAAAGTCTGGGTCTATAGGACAAGCAATAGAATTGGATAAAGTCTGGGTCTATAGGACAAGCAATAGAATTGGATAAAGTCTGGGTCTATAGGACAAGCAATAGAATTGGATAAAGTCTGGGTCTATAGGACAAGCAATAGAATTGGATAAAGTCTGGGTCTATAGGACAAGCAATAGAATTGGATAAAGTCTGGGTCTATAGAACTAGCAATAGAATTGGATAAAGTCTGGGTCTATAGGACAAGCAATAGAATTGGATAAAGTCTGGGTCTATAGGACAAGCAATAGAATTGGATAAAGTCTGGGTATATAGGACTACAATAGAATGGGATAAAGTCTGGGTCTATAGGACAAGCAATAGAATTGGATAAAGTCTGGGTCTATAGGACAAGCAATAGAATTGGATAAAGTCTGGGTCTATAGGACAAGCAATAGAATTGGATAAAGTCTGGGTCTATTGGACCAGCAATAGAATTGGATAAAGTCTGGGTCTATAGGACAAGCAATAGAATGGGATAAAGTCTGGGTCTATTGGACCAGCAATAGAATTGGATAAAGTCTGGGTCTATAGGACAAGCAATAGAATGGGATAAAGTCTGGGTCTATTGGACCAACAATAGAATGGGATAAAGTCTGGGTCTATAGGACAAGCAATAGAATTGGATAAAGTCTGGGTCTATAGGACAAGCAATAGAATTGGATAAAGTCTGGGTCTATAGGACAAGCAATAGAATTGGATAAAGTCTGGGTCTATAGGACAAGCAATAGAATTGGATAAAGTCTGGGTCTATTGGACCAGCAATAGAATGGGATAAAGTCTGGGTCTATAGAACTAGCAAAAGAATTGGATAAAGTCTGGGTCTATTGGACCAGCAATAGAATGGGATAAAGTCTGGGTCTATGGGACTAGCAATAGAATTGGATAAAGTCTTGGTCTATAGAACTAGCAATAGAATTGGATAAAGTCTGGGTCTATAGGACTACAATAGAATGGGATAAAGTCTGGGTCTATAGGACTAGCAATAGAATGGTTTAAGTCTGGGTCTATTGGACCAACAATAGAATGGGATAAAGTCTGGGTCTATAGGACAAGCAATAGAATTGGATAAAGTCTGGGTCTATAGGACAAGCAATAGAATTGGATAAAGTCTGGGTCTATAGGACAAGCAATAGAATTGGATAAAGTCTGGGTCTATAGGACCAGCAATAGAATTGGATAAAGTCTGGGTCTATAGGACAAGCAATAGAATTGGATAAAGTCTGGGTCTATAGGACAAGCAATAGAATTGGATAAAGTCTGGGTCTATAGGACAAGCAATAGAATTGGATAAAGTCTGGGTCTATAGGACAAGCAATAGAATTGGATAAAGTCTGGGTCTATAGGACAAGCAATAGAATTGGATAAAGTCTGGGTCTATAGGACAAGCAATAGAATTGGATAAAGTCTGGGTCTATAGAACTAGCAATAGAATTGGATAAAGTCTGGGTCTATAGGACAAGCAATAGAATTGGATAAAGTCTGGGTCTATAGGACAAGCAATAGAATTGGATAAAGTCTGGGTCTATAGGACTACAATAGAAAGGGATAAAGTCTGGGTCTATAGGACAAGCAATAGAATTGGATAAAGTCTGGGTCTATAGGACAAGCAATAGAATTGGATAAAGTCTGGGTCTATAGGACAAGCAATAGAATTGGATAAAGTCTGGGTCTATTGGACCAGCAATAGAATGGGATAAAGTCTGGGTCTATAGAACTAGCAATAGAATTGGATAAAGTCTGGGTCTATTGGACCAGCAATAGAATGGGATAAAGTCTGGGTCTATGGGACTAGCAATAGAATTGGATAAAGTCTTGGTCTATAGAACTAGCAATAGAATTGGATAAAGTCTGGGTCTATAGGACTACAATAGAATGGGATAAAGTCTGGGTCTATAGGACTAGCAATAGAATGGGTTAAGTCTGGGTCTATTGGACCAACAATAGAATGGGATAAAGTCTGGGTCTATAGGACAAGCAATAGAATTGGATAAAGTCTGGGTCTATAGGACAAGCAATAGAATTGGATAAAGTCTGGGTCTATAGGACAAGCAATAGAATTGGATAAAGTCTGGGTCTATAGGACAAGCAATAGAATTGGATAAAGTCTGGGTCTATAGGACAAGCAATAGAATTGGATAAAGTCTTGGTCTATAGGACAAGCAATAGAATTGGATAAAGTCTGGGTCTATAGGACAAGCAATAGAATTGGATAAAGTCTGTGTCTATAGGAAAAGCAATATAATTGGATAAAGTCTGGGTCTATAGGACAAGCAATAGAATTGGATAAAGTCTGGGTCTATAGGACTACAATAGAATGGGATAAAGTCTGGGCCTATTGGACCAACAATAGAATGGGATAAAGTCTGGGTCTATAGGACAAGCAATAGAATTGGAAAAAGTCTGGGTCTATAGGACAAGCAATAGAATTGGATAAAGTCTGGGTCTATAGGACAAGCAATAGAATTGGATAAAGTCTGGGTCTATAGGACAAGCAATAGAATTGGATAAAGTCTGGGTCTATTGGACCAGCAATAGAATGGGATAAAGTCTGGGTCTATAGAACTAGCAATAGAATTGGATAAAGTCTGGGTCTATTGGACCAGCAATAGAATGGGATAAAGTCTGGGTCTATGGGACTAGCAATAGAATTGGATAAAGTCTTGGTCTATAGAACTAGCAATAGAATTGGATAAAGTCTGGGTCTATAGGACTACAATAGAATGGGATAAAGTCTGGGTCTATAGGACTAGCAATAGAATGGGTTAAGTCTGGGTCTATTGGACCAACAATAGAATGGGATAAAGTCTGGGTCTATAGGACAAGCAATAGAATTGGATAAAGTCTGGGTCTATAGGACAAGCAATAGAATTGGATAAAGTCTGGGTCTATAGGACAAGCAATAGAATTGGATAAAGTCTGGGTCTATAGGACAAGCAATAGAATTGGATAAAGTCTGGGTCTATAGGACAAGCAATAGAATTGGATAAAGTCTGGGTCTATAGGACCAGCAATAGAATTGGATAAAGTCTGGGTCTATAGGACAAGCAATAGAATTGGATAAAGTCTGGGTCTATAGGACAAGCAATAGAATTGGATAAAGTCTGGGTCTATAGGACAAGCAATAGAATTGGATAAAGTCTGGGTCTATAGGACAAGCAATAGAATTGGATAAAGTCTGGGTCTATAGGACAAGCAATAGAATTGGATAAAGTCTGGGTCTATAGGACAAGCAATAGAATTGGATAAAGTCTGGGTCTATAGGACAAGCAATAGAATTGGATAAAGTCTGGGTCTATAGAACTAGCAATAGAATTGGATAAAGTCTGGGTCTATAGGACAAGCAATAGAATTGGATAAAGTCTGGGTCTATAGGACAAGCAATAGAATTGGATAAAGTCTGGGTCTATAGCACTACAATAGAATGGGATAAAGTCTGGGTCTATAGGACAAGCAATAGAATTGGATAAAGTCTGGGTCTATAGGACAAGCAATAGAATTGGATAAAGTCTGGGTCTATAGGACAAGCAATAGAATTGGATAAAGTCTGGGTCTATTGGACCAGCAATAGAATTGGATAAAGTCTGGGTCTATAGGACAAGCAATAGAATGGGATAAAGTCTGGGTCTATTGGACCAGCAATAGAATTGGATAAAGTCTGGGTCTATAGGACAAGCAATAGAATGGGATAAAGTCTGGGTCTATAGGACAAGCAATAGAATTGGATAAAGTCTGGGTCTATAGGACAAGCAATAGAATGGGATAAAGTCTGGGTTTATAGGACTACAATAGAATGGGATAAAGTCTGGGTCTATAGGACAAGCAATAGAATTGGATAAAGTCTGGGTCTATAGGACAAGCAATAGAATTGGATAAAGTCTGGCTCTATAGGACAAGCAATAGAATTGGATAAAGTCTGGGTCTATTGGACCAGCAATAGAATTGGATAAAGTCTGGGTCTATAGGACAAGCAATAGAATGGGATAAAGTCTGGGTCTATTGGACAAGCAATAGAATTGGATAAAGTCTGGGTCTATAGGACAAGCAATAGAATTGGATAAAGTCTGGGTCTATAGGACAAGCAATAGAATGGGATAAAGTCTGGGTCTATAGAACTAGCAATAGAATTGGATAAAGTCTGGGTCTATTGGACCAGCAATAGAATGGGATAAAGTCTGGGTCTATGGGACTAGCAATAGAATTGGATAAAGTCTTGGTCTATAGAACTAGCAATAGAATTGGATAAAGTCTGGGTCTATAGGACTACAATAGAATGGGATAAAGTCTGGGTCTATAGGACTAGCAATAGAATGGTTTAAGTCTTGGTCTATTGGACCAGCAATAGAATGGGATAAATTCTGGGTCTATTGGACCAACAATAGAATGGGATAAAGTCTGGGTCTATAGGACTACAATAGAATGGGATAAAGTCTGGGTCTATTGGACCAACAATAGAATGGGATAAAGTCTGGGTCTATAGGACAAGCAATAGAATTGGATAAAGTCTGGGTCTATAGGACAAGCAATAGAATTGGATAAAGTCTGGGTCTATAGGACAAGCAATAGAATTGGATAAAGTCTGGGTCTATAGGACAAGCAATAGAATTGGATAAAGTCTGGGTCTATTGGACCAGCAATAGAATGGGATAAATTCTGGGTCTATAGAACTAGCAATAGAATTGGATAAAGTCTGGGTCTATAGGACCAGCAATAGAATGGGATAAAGTCTGGGTCTATGGGACTAGCAATAGAATTGGATAAAGTCTTGGTCTATAGAACTAGCAATAGAATTGGATAAAGTCTGGGTCTATAGGACTACAATAGAATGGGATAAAGTCTGGGTCTATAGGACTAGCAATAGAATGGGTTAAGTCTGGGTCTATTGGACCAACAATAGAATGGGATAAAGTCTGGGTCTATAGGACAAGCAATAGAATTGGATAAAGTCTGGGTCTATAGGACAAGCAATAGAATTGGATAAAGTCTGGGTCTATAGGACCAGCAATAGAATTGGATAAAGTCTGGGTCTATAGGACAAGCAATAGAATTGGATAAAGTCTGGGTCTATAGGACAAGCAATAGAATTGGATAAAGTCTGGGTCTATAGGACAAGCAATAGAATTGGATAAAGTCTGGGTCTATAGGACAAGCAATAGAATTGGATAAAGTCTGGGTCTATAGGACAAGCAATAGAATTGGATAAAGTCTGGGTCTATAGGACAAGCAATAGAATTGGATAAAGTCTGGGTCTATAGGACAAGCAATAGAATTGGATAAAGTCTGGGTCTATAGAACTAGCAATAGAATTGGATAAAGTCTGGGTCTAAAGGACAAGCAATAGAATTGGATAAAGTCTGGGTCTATAGGACAAACAATAGAATTGGATAAAGTCTGGGTCTATAGGACTACAATAGAATGGGATAAAGTCTGGGTCTATAGGACAAGCAATAGAATTGGATAAAGTCTGGGTCTATAGGACAAGCAATAGAATTGGATAAAGTCTGGGTCTATAGGACAAGCAATAGAATTGGATAAAGTCTGGGTCTATTGGACCAGCAATAGAATTGGATAAAGTCTGGGTCTATAGGACAAGCAATAGAATGGGATAAAGTCTGGGTCTATTGGACCAGAAATAGAATTGGATAAAGTCTGGGTCTATAGGACAAGCAATAGAATGGGATAAAGTCTGGGTCTATAGGACAAGCAATAGAATTGGATAAAGTCTGGGTCTATAGGACAAGCAATAGAATTGGATAAAGTCTGGGTCTATAGGACAAGCAATAGAATTGGATAAAGTCTGGGTCTATAGAACTAGCAATAGAATTGGATAAAGTCTGGGTCTATAGGACAAGCAATAGAATTGGATAAAGTCTGGGTCTATAGGACAAGCAATAGAATTGGATAAAGTCTGGGTCTATAGGACTACAATAGAAAGGGATAAAGTCTGGGTCTATAGGACAAGCAATAGAATTGGATAAAGTCTGGGTCTATAGGACAAGCAATAGAATTGGATAAAGTCTGGGTCTATAGGACAAGCAATAGAATTGGATAAAGTCTGGGTCTATTGGACCAGCAATAGAATTGGATAAAGTCTGGGTCTATAGGACAAGCAATAGAATGGGATAAAGTCTGGGTCTATTGGACCAGCAATAGAATTGGATAAAGTCTGGGTCTATAGGACAAGCAATAGAATGGGATAAAGTCTGGGTCTATAGGACAAGCAATATAATTGGATAAAGTCTGGGTCTATAGGACAAGCAATAGAATTGGATAAAGTCTGGGTCTAATAGGACTACAATAGAATGGGATAAAGTCTGGGTCTATAGGACAAGCAATAGAATTGGATAAAGTCTGGGTCTATAGGACAAGCAATAGAATTGGATAAAGTCTGGGTCTATAGGACAAGCAATAGAATTGGATAAAGTCTGGGTCTATTGGACCAGCAATAGAATTGGATAAAGTCTGGGTCTATAGGACAAGCAATAGAATGGGATAAAGTCTGGGTCTATTGGACCAACAATAGAATTGGATAAAGTCTGGGTCTATAGGACAAGCAATAGAATGGGATAAAGTCTGGGTCTATAGGACAAGCAATAGAATGGGATAAAGTCTGGGTCTATTGGACCAGCAATAGAATGGGATAAATTCTGGGTCTATTGGACCAACAATAGAATGGGATAAAGTCTGGGTCTATAGGACTACAATAGAATGGGATAAAGTCTGGGTCTATTGGACCAACAATAGAATGGGATAAAGTCTGGGTCTATAGGACAAGCAATAGAATTGGATAAAGTCTGGGTCTATAGGACAAGCAATAGAATTGGATAAAGTCTGGGTCTATAGGACAAGCAATAGAATTGGATAAAGTCTGGGTCTATAGGACAAGCAATAGAATTGGATAAAGTCTGGGTCTATTGGACCAGCAATAGAATGGGATAAATTCTGGGTCTATAGAACTAGCAATAGAATTGGATAAAGTCTGGGTCTATTGGACCAGCAATAGAATGGGATAAAGTCTGGGTCTATGGGACTAGCAATAGAATTGGATAAAGTCTTGGTCTATAGAACTAGCAATAGAATTGGATAAAGTCTGGGTCTATAGGACTACAATAGAATGGGATAAAGTCTGGGTCTATAGGACTAGCAATAGAATGGGTTAAGTCTGGGTCTATTGGACCAACAATAGAATGGGATAAAGTCTGGGTCTATAGGACAAGCAATAGAATTGGATAAAGTCTGGGTCTATAGGACAAGCAATAGAATTGGATAAAGTCTGGGTCTATAGGACAAGCAATAGAATTGGATAAAGTCTGGGTCTATAGGACAAGCAATAGAATTGGATAAAGTCTGGGTCTATAGGACAAGCAATAGAATTGGATAAAGTCTGGGTCTATAGGACCAGCAATAGAATTGGATAAAGTCTGGGTCTATAGGACAAGCAATAGAATTGGATAAAGTCTGGGTCTATAGGACAAGCAATAGAATTGGATAAAGTCTGGGTCTATAGGACAAGCAATAGAATTGGATAAAGTCTGGGTCTATAGGACAAGAAATAGAATTGGATAAAGTCTGGGTCTATAGGACAAGCAATAGAATTGGATAAAGTCTGGGTCTATAGGACAAGCAATAGAATTGGATAAAGTCTGGGTCTATAGGACAAGCAATAGAATTGGATAAAGTCTGGGTCTATAGAACTAGCAATAGAATTGGATAAAGTCTGGGTCTATAGGACAAGCAATAGAATTGGATAAAGTCTGGGTCTATAGAACTAGCAATAGAATTGGATAAAGTCTGGGTCTATAGGACAAGCAATAGAATTGGATAAAGTCTGGGTCTATAGGACAAGCAATAGAATTGGATAAAGTCTGGGTCTATAGGACTACAATAGAATGGGATAAAGTCTGGGTCTATAGGACAAGCAATAGAATTGGATAAAGTCTGGGTCTATAGGACAAGCAATAGAATTGGATAAAGTCTGGGTCTATAGGACAAGCAATAGAATTGGATAAAGTCTGGGTCTATTGGACCAGCAATAGAATTGGATAAAGTCTGGGTCTATAGGACAAGCAATAGAATGGGATAAAGTCTGGGTCTATTGGACCAGAAATAGAATTGGATAAAGTCTGGGTCTATAGGACAAGCAATAGAATGGGATAAAGTCTGGGTCTATAGGACAAGCAATAGAATTGGATAAAGTCTGGGTCTATAGGACAAGCATTAGAATTGGATAAAGTCTGGGTCTATAGGACTACAATAGAATGGGATAAAGTCTGGGTCTATAGGACAAGCAATAGAATTGGATAAAGTCTGGGTCTATAGGACAAGCAATAGAATTGGATAAAGTCTGGGTCTATAGGACAAGCAATAGAATTGGATAAAGTCTGGGTCTATAGGACAAGCAATAGAATGGGATAAAGTCTGGGTCTATAGGACAAGCAATAGAATGGGATAAAGTCTGGGTCTATTGGACCAGCAATAGAATGGGATAAATTCTGGGTCTATTGGACCAACAATAGAATGGGATAAAGTCTGGGTCTATAGGACTACAATAGAATGGGATAAAGTCTGGGTCTATTGGACCAACAATAGAATGGGATAAAGTCTGGGTCTATAGGACAAGCAATAGAATTGGATAAAGTCTGGGTCTATAGGACAAGCAATAGAATTGGATAAAGTCTGGGTCTATAGGACAAGCAATAGAATTGGATAAAGTCTGGGTCTATAGGACAAGCAATAGAATTGGATAAAGTCTGGGTCTATTGGACCAGCAATAGAATGGGATAAATTCTGGGTCTATAGAACTAGCAATAGAATAGGATAAAGTCTGGGTCTATTGGACCAGCAATAGAATGGGATAAAGTCTGGGTCTATGGGACTAGCAATAGAATTGGATAAAGTCTTGGTCTATAGAACTAGCAATAGAATTGGATAAAGTCTGGGTCTATAGGACTACAATAGAATGGGATAAAGTCTGGGTCTATAGGACTAGCAATAGAATGGGTTAAGTCTGGGTCTATTGGACCAACAATAGAATGGGATAAAGTCTGGGTCTATAGGACAAGCAATAGAATTGGATAAAGTCTGGGTCTATAGGACAAGCAATAGAATTGGATAAAGTCTGGGTCTATAGGACAAGCAATAGAATTGGATAAAGTCTGGGTCTATAGGACAAGCAATAGAATTGGATAAAGTCTGGGTCTATAGGACAAGCAATAGAATTGGATAAAGTCTGGGTCTATAGGACCAGCAATAGAATTGGATAAAGTCTGGGTCTATAGGACAAGCAATAGAATTGGATAATGTCTGGGTCTATAGGACAAGCAATAGAATTGGATAAAGTCTGGGTCTATAGGACAAGCAATAGAATTGGATAAAGTCTGGGTCTATAGGACAAGAAATAGAATTGGATAAAGTCTGGGTCTATAGGACAAGCAATAGAATTGGATAAAGTCTGGGTCTATAGGACAAGCAATAGAATTGGATAAAGTCTGGGTCTATAGGACAAGCAATAGAATTGGATAAAGTCTGGGTCTATAGAACTAGCAATAGAATTGGATAAAGTCTGGGTCTATAGGACAAGCAATAGAATTGGATAAAGTCTGGGTCTATAGAACTAGCAAAAGAATTGGATAAAGTCTGGGTCTATAGGACAAGTAATAGAATTGGATAAAGTCTGGGTCTATAGGACAAGCAATAGAATTGGATAAAGTCTGGGTCTATAGGACTACAATAGAATGGGATAAAGTCTGGGTCTATAGGACAAGCAATAGAATTGGATAAAGTCTGGGTCTATAGGACAAGCAATAGAATTGGATAAAGTCTGGGTCTATAGGACAAGCAATAGAATTGGATAAAGTCTGGGTCTATTGGACCAGCAATAGAATTGGATAAAGTCTGGGTCTATAGGACAAGCAATAGAATGGGATAAAGTCTGGGTCTATTGGACCAGAAATAGAATTGGATAAAGTCTGGGTCTATAGGACAAGCAATAGAATGGGATAAAGTCTGGGTCTATAGGACAAGCAATAGAATTGGATAAAGTCTGGGTCTATAGGACAAGCAATAGAATTGGATAAAGTCTGGGTCTATAGGACTACAATAGAATGGGATAAAGTCTGGGTCTATAGGACAAGCAATAGAATTGGATAAAGTCTGGGTCTATAGGACAAGCAATAGAATTGGATAAAGTCTGGGTCTATAGGACAAGCAATAGAATTGGATAAAGTCTGGGTCTATTGGACCAGCAATAGAATTGGATAAAGTCTGGGTCTATAGGACAAGCAATAGAATGGGATAAAGTCTGGGTCTATTGGACCAGCAATAGAATTGGATAAAGTCTGGGTCTATAGGACAAGCAATAGAATGGGATAAAGTCTGGGTCTATAGGACAAGCAATAGAATGGGATAAAGTCTGGGTCTATTGGACCAGCAATAGAATGGGATAAAGTCTGGGTCTATTGCACCAACAATAGAATGGGATAAAGTCTGGGTTTTTAGGACAAGCAATAGAATGGGATAAAGTCTGGGTCTATTGGACCAGCAATAGAATGGGATAAAGTCTGGGTCTATTGGACCAACAATAGAATGGGATAAAGTCTGGGTCTATAGGACAAGCAATAGAATGGGATAAAGTCTGGGTCTATTGGACCAGCAATAGAATGGGATAAAGTCTGGGTCTATAGGACAAGCAATAGAATGGGATAAAGTCTGGGTCTATTGGACCAGCAATAGAATGGGATAAAGTCTGGGTCTATAGGATAAGCAATAGAATGGGATAAAGTCTGGGTCTATTGGACCAGCAATAGAATGGGATAAAGTCTGGGTCTATTGGACCAACAATAGAATGGGATAAAGTCTGGGTCTATAGGACAAGCAATAGAATGGGATAAAGTCTGGGTCTATTGGACCAGCAATAGAATTGGATAAAGTCTGGGTCTATAGGACCAGCAATAGAATTGGATAAAGTCTGGGTCTATTGGACCAGCAATAGAATGGGATAAAGTCTGGGTCTATTGGACCAGCAATAGAATGGGATAAAGTCTGGGTCTATAGGACAAGCAATAGAATGGGATAAAGTCTGAGTCTATAGGACCAGCAATAGAATGGGATAAAGTCTGGGTCTATAGGACCAGCAATAGAATGGGATAAAGTCTGGGTCTATAGGACCAGCAATAGAATGGGATAAAGTCTGGGTCTATAGGACCAGCAATAGAATTGGATAAAGTCTGGGTCTATAGGACCAGCAATAGAATGGGATAAAGTCTGAGTCTATAGGACCAGCAATAGAATGGGATAAAGTCTGGGTCTATAGGACCAGCAATAGAATGGGATAAAGTCTGGGTCTATAGGACCAGCAATAGAATGGGATAAAGTCTGGGTCTATAGGACCAGCAATAGAATGGGATAAAGTCTGGGTCTATAGGACCAGCAATAGAATGGGATAAAGTCTGGGTCTATAGGACCAGCAATAGAATGGGATAAAGTCTGGGTCTATAGGACCAGCAATAGAATGGGATAAAGTCTGGGTCTATAGGACCAGCAATAGAATGGGATAAAGTCTGGGTCTATAGGACCAGCAATAGAATGGGATAAAGTCTGGGTCTATAGGACCAGCAATAGAATGGGATAAAGTCTGGGTCTATAGGACCAGCAATAGAATGGGATAAAGTCTGGGTCTATAGGACCAGCAATAGAATTGGATAAAGTCTGGGTCTATAGGACCAGCAATAGAATTGGATAAAGTCTGGGTCTATAGGACCAGCAATAGAATTGGATAAAGTCTGGGTCTATAGGACCAGCAATAGAATTGGATAAAGTCTGGGTCTATAGGACCAGCAATAGAATTGGATAAAGTCTGGGTCTATAGGACCAGCAATAGAATTGGATAAAGTCTGGGTCTATAGAACTAGCAATAGAATTGGATAAAGTCTGGGTCTATAGGACAAGCAATAGAATTGGATAAAGTCTGGGTCTATAGGACAAGCAATAGAATTGGATAAAGTCTGGGTCTATAGGACTACAATAGAAAGGGATAAAGTCTGGGTCTATAGGACAAGCAATAGAATTGGATAAAGTCTGGGTCTATAGGACAAGCAATAGAATTGGATAAAGTCTGGGTCTATAGGACAAGCAATAGAATTGGATAAAGTCTGGGTCTATTGGACCAGCAATAGAATTGGATAAAGTCTGGGTCTATAGGACAAGCAATAGAATGGGATAAAGTCTGGGTCTATTGGACCAGCAATAGAATTGGATAAAGTCTGGGTCTATAGGACAAGCAATAGAATGGGATAAAGTCTGGGTCTATAGGACAAGCAATATAATTGGATAAAGTCTGGGTCTATAGGACAAGCAATAGAATTGGATAAAGTCTGGGTCTATAGGACTACAATAGAATGGGATAAAGTCTGGGTCTATAGGACAAGCAATAGAATTGGATAAAGTCTGGGTCTATAGGACAAGCAATAGAATTGGATAAAGTCTGGGTCTATAGGACAAGCAATAGAATTGGATAAAGTCTGGGTCTATTGGACCAGCAATAGAATTGGATAAAGTCTGGGTCTATAGGACAAGCAATAGAATGGGATAAAGTCTGGGTCTATTGGACCAACAATAGAATTGGATAAAGTCTGGGTCTATAGGACAAGCAATAGAATGGGATAAAGTCTGGGTCTATAGGACAAGCAATAGAATGGGATAAAGTCTGGGTCTATTGGACCAGCAATAGAATGGGATAAATTCTGGGTCTATTGGACCAACAATAGAATGGGATAAAGTCTGGGTCTATAGGACTACAATAGAATGGGATAAAGTCTGGGTTTATTGGACCAACAATAGAATGGGATAAAGTCTGGGTCTATAGGACAAGCAATAGAATTGGATAAAGTCTGGGTCTATAGGACAAGCAATAGAATTGGATAAAGTCTGGGTCTATAGGACAAGCAATAGAATTGGATAAAGTCTGGGTCTATAGGACAAGCAATAGAATTGGATAAAGTCTGGGTCTATTGGACCAGCAATAGAATGGGATAAATTCTGGGTCTATAGAACTAGCAATAGAATTGGATAAAGTCTGGGTCTATTGGACCAGCAATAGAATGGGATAAAGTCTGGGTCTATGGGACTAGCAATAGAATTGGATAAAGTCTTGGTCTATAGAACTAGCAATAGAATTGGATAAAGTCTGGGTCTATAGGACTACAATAGAATGGGATAAAGTCTGGGTCTATAGGACTAGCAATAGAATGGGTTAAGTCTGGGTCTATTGGACCAACAATAGAATGGGATAAAGTCTGGGTCTATAGGACAAGCAATAGAATTGGATAAAGTCTGGGTCTATAGGACAAGCAATAGAATTGGATAAAGTCTGGGTCTATAGGACAAGCAATAGAATTGGATAAAGTCTGGGTCTATAGGACAAGCAATAGAATTGGATAAAGTCTGGGTCTATAGGACCAGCAATAGAATTGGATAAAGTCTGGGTCTATAGGACAAGCAATAGAATTGGATAAAGTCTGGGTCTATAGGACAAGCAATAGAATTGGATAAAGTCTGGGTCTATAGGACAAGCAATAGAATTGGATAAAGTCTGGGTCTATAGGACAAGAAATAGAATTGGATAAAGTCTGGGTCTATAGGACAAGCAATAGAATTGGATAAAGTCTGGGTCTATAGGACAAGCAATAGAATTGGATAAAGTCTGGGTCTATAGGACAAGCAATAGAATTGGATAAAGTCTGGGTCTATAGAACTAGCAATAGAATTGGATAAAGTCTGGGTCTATAGGACAAGCAATAGAATTGGATAAAGTCTGGGTCTATAGAACTAGCAATAGAATTGGATAAAGTCTGGGTCTATAGGACAAGCAATAGAATTGGATAAAGTCTGGGTCTATAGGACAAGCAATAGAATTGGATAAAGTCTGGGTCTATAGGACTACAATAGAATGGGATAAAGTCTGGGTCTATAGGACAAGCAATAGAATTGGATAAAGTCTGGGTCTATAGGACAAGCAATAGAATTGGATAAAGTCTGGGTCTATAGGACAAGCAATAGAATTGGATAAAATCTGGGTCTATTGGACCAGCAATAGAATTGGATAAAGTCTGGGTCTATAGGACAAGCAATAGAATGGGATAAAGTCTGGGTCTATAGGACCAGAAATAGAATTGGATAAAGTCTGGGTCTATAGGACAAGCAATAGAATGGGATAAAGTCTGGGTCTATAGGACAAGCAATAGAATTGGATAAAGTCTGGGTCTATAGGACAAGCAATAGAATTGGATAAAGTCTGGGTCTATAGGACTACAATAGAATGGGATAAAGTCTGGGTCTATAGGACAAGCAATAGAATTGGATAAAGTCTGGGTCTATAGGACAAGCAATAGAATTGGATAAAGTCTGGGTCTATAGGACAAGCAATAGAATTGGATAAAGTCTGGGTCTATTGGACCAGCAATAGAATTGGATAAAGTCTGGGTCTATAGGACAAGCAATAGAATGGGATAAAGTCTGGGTCTATAGGACCAGCAATAGAATTGGATAAAGTCTGGGTCTATAGGACAAGCAATAGAATGGGATAAAGTCTGGGTCTATAGGACAAGCAATAGAATGGGATAAAGTCTGGGTCTATTGGACCAGCAATAGAATGGGATAAAGTCTGGGTCTATTGCACCAACAATAGAATGGGATAAAGTCTGGGTTTTTAGGACAAGCAATAGAATGGGATAAAGTCTGGGTCTATTGGACAAGCAATAGAATGGGATAAAGTCTGGGTCTATTGGACCAACAATAGAATGGGATAAAGTCTGGGTCTATAGGACAAGCGATAGAATGGGATAAAGTCTGGGTCTATTGGACCAGCAATAGAATGGGATAAAGTCTGGGTCTATAGGACAACCAATAGAATGGGATAAAGTCTGGGTCTATTGGACCAGCAATAGAATGGGATAAAGTCTGGGTCTATAGGACAAGCAATAGAATGGGATAAAGTCTGGGTCTATTGGACCAGCAATAGAATGGGATAAAGTCTGGGTCTATTGGACCAACAATAGAATGGGATAAAGTCTGGGTCTATAGGACAAGCAATAGAATGGGATAAAGTCTGGGTCTATTGGACCAGCAATAGAATTGGATAAAGTCTGGGTCTATAGGACCAGCAATAGAATTGGATAAAGTCTGGGTCTATAGGACCAGCAATAGAATGGGATAAAGTCTGGGTCTATTGGACCAGCAATAGAATGGGATAAAGTCTGGGTCTATAGGACAAGCAATAGAATGGGATAAAGTCTGAGTCTATAGGACCAGCAATAGAATGGGATAAAGTCTGGGTCTATAGGACCAGCAATAGAATGGGATAAAGTCTGGGTCTATAGGACCAGCAATAGAATGGGATAAAGTCTGGGTCTATAGGACCAGCAATAGAATTGGATAAAGTCTGGGTCTATAGGACCAGCAATAGAATGGGATAAAGTCTGAGTCTATAGGACCAGCAATAGAATGGGATAAAGTCTGGGTCTATAGGACCAGCAATAGAATGGGATAAAGTCTGGGTCTATAGGACCAGCAATAGAATGGGATAAAGTCTGGGTCTATAGGACCAGCAATAGAATGGGATAAAGTCTGGGTCTATAGGACCAGCAATAGAATGGGATAAAGTCTGGGTCTATAGGACCAGCAATAGAATGGGATAAAGTCTGGGTCTATAGGACCAGCAATAGAATGGGATAAAGTCTGGGTCTATAGGACCAGCAATAGAATGGGATAAAGTCTGGGTCTATAGGACCAGCAATAGAATGGGATAAAGTCTGGGTCTATAGGACCAGCAATAGAATGGGATAAAGTCTGGGTCTATAGGACCAGCAATAGAATGGGATAAAGTCTGGGTCTATAGGACCAGCAATAGAATTGGATAAAGTCTGGGTCTATAGGACCAGCAATAGAATTGGATAAAGTCTGGGTCTATAGGACCAGCAATAGAATTGGATAAAGTCTGGGTCTATAGGACCAGCAATAGAATTGGATAAAGTCTGGGTCTATAGGACCAGCAATAGAATTGGATAAAGTCTGGGTCTATTGGACCAGCAATAGAATTGGATAAAGTCTGGGTCTATAGGACCAGCAATAGAATTGGATAAAGTCTGGGTCTATAGGACCAGCAATAGAATTGGATAAAGTCTGGGTCTATAGGACAAGCAATAGAATTGGATAAAGTCTGGGTCTATAGGACCAGCAATAGAATTGGATAAAGTCTGGGTCTATAGGACCAGCAATAGAATTGGATAAAGTCTGGGTCTATAGGACAAGCAATAGAATGGGATAAAGTCTGGGTCTATAGGACAAGCAATAGAATTGGATAAAGTCTGGGTCTATAGGACAAGCAATAGAATGGGATAAAGTCTGGGTCTATAGGACAAGCAATAGAATGGGATAAAGTCTGGGTCTATAGGACAAGCAATAGAATGGGATAAAGTCTGGGTCTATAGGACCAGCAATAGAATTGGATAAAGTCTGGGTCTATAGGACAAGCAATAGAATTGGATAAAGTCTGGGTCTATAGGACAAGCAATAGAATGGGATAAAGTCTGGGTCTATAGGACAAGCAATAGAATGGGATAAAGTCTGGGTCTATAGGACCAGCAATAGAATGGGATAAAGTCTGGGTCTATAGGACCAGCAATAGAATGGGATAAAGTCTGGGTCTATAGGACAAGCAATAGAATTGGATAAAGTCTGGGTCTATAGGACAAGCAATAGAATGGGATAAAGTCTGGGTCTATAGGACCAGCAATAGAATTGGTAAAGTCTGGGTCTATAGGACCAGCAATAGAATTGGATAAAGTCTGGGTCTATAGGACAAGCAATAGAATGGGATAAAGTCTGGGTCTATAGGACAAGCAATAGAATTGGATAAAGTCTGGGTCTATAGGACAAGCAATAGAATGGGATAAAGTCTGGGTCTATAGGACCAACAATAGAATGGGATAAAGTCTGGGTCTATAGGACCAGCAATAGAATTGGATAAAGTCTGGGTCTATAGGACAAGCAATAGAATGGGATAAAGTCTGGGTCTATAGGACAAGCAATAGAATGGGATAAAGTCTGGGTCTATAGGACAAGCAATAGAATTGGATAAAGTCTGGGTCTATAGGACAAGCAATAGAATTGGATAAAGTCTGGGTCTATAGGACAAGCAATAGAATTGGATAAAGTCTGGGTCTATAGGACAAGCAATAGAATGGGATAAAGTCTGGGTCTATAGGACAAGCAATAGAATTGGATAAAGTCTGGGTCTATAGGACAAGCAATAGAATGGGATAAAGTCTGGGTCTATTGGACCGGAAATAGAATTGGATAAAGTCTGGGTCTATAGGACAAGCAATAGAATGGGATAAAGTCTGGGTCTATTGGACCAGCAATAGAATGGGATAAATTCTGAGTCTATTGGACCAACAATAGAATGGGATAAAGTCTGGGTCTATAGGACTACAATAGAATTGGATAAAGTCTGGGTCTATAGGACAAGCAATAGAATTGGATAAAGTCTGGGTCTATAGGACAAGCAATAGAATTGGATAAAGTCTGGGTCTATAGGACAAGCAATAGAATGGGATAAAGTCTGGGTCTATTGGACCAGCAATAGAATTGGATAAAGTCTGGGTCTATAGGACAAGCAATAGAATGGGATAAAGTCTGGGTCTATTGGACCAGCAATAGAATTGGATAAAGTCTGGGTCTATAGGACAAGCAATAGAATTGGATAAAGTCTGGGTCTATAGGACAAGCAATAGAATTGGATAAAGTCTGGGTCTATAGGACAAGCAATAGAATGGGATAAAGTCTGGGTCTATTGGACCAGCAATAGAATTGGATAAAGTCTGGGTCTATAGGACAAGCAATAGAATGGGATAAAGTCTGGGTCTATTGGACCAGCAATAGAATTGGATAAAGTCTGGGTCTATTGGACAAGCAATAGAATTGGATAAAGTCTGGGTCTATAGGACAAGCAATAGAATTGGATAAAGTCTGGGTCTATAGGACAAGCAATAGAATGGGATAAAGTCTGGGTCTATTGGACCAGCAATAGAATTGGATAAAGTCTGGGTCTATAGGACAAGCAATAGAATGGGATAAAGTCTGGGTCTATAGGACAAGCAATAGAATGGGATAAAGTCTGGGTCTATAGGACAAGCAATAGAATGGGATAAAGTCTGGGTCTATAGGACAAGCAATAGAATTGGATAAAGTCTGGGTCTATTGGACCAGCAATAGAATTGGATAAAGTCTGGGTCTATAGGACAAGAAATAGAATGGGATAAAGTCTGGGTCTATAGGACAAGCAATAGAATGGGATAAAGTCTGGGTCTATAGGACAAGCAATAGAATGGGATAAAGTCTGGGTCTATAGGACCAGCAATAGAATTGGATAAAGTCTGGGTCTATAGGACAAGCAATAGAATGGGATAAAGTCTGGGTCTATAGGACTACAATAGAATGGGATAAAGTCTGGGTCTATAGGACCAGCAATAGAATTGGATAAAGTCTGGGTCTATAGGACAAGCAATAGAATGGGATAAAGTCTGGGTCTATAGGACTACAATAGAATGGGATAAAGTCTGGGTCTATAGGACCAGCAATAGAATTGGATAAAGTCTGGGTCTATAGGACAAGCAATAGAATGGGATAAAGTCTGGGTCTATAGGACTACAATAAAATGGGATAAAGTCTGGGTCTATAGGACTACAATAGAATGGGATAAAGTCTGGGTCTATAGGACAAGCAATAGAATGGGATAAAGTCTGGGTCTATAGGACTACAATAGAATGGGATAAAGTCTGGGTCTATAGGACCAGCAATAGAATGGGATAAAGTCTGGGTCTATAGGACTACAATAGAATGGGATAAAGTCTGGGTCTATAGGACTACAATAGAATGGGATAAAGTCTGGGTCTATAGGACCAGCAATAGAATGGGATAAAGTCTGGGTCTATAGGACTACAATAGAATGGGATAAAGTCTGGGTCTATAGGACTACAATAGAATGGGATAAAGTCTGGGTCTATAGGACAAGCAATAGAATGGGATAAAGTCTGGGTCTATAGGACAAGCAATAGAATGGGATAAAGTCTGGGTCTATAGGACAAGCAATAGAATGGGATAAAGTCTGGGTCTATAGGACTACAATAGAATGGGATAAAGTCTGGGTCTATAGGACTACAATAGAATGGGATAAAGTCTGGGTCTATAGGACTACAATAGAATGGGATAAAGTCTGGGTCTATAGGACTACAATAGAATGTGATAAAGTCTGGGTCTATAGGACTACAATAGAATGGGATAAAGTCTGGGTCTATAGGACTACAATAGAATGGGATAAAGTCTGGGTCTATAGGACTACAATAGAATGGGATAAAGTCTGGGTCTATAGGACAAGCAATAGAATGGGATAAAGTCTGGGTCTATAGGACAAGCAATAGAATGGGATAAAGTCTGAGTCTATAGGACAAGCAATAGAATGGGATAAAGTCTGGGTCTATAGGACCAGCAATAGAATTGGATAAAGTCTGGGTCTATAGGACCAGCAATAGAATTGGATAAAGTCTGGGTCTATAGGACAAGCAATAGAATGGGATAAAGTCTGGGTCTATAGGACAAGCAATAGAATTGGATAAAGTCTGGGTCTATAGGACAAGCAATAGAATGGGATAAAGTCTGGGTCTATAGGACAAGCAATAGAATTGGATAAAGTCTGGGTCTATTGGACCAACAATAGAATGGGATAAAGTCTGGGTCTATAGGACAAGCAATAGAATTGGATAAAGTCTGGGTCTATAGGACAAGCAATAGAATGGGATAAAGTCTGGGTCTATAGGACAAGCAATAGAATTGGATAAAGTCTGGGTCTATAGGACAAGCAATAGAATGGGATAAAGTCTGGGTCTATAGGACTACAATAGAATGGGATAAAGTCTGGGTCTATAGGACTACAATAGAATGGGATAAAGTCTGGGTCTATAGGACAAGCAATAGAATGGGATAAAGTCTGGGTCTATAGGACAAGCAATAGAATGGGATAAAGTCTGGGTCTATAGGACAAGCAATAGAATTGGATAAAGTCTGGGTCTATAGGACTACAATAGAATGGGATAAAGTCTGGGTCTATAGGACTACAATAGAATGGGATAAAGTCTGGGTCTATAGGACTACAATAGAATGGGATAAAGTCTGGGTCTATAGGACTACAATAGAATGGGATAAAGTCTGGGTCTATAGGACTACAATAGAATGGGATAAAGTCTGGGTCTATAGGACTACAATAGAATGGGATAAAGTCTGGGTCTATAGGACTACAAAAGAATGGGATAAAGTCTGGGTCTATAGGACAAGCAATAGAATGGGATAAAGTCTGGGTCTATAGGACAAGCAATAGAATGGGATAAAGTCTGGGTCTATAGGACAAGCAATAGAATGGGATAAAGTCTGGGTCTATAGGACCAGCAATAGAATTGGATAAAGTCTGGGTCTATAGGACCAGCAATAGAATTGGATAAAGTCTGGGTCTATAGGACAAGCAATAGAATGGGATAAAGTCTGGGTCTATAGGACAAGCAATAGAATTGGATAAAGTCTGGGTCTATAGGACAAGCAATAGAATTGGATAAAGTCTGGGTCTATAGGACAAGCAATAGAATGGGATAAAGTCTGGGTCTATTGGACCAGCAATAGAATGGGATAAAGTCTGGGTCTATTGGACCAACAATAGAATGGGATAAAGTCTGGGTCTATAGGACAAGCAATAGAATTGGATAAAGTCTGGGTCTATAGGACATGCAATAGAATGGGATAAAGTCTGGGTCTATAGGACAAGCAATAGAATTGGATAAAGTCTGGGTCTATAGGACAAGCAATAGAATGGGATAAAGTCTGGGTCTATAGGACAAGCAATAGAATGGGATAAAGTCTGGGTCTATAGGACAAGCAATAGAATGGGATAAAGTCTGGGTCTATAGGACCAGCAATAGAATGGGATAAAGTCTGGGTCTATAGGACAAGCAATAGAATTGGATAAAGTCTGGGTCTATAGGACATGCAATAGAATGGGATAAAGTCTGGGTCTATAGGACAAGCAATAGAATTGGATAAAGTCTGGGTCTATAGGACAAGCAATAGAATGGGATAAAGTCTGGGTCTATAGGACAAGCAATAGAATGGGATAAAGTCTGGGTCTATAGGACAAGCAATAGAATGGGATAAAGTCTGGGTCTATAGGACAAGCAATAGAATGGGATAAAGTCTGGGTCTATAGGACAAGCAATAGAATTGGATAAAGTCTGGGTCTATAGGACAAGCAATAGAATTGGATAAAGTCTGGGTCTATAGGACAAGCAATAGAATGGGATAAAGTCTGGGTCTATAGGACAAGCAATAGAATGGGATAAAGTCTGGGTCTATAGGACAAGCAATAGAATGGGATAAAGTCTGGGTCTATAGGACAAGCAATAGAATTGGATAAAGTCTGGGTCTATAGGACAAGCAATAGAATGGGATAAAGTCTGGGTCTATAGGACTACAATAGAATGGGATAAAGTCTGGGTCTATAGGACTACAATAGAATGGGATAAAGTCTGGGTCTATAGGACAAGCAATAGAATGGGATAAAGTCTGGGTCTATAGGACTACAATAGAATGGGATAAAGTCTGGGTCTATAGGACAAGCAATAGAATGGGATAAAGTCTGGGTCTATAGGACCAGCAATAGAATGGGATAAAGTCTGGGTCTATAGGACTACAATAGAATGGGATAAAGTCTGGGTCTATAGGACCAGCAATAGAATGGGATAAAGTCTGGGTCTATAGGACAAGCAATAGAATGGGATAAAGTCTGGGTCTATAGGACTACAATAGAATGGGATAAAGTCTGGGTCTATAGGACAAGCAATAGAATGGGATAAAGTCTGGGTCTATAGGACAAGCAATAGAATGGGATAAAGTCTGGGTCTATAGGACAAGCAATAGAATGGGATAAAGTCTGGGTCTATAGGACTACAATAGAATGGGATAAAGTCTGGGTCTATAGGACTACAATAGAATGGGATAAAGTCTGGGTCTATAGGACAACAATAGAATGGGATAAAGTCTGGGTCTATAGGACTACAATAGAATGGGATAAAGTCTGGGTCTATAGGACTACAATAGAATGGGATAAAGTCTGGGTCTATAGGACTACAATAGAATGG
>JAZGLO010002125.1:0-17933 GCA_036873155.1 Biomphalaria sudanica
GCACATAGCCTAGTTTTCCTAGTCACTGGACAGCACATAGCGTAGTTTTCCTAGTCACTGGACAGCACATAGCGTAGTTTTCCAAGTCACTGGACGGCACATAGCCTAGTTTTCCTAGTCACTGGACGGCACATAGCCTAGTTTTCCTAGTCACTGGACGGCACATAGCCTAGTTTTCCTAGTCACTGGACGGCACATAGCCTAGTTTTCCTAGTCACTGGACGGCACATAGCCTAGTTTTCCTAGTCACTGGACGGCACATAGCCTAGTTTTCCTAGTCACTGGACGGCACATAGCCTAGTTTTCCTAGTCACTGGACGGCACATAGCCTAGTTTTCCTAGTCACTGGACGGCACATAGCGTAGTTTTCCTAGTCACTGGACGGCACATAGCCTAGTTTTCCTAGTCACTGGACGGCACATAGCCTAGTTTTCCTAGTCACTGGACGGCACATAGCCTAGTTTTCCTAGTCACTGGACGGCACATAGCCTAGTTTTCCTAGTCACTGGACGGCACATAGCCTAGTTTTCCTAGTCACTGGACGGCACATAGCCTAGTTTTCCTAGTCACTGGACGGCACACAGCCTAGTTTTCCTAGTCACTGGACGGCACATAGCCTAGTTTTCCTAGTCACTGGACGGCACATAGCCTAGTTTTCCTAGTCACTGGACGGCACATAGCCTAGTTTTCCTAGTCACTGGACGGCACATAGCCTAGTTTTCCTAGTCACTGGACGGCACATAGCCTAGTTTTCCTAGTCACTGGACGGCACATAGCCTAGTTTTCCTAGTCACTGGACAGCACATAGCCTAGTTTTCCTAGTCACTGGACAGCACAGAGCCTAGTTTTCCTTGTCACTGGACAGCATCCTGACCACACGACGTAACAAGTCCTACCGTCCTGTATCCCACTGAAACTTTTTTTCCCCCAATGTTGTTGTACATGTTTGCTGCCTTCATTCTCCTGTAGGGAAAATAAACTTGATCAGTTTCCTTTAATTGGATTTGTGCTGTTGCTCTCGTCTCTGACCGTAGTCAGCAGACACCCCCCCCCCCTTCTCTCCAACTCCTGCAGCTAAGTTAAAATCTGGCCCAGGAATAGGAAATTAAAAATGAAATTATGTAGGGGAAATAACGCCAGCGTGAGACTCCTACTCCTCCCCTTTAATTCCCGACAATGCCTATCTCCCCTTCTCATCACTTTATCTTATTTTCTTATCTTATATATTACAGACGTTACTTCAAAAAAGAAGTTTACATAATTGTGATTATTTTTAGCAGCATGCCTGAAGGGTGGAGTGGAAGAAAAAATAGACTAAATTTCTTACATTTGAAACAAGAAAAATAGCAGACAACTTTAGACAACTACTGCTTTATACAGCTCAGGCTGTGTCTCAAGAGCATCTACTTTACTCTTCATAAGTAATGAATGATAGACTCTTAAAAACAGGAATCATTTTTAAAATAATTTTACAGAAACAAAGCTTATACGAAGTGTAGTTCTATCAATTAGATCCAAATAAAAAATAAACAAAGCTTATACGAAGAATTATCTGCTCGTTGGCCACAATGGGTAAACTCTAGTTTGGCCGTTATAGTTTTTCAAAGTACAAAAAAAATAATTTAAATTTGGCCTGAGAACTAGACAAAATTGATCTTGATATGTCTTCGGGTATTTCCGCATTCATTCATGATTTTGATAAATTTATGTTTAGAAACATTTTGCACATCGCCTTCTGAATCTAGATCTAGATCTAAGGGCCTACCCACAGACGTATATAAACTAAATCTAGACTGGAAATCGGAAACAAATTCGATTGATCGATTCACAGACCTATATATATATACACTTTTATGTACGTAACTCTTTTTCAAGCTGTAAGGGATTTCGCCCCAAATCTAGAAAAATCAATCTTTTCTGTCTTAGAAAAGTAATGATCTTTAGTTTTCAAAGTTTAGAAATAATGCAAAATCATTTCTCGGATTTTCTTTAGAATGGGCTATTAATCACTGAACTATATATTCACGCAAATATATGAAACATAGCCATTTCCTGTTAGTTTCCATTGAGATAATGTTTCAAAAATCCTAGATCAAAATAATTCATGTCTGTTGATTTTAATCATCATTCACTGGACTAGGGAGGAAGGAAAAGGACTCGGGGTAATATATGTTCAGTTTTTAAAACATTCATTAGTTATTAAGAGAACAAAAATAATTGTTCTATAAGTTGTATAAAGGAAGTATTATATATAGATATATATTTGTAAAGTATCTTTTATTGTTTATATTGTTTTATTTATTTTTTTAATCAAAGTGGGTTTTGATTATAGTCGCATGCAGAGGCAAATTTAAACACATTCATCTGCGCTTCAAATGCATTTTTGAGTTTTAAAGATCCGGTTTACATTCTTTATGAGAGAAAAAGAAAAGGAAGAGATATAGAGAAACTGGCAGCGATGTAATTCAACCTAAAAAAAGATGTAAGAAAATGAAAAAGAGTAAGATTGGGAGAGATTTAGAGAAATGTTCATCTGCAGTGATGAAAAGTGCACTTACATTATTAACTAATTAACATTAACATCTAATCATTACTTCCGTATTTTGTACACCGATTACGCCAGAAACTCCATTTATAAGAATCCCCCATAAAGAAATTATTAACCATGGTCTATGGTACACAAATCTGTATAGACTCTTTTCTGAAAAAAAAGGCAACTAAACTATTTTAAATCATTTTTGCAACTTGTGTGATTTGCGTAACAAAGTTAAAAAAACAACAACGAAGAACGATACTTTGTTATCGCGAGTATCTTTAGTTGATTGGATCATTATTTATTTTTTTTTTTTTCTAATTATGTTAATATCATTTCGTTATCACACTTTGGAGAATGACCACGAAAGTGTCATTTTCTGTCAATGTCAATCATGCATTCCTTTGGTTGTATTGCCTTACTTTTGTTGTTTTAGCTTTTTTAGATTGAATTGGTTTGTTCTCTTTGCAAAGTTATTAAGTTGTCAACTCCTACTAAACTAATTCCTATTTGCGTTCAAGTGTTCAAAGACAAACAAGAACATTGGAATCATTTATTTCGACAACTTTTCATGATCCTTTTGCTCTGAAACTCCTCCCTCTATCTGCATGACAGCACATTTTATAAACATTTCAGAGATATCACTACATTAAGTATTGCATTAATTAAATTAATCTTTACGTTATGTGGAAAGAACTAAAAAGTTCGCTTAATTTAGATGTTATTCAAAGATCTAAATCTATATATTTATGTTTGACTGATTACTCAAGTTACTTAGAGAGTCGTGTTCAAAGGCGTATGTTGATACAATCTCAATACTGCCTAGGTTTGTCTCCTTATTTTGTCAGCCACAAAAAAACAAACAATAACATGTTCATGGAAGACTATTGACAATCATGGTCTGTTGTAAGTTATATTGTTATTGTGATGAATTCCAACTCTTTGTGATTCATCTGTTGACTCAAAGAATGTTTTCCCCGTTGTCTCTCTCTGTGTTTCGGTCAACAAGTTACTTCTAGGATGAAATTCTCTCTATTGATTTGCCCAGAAAGTGAATTCGTAGCAGACGAACTGGGGAGGCTCTTTGATATGAAAAGCTTACGCGCGTGATTGCTCACATCTGTATGATCGCATCGTGATTAAACCAACATGTTTTATTATCCTGTTGATATGTCAGCTTATATTAGTTTTTGAGGCCATTTTTTTAAAAAAGTATTTTCTTCCCTTGTGTGCTTTATTAAAATTACTTCGTGGATAGGGTTAAAGTTTGTTCAGAAATATCCGAAGTTTGAGATGGCTCGAAAGTCACCAGGTCTCTGCTTTGGTTTGAGTTGAAGATGCACTTAGTAAAAAAAAAAAAAAAGGCGACTTTTCAAAATACTTCCGTTTCATTAAAGTGACCTAGTTGTTCATCTTTTTACAAGTCAATGAAAAGCTGTCTTACCAGCAGCTAGTGTGAAGTTGTTTCTCTTTGGAAATCGCATTTGGTTTTCCCAACGGAAAGCTCATCCTACTTAACTAATGAGACTCGACACTGTTGCAACACTTGAATTTGTGAGACTTCACAATGTTACCTTAAATTGTTATATTTATCATTGCTGTAAGAGCTTAATTTGTGAGAGTCATCATTGTTGTAGTACCTTGATTTACGAGACCTTTCATTGTTTTAATTTGTTAGAGTCGATTCCGTTGTTCCAAGTCAATTACTTTGACTCAAATTGTATACAGTTGATAAACTCTCATCTTCATGTGAACATTTCTATTATTTTTCTCTTTATGGATTTGAATGAATGGAAAGTGAGCAGAGACCTGGAAGGCCTGCCGTGCTGATCATTACATGTATAATCTACAGCTCTGTCGTGTCCTCTTGTAGCTCTAATGAAGCCCGGTTGGTCCGTTCCCTAGATTCTATGGCTGTGTTCATGGGATGCCCCAATGGGATAGATGTGCACCCCGGCAGTGTTCAAATCTCTCATGCACGGACGAATCAAGCTATTAACTTTTTTTATTTGAGTTTCTTTCTATTGGGGAATAAATGTATACATACTATTCATTTAGATTATATAGTTTAAATAAAAAGGAAAATGGGGTGGGGCGTTGCGTGTATTATGAATGAAACGTTCCATACCTCAAAAAGGGTTTCATTGAGTTGCTTGCTTTTAGTAGATTTACATTTATTCATTGCATTGTCATTATTTGATGTGTTGAAAAGGCATACTACATTTGAGTTGTATCATACTAGAATCGCTATGCTAACTTAACACTAATATTGATAACTCAATATTTAAATAAATATCTTCTCAACGCTTTAATTCCTAGCTCAGCTCATATCATTACAAATAATGTGAACGCATAAAACGAATCATAACATTTTATTGCACACGATTGAAGTTAAACACTGTGCCCAGGAGTCAGCCTTGAATACGTGTACACTGTCAACACAATGGTCATAAATCATTTGTGTTCACTGAATCAGTAGCTTGCTCAAAGGGGAGTTGGTTTTAATTGTGGCTACACATTAAAGATTTGATTTACAACTGTGCATTGGACACGCAGCGGGTTCTTTTCATTTCAAATAAGAACGATGTGTTGATTGAATGATTTATGGAAATAGATTAGTCATTCCGACTGACGAGCATCGATCAATTATTCGTATAGACTAGTCAGCTCAGTTGTTCTTCGTGTACACTTTGTCATGTATTTTGATTTGTATAGAAAGAGAGAATTGAAATGAGAGAGAGAGAGAAAAGACATTTTACTGACCTTTTAACTCATGTACCAAATATGTTACTTAAAGTCAGTAAGTGTCTTCTAAAAGTTACTATTGTGCTGCTGCCAATAAGTAGACTGTGAGGTCAAAAAAAGTCTTACCAGTGAATTAGCGAGGAAATAATGACTGCGCAAATCAATGTTCAATCGATGTTAACCCTTGCTGTGCAGAATTAGTTACCGGTGTTTAAGATAATTATTATAATTTACTATTGTGATAAACAGTTTTTTTTTTTTCATGTCTGCTTTGGACAATTCAAAACTGGTTAATTGGAAACACTTTATTTCCGAAGGCTCTATAGACAGGTCTGCATTAACTTCATTATTCCGCAATGAGATGTTGACACATTTTTCATTAATTGAATCCGAAGCAGAAAAAATAATTAATGCGATAATGGAAGAAGGGCATGGACAATTTTCTGTTCAGAGTCCCCCCCCCCCCCCGACCCAGACGTTCATTACGCAGTGAAACAATTAGAGAAGAAAATTGACGAGCTTCTGATTCCTTTGAAACTTTCTTCAATGAACTATCTTCTTGTCCTCTGGTGCTAATGTTAATTTGCTTGTCTTGGTTTAAATGTGCTGTTTTCTCACATGCTGGTCATTCTATTGATCTCTGCTTTGTTGCTTGACTGTGTGCGTCATTGTTAGTGTTTTAGCTGACGTTTTAGTACAACTTAATGGAGGTCACTTGGTTATATCTCCAAGATACCATTCTTAATATGACTTATTCAACAATAATTAAAAATGCTGTCTGCTTTGAGTATCGGTAACAAAACTGATGGATTTATTTCCGAGACCTAGTTATTGCTGTTAAAAAAAAGACCACCAGTATTAAATGTGCAGTATTTATAAGACCGAGTTAGTTATTGACTTAGTCCAAAGTAATCC
Source organism: Biomphalaria sudanica (assembly GCA_036873155.1). Lineage (NCBI taxonomy): Eukaryota > Metazoa > Mollusca > Gastropoda > Planorbidae > Biomphalaria > Biomphalaria sudanica. The sequence continues at coordinate 6,194 of JAZGLO010002125.1, forward strand.
GCACAGACTTTCTTTTATTCTCTAACCTTTCGACAGCTCTAATTTATTATAGCCGATGGAGACAGAACTGTGTGCGCGCGTGTGTGTATGGGGGGGGGGTGTTGCTAGTAGACTATACAATTTCAACAACAGGAACCTGTTGCGGAGATAGATCATTTAGTTGAGTCAGAACTAAGTAGACCGAGATAAAACCCTACAGCCCAATTAGCTGAGACCACAGATGGGGCTGTAGGCCACAGACTGACGAGGGAGCCTGGTGTTCATTACATACATCTAGTGACGGTGTCTGACAACATGGCTGTGGCAGTGACTAGATAGGACTCTCCTTCTTTTGAAAAAAAAAAAACACATGAAGGAAATAACTTCCTAAATGTGATATAAAGGACCAATTAGGTTAAAAATGTTTCTGACATTAAAACATCAGAAAAAAAACAGCATTCTTACACACACACACACCAACCGAAAACTAAAACATTATATTTGTTAACGTTGATTTAATAATAAAAAAACGTCTTTATTTACTGTTATATTGCTCTATATCATGTTTTTTATCATCTGTAATGTCTGACTGGTAATTAAGTCGTTAACTTGTTAGAATCCATTAGAAAGCAAGAGATTTTCTTTTTCTTTTATTCGTAGTCCAATCAGTTCAAATTATGGAATTTTGAAAGAGGGAAAACAGTACGCGTTGGATTCTGGGAAATTGTGAGATTTCAATCAAATGGAGTTAGCAGTAAGAAAATCACAAAGTGGTAGATATTAATTAAAACATTTCCTTACGTCGTTGAATAATAAGAACCGGATTTAGCCTACATTATTTGAGATATGGGGCCCTATGTAATAAACATGAGGTAACTTGTGTTTTGCACTTTCTTTAAATAGATAAAATACCTCTGGTTCCTAGCTAAATCCATCCCTGTTATAATACATTTTTTTAAAATTTTTTTTAGGTGCCTAACATTTGTGTGTTTGTGAGAAAGAACGTGATGTAGAACACAATATCTTACTCGAGACTGTCTGGTGTTACGTCTGCTGTCATATCACACCGATATGAAGCAGACGACATCCGGTCTCTACGGAATCTGAAGGTCAAGGCTTTAGAGGAATGGGCTTCGAGTCTTCCCAGAAGACCATACTTTCAGCAATGGAAAACAACGATACCAAAGAACGCGGCTCTGTGAAGGTGGCATGGGAGAACAAGTATACCCGCAAAGAGAATGACGCTAACTGCGAGGACAAGAAGCTGAGTCAGTCGAATACCAAGGCCAGGACCAGCGTCGACATCGAGGACGAAGAGTTTCAGAAGAGTCTGCAGAAGACGTTCACCTGGCGGCGGCTGATCGCCATCTTCCGCAGCAAGACCTTCGCCGACAAGACTCTGGAGAACCTCTACCGGAGGTACTTCATCAAGGTGGATCAGTCCTCCCAGTCCAACATGCAGGTCATCATCGTGGTCATCTGTGTGATGCTCATCTTCTTTTACTACGTGAACGGCTCCACCAGCCCCATCCGGGGAGTCGTGATGAGCCTCATCATCCTCATCCTGGCCGTGCTGGAGGCGCTGCTGTACCGCATAACTCTGCAGTACTACTCGCTGCAAATAATCTGCGCCGTGTCACTGTTCCTGCTGGTGGCTGTAGTCTGCACGGTCACACTGGACCAGAAGCCCAGCGACGTTGGGGATGGTCTGTGGGTGACTATCTTTTTTGTGTACATGACTTATACTGGGATACCGCTGCCGCTGTCTGTGGCCATACTCATGGGCATATTTCTTCCATTGTTTCAACTAGCACTCACCACTAGATTCACTCTGGACCAGAACTATATGAGAGAGCAGGTAAGCTGTGCACGTGTCGTTTAATTAAACTCATATACAATCTATACATGAAGTACAATTTCAGGTCCTGACAGATCGGGGTTTTGTGATGGCTTTCATTTTTTGTTTTTTATGACTGACTTTGTATTACTTATTTCCAAATAGAACATTTTTAAAAGTACGCATTGAACTTATTTAATTAATGTGTAGCTGATATACAATCACAATACCAATTTCTCAAGCCGTTTAGGAAAGGAGTCAATACATTTCACAATTCCAATCCATTCGTCCAGCTACTCAAAACTAGCACTCAGCTACATGACCCTTTTAGACATACGTCACACATGATTACGCAGTGATTGAAATTCAAAGGAAATCTTTATATTTTGATGGGTTTTTGTTTTGTTTTGGCTTTACGTTTCTTTTTCCATGTTCCTTCTATTCTTATTGTCCTGATGTATTCCATAGCATGAGATAGGGTTTTGTTTCCGGATTCCAGACCTATTAAAAGTACTTAAGTAAGCTACCTTAGTTGTGACTTGTGTCTAAACACATGGTTTCTAACAGAAATTGAATACCAAACTTTCTCATTGTGGCGCCTATGAGTCCACCCAGCTCTAAGGTACCTGACATTAGTTGGGAAAAAGTAAACGTTTGCTCGTTGTGCTGAATAAATGACACCCTCGTTAACCGTGGGCCATAGAAACAGATGGCCTTTACGTCATCTACCCTTTAGACCGCAAGTTCTGAAGGAGGAACTTTACTTATTTTAACTGCTGGTAGTGCCATTGTCTTCTGGAGTAATAATACAATCTGTCCTGAAACTGTAGCCACTATGAAATAACATGCCACTTATTTGTGGCCTATCTTAAGACCTTTGATATATCGATTCCATGCAGCACATTGCAGCCAACATTTAGTACAGTTTTAGTAAACTGATCGAAAAGCTGGAAATCTGTGCAAGATTTGATTTGGTCTGGACATGAGCTGAGATATAAGATCGATGCCGTTGCTAGGCTAGTCCCATCCCTGATGGCGATTGCCGTTATGACGGCCGTCAGGATGGATCTAAGTATCACATTTCTAGTCTCTTCTTACCTGGATTGTTTATATGTCCATTCCCCAAATGTCTGTCCGTCCGTCCCGTTTAGATCTCGTAAACTAGAAAAGATATTGAAAATCCGACATCACAATATTTTAGACCATTCAAAGTTCTGATGCAACTGCTACTTTTTTTTTGTGAAAGCGAAACATCTAATTTTTAAAATCAGTTATGCAAGCAGTTTTTTAAAGAGAAAAAGCTAATTAGTATGCTTTAAAAGTTAGACCTAATAGTAATCATGTAAACTTCATCTTCCTGAATTTTGTTTAATGCGGAAATTTATTTTTTTTTTATACTTTTGAGGATTCGAATTAGAGATTGAGCCTTTTCAAAACAATGAGATCAATTATAAGACATCAGTTAGGCCAGGGGAGGCGTGGTGGCTGAGCGGTAAAGCGCTTGGCTTCCGAACCGGGTGTCCCGGGTTCGAATCCTGGTGAAGACTGGGATTTTCAACTTTGGAATCTTTGGGCGCCTCTGAGTCCACTCACGGTTGGTCGTTGTGCTGGCTACATGACACCCTCGTTAACCGTAGGCCACAGATGAAACAGATGAACTTTACATCATCTGCCCTTTAGACCACAAGGTCTAAAAGGGGAACTAGTTAGGCCAGGCCAACACCTAACTTTACATTCACTTTCACCTATCCTTTGATCTGTGGGACCGTTGGGGCACTACACAAGATCTGTTAACCTTCTTTTTCCATTCTTATCTCTCATTTGTCTTTGATATAATTTCATTTGGATGTTCTTTCTGAAAATATTGAAGCCTGCCTGGGTGGACCACTTCGGGGGCCGATTTTGAGTTTGTGTTTGTGCTTTTTGAGGCTAATTGTTACTATGTGTTTTGATTGATGTTACAATGTGCTTACTTGATGTTACGATGAGATTGTGCTGATTAGAAAATGCGTTTCTGATGTTCAATTTCGTATAGTTCTCTCCTTTAAACAAATTACAAAACACTCAAACAATATCGCGATGCCGGAGATACATATGTAAACTTTACATTCAAAACTAAGATCCATAAATAATAAATACGAAGCTTTCATTCTGCAACTAGGAATCACTTTTAAAAAATACACACTTTATAAATATACGGGATTCTTCCCCTTGGATAAGCTTTGTTTTTTTTTTTAAGGGTTTTCTTATATTTAGCTAGTTGTTTGATATTTTGACCGATAGAACTTGCTTAAATGTCTTGACTGAAAATACTGCGTTTGTTTTACGATCATAATATTTTATCCTGCTCATTGTCGATGTTTTATCAAGGAAAGGGACACTATTTTTAATCCACGTTCATTCCCCTAAGTGCAGTCAGGGCGCAGCACAGTTAGACTATTTTATTTATCTTTGAAAAACCATAAAGAAAAAGAAAAAGGTGACTTTGTTACCCTGGATATCAAGAAGTACCGAGTGTACTTCCTGTTTCAATATAGCCAAAGTTAGTCATAAACTTCAGGCGTAAGTGAGATCGGTAGTACCTGTGGGTTACGTTGAGAGCTTGTTATGTTAGCCCCGTTAGCCAGAGGACGTAATGAACCGACTTGATTTGATGACCAAGTCATTTCCTGCCATCAGGGCTCTAGTAATGACTGGTCAATTATTGGGACAAGATGCTGGCTCCAGTGTTGGTTTTTAGGGCTCTGTGTCGAGAGTGAGCCGTTGTCGTGCGCTTATAGCGTTGGCTTGTAGAAGTGTGTGTGTGGGGGGGGGGCGATGGGATGTTTACGGGTCATGACAAATTGTCTGATGTGTTTTATATTGTTTTGTTTCGTAACCAAGTGACAGTTGTTAATTGTCCTAACAGTGAGAGGAGTTGAGAAATGGATCTGACTGTCACGAGTCGAGTCTGTGACCTATTTCGAAGTTTCTAGAACCTCGAGGTCAACCAGTGCAGGTGTCCAGCGTAAACAAGTTAATTTTAGATGTCCAATCGAAGAAAGAGGTTAAGGGAAAAAAATAGCACACGTCAGCTTCTAGAAGGTCAAAGTTACTAAAATAATTATCGGAGAAGGTTCCTGGATTCTGGAATGTACGATCAAAGAAAGTATAAATTAAGGGAAAGTGAGTCAGACGGGGTCCTCGCATAGTAGTAGTTCTTGTAGAGCGTTGGTCCTCTCTCAGTAATGAGTTATATGTTATTAGCGGATCCATTAAGTAAAGTTTTAGCAGTTGAAGTTGAAGTTATACTAAGAGAAGTTTTATGTAACATTTAAGTTTTATTTATGAAGTATCAAGTCAAGTTGTAATTGAATTAAGAAGTTAATTTTGATGTGAAAGTTTGAAGAAGTTATTAAAGAAGTTTGAAGAAAATACAGAGAGATGTTTCTTTCTTCATTTCATTGATATGTCAAGTATTGAGAATATAATCCTCGGCAAATGTGTTCGTCACATATATTGGCACCTCCGATAAATAAGGCAAGGCATCGATGAATACATGCATCAAACAATAAAGGCGACATCGAAGAATAAATACGTCACATATATTGGTACCTCCTGACGAAAAAAGGCATCTATAAATAAAGACAACGACGAAGTCAAGCATCACATATTACATTTTCAAAGAGGAAAGTCGACACATTCTAGCAAGTTCTACGAATTTTCATAAAGCCTCTAACGAGTGATTTATAGCCTCTCTGAACGACAAAGCCCAAATAAAGCCTTATAAGAAAAGCCTCTTGCAGAATACTTCAACAAGACGGCAATCTTTGAAACGAAACTTTGTAATGAAACGTGAAAGATCATCTGTTTTAAGGTCAGTACCTTACATTTTATATTTACTAAGCTGTGAAAGCTACATTTACTAAGCTGTGAAAGCTACATATACTAAGCTGTGAAAGCTATATTTACTAAGCTGTGAAAGCTACAATTTACCAAGCTGTGAAAGCTATATTTACCAAGCTGTAAAAGCTATATTTCCTAAAGCTGTGAAAGCTATATCTATTAAGCTGTGAAGGCAACGTTACTAAAGCTAGAGTACACTGGTTTGTTTACATACACTGACCACTTACACATTCCTCAAGAGGAGACACCGATCGATAATTAACTAGGTCAGCCCTCTCTCACTTTTTACCTGTCCACCTACATTTCTGCTATCTCTAATTTCATACTATGAGGCGTCTCAAGCAGACTTATTCAAAGTATATTTCAAATTAGCCAAGGACATTGGTATTCCACAAGAACATCAGTGGGAATGGTGTGAAAAACAAATTAAAGAAGAAGAAAGGAAACGTAAAGAAGAAAGAGAAGCAGAAGAAAGGAAACGTAAAGAAGAAAGAGAAGCAGAAGAAAGAAAACGTAAAGAAGAAAGAGAGGCAGAAGAAAGAAGACTTGAAAGAGAAGAAAAAAGAAGACAAGAAGAAAAAGAGGAAGAAAAACAAAGAATTTTAAGAGAAGACAAAATAAGACAAGAGGAAAGAGAGGCAGAAGAAAGGAAACGTAAAGAGGAAAGAGAGGCAGAAGAAAGGAAACGTAAAGAGGACAGAGAGGCAGAAGAAAGGAAACGTAAAGAGGACAGAGAGGCAGAAGAAAAAAGATTAGAAGTGGAAAAATTCAGACTTCAACTTCAGGAAGAGGAATTAAAATTAAAAAAAGAAAAAACAGAGGTTCAATCGACCTTACCTACTAGCAATGCTTTTGACAAGTATAAACCTTTATATAAAATATTACCTTTTCAAGAAAATAAAGATAATATAGATTCGTATTTGATGCGGTTTGAGGAGTTAGCGAAAGCATCAGGCTTACCAGAAGAACAATATGCACACCATCTCTTGATCTTATTACAGGGAAAAGCATTAGATGTATGTGCACAAATACCATCTCATGAACAGCGTACTTATAAAGAAATAAAAGAAGCTTTACTAAGACAGTTTGGAGCTACGCAGAATGCTTATCGCAAGAAATTTTTTTTCGAAAGACCAAGGCAGGAAGATGATCCACAGTTGTTTGTCTCTGATATGGTAATGTGGTTTGATAGGTGGATATCTTTAGCTAATATTGATAGAACGTATGAAGCATTAAGAGACCACATATTAATTGATACCATTACTCACGCATATGCAGAAGATATTCGATCCTTCATAATTGAGAGAAATCCTAAAGATCTACAGACCCTGACAACAATAATACGTCAATATAAAACTGCTTATCCAAGTAAGCAAATCAGATCAGCAACTGATGAAAACTTTATTTGCTTTTCAAGAGACAACAGAGCATTGCCATCTTTTCAGACGGACAAAACTTTAATATGTTATAAATGCAATACTAGAGGTCATTTCGCTTCACAGTGTAGAGTGAAGGTCATAGAGTGCAGTTTTTGTCACATGAAAGGACATTTAGCAAAGGATTGCAGAAAGAGACATAATAGTATCAGTGACAGATCTAATGACCAGGGCATATTCGCAAAGCAGACCATTAAATGTTAAGAATTCAACATATGGAAATAGGAAGCAGGTTTTTACAAAAAACTCGAAGGCACATCACTCAACAATGACTGTTATCACCAAATCACAAGGACTTCAGTTTTATCCTGGATTAGTCGGTTCTCAAAGAGTACAGGTGTTACGAGACACAGGTAGCAACTTCCGTTGTTATACGGGCAAATTTTGTGAGATCAAATCAATATACAGGCAATGAAATCGAAGCCACTGCTTTCAACGGTACTGTAAGTAATTACCAGAAGCTTTGATACATATTACGACTCCATTTTTCAGTGGACATGTAGAAGCTTTAGTAGCTCAAAATCTACCTGTTGATCTCATAGTTGGTAATATACAGGGAGTGCGTGACTGTACTACACAAGATCTTATTGAATGGAACAATACAATAAAAATGAGTCAAGACTGCAATGTAGTAGTCACAAGGTCAATTGCAAAAAGAAAAGGAAAGACTTGAAACTAAACATATTGAACACAAGAATTCTGATAAAGTTGTTCAAGAAAATGGAAATGGTAAGCAGGCAGACCAGTTGCATCTACAGACAAATGAACTTGAAAAATTTCATACTGAAGAATTTAAAGTTGACCAGAAAAATGATGAAACGTTATTTAAAATGTTCAAAAAGGCTCAATCAAACATCAATCAGCAGGAAAATAATGATCCTTATTTTAAAGAAGGAATACTTATGAAGAAAAGTCAATACAAAAATAAAACTGTTGAGCAAATTGTAGTTCCAAAAGTATACAGAAAGACCATTATTAATACAAGCCACGATGTACCGTTCGCTGGACATATGGGAGTTACCAAGACCAAGAAAAGAATACTTCAGGATTTTTTACTGGCCAGGTATTACTAAAGATGTAAAGAAGCACATTAGTACCTGTCATATTTGTCAAATGAAAAGTCCAAAAGGTAACAAAATACAAGCGCCAGTGCAGACAATGGAATTGACTGAGAAACCATTTCAAAAAGTAGCAGTTGACTTAATTGGTCCCATGCCAATTGAATCCAGCAGAAATCACAAATATATTTTTAACTTTAGTAGACACATGTACTAAAATGGCCAGAAGCTATTCCGTTAGTCAATATTTCTGCAATTGATATTACCAGAGCTTTATCTGAAATTTTTTCAAGGACAGGGTTGCCTGAAGTTATACTTTCTGACCGAGGAAGTCAGTTCACAGCAGATATAACTAAGACATTCATGGAGATGTACAACATCAAGATGAAGTTTACTACACCATACCATCCTCAAAGCAACGGGCTTTGTGAACGATTTAACAAAACATTAAAACAAATTATATCAAAAATAGCAAATGATAATCCGCAGAATTGGGATCTCCTTTTACCAGCTGCATTATTTGCTTATAGAGAAAGTATCCAAGATACTACAGGATTTTCTCCTTTTGAAATGTTATATGGAGCTAATCCAAGAGGTCCTATAACTACTTTCAAAGAATCACTAATGAAGTCAAACCATGATGCATCAGTTAAGAAAAACTGCATTTCAGCATGTTCTCAATACAAGAAATACAGTAATAAATGCATGTGAAAAAGCTAAGGAAGCAACAGCCAAAGCTAACGCTGCAAGTCATAGAAGAATAAACGTAAATAGACAACTTAGGTACTTTGAACCAGGAGACAAAGTTAAATTATTATTACCTGATAAGAAAATAAGTTCTTTATTAAATGGCAAGGTCCATTTACTATTTTAAGAAAAGTCACAGATGTAGATTATGAAATATATATCAATAACAGAAAACAAATTGTTTCATATCAACATGTTACAAAAATACAATGAAGCTACTGATACAGAAGAAGAAGACGAAGACTTGAAAAAACAGATTTCATGCTTAGCGATTATTCCAGAAGAAAATGAGGAGGATATGGATGAATTAGTAGTACCAACTACAACTTCTAGACAGACTGAAACCTGGCAAGATGTCCAACTGGACAATTTATCATCACAAAGAAAAAGGATATAACGAATCTACTCCAAGAATATGCTGATATATTTACAGATGTTCCAGGTAAAACAACCATTATAAATCATGAAATCAAATTGACAAGTGACAAACCTACCAAGTCACGTCCATATCCACTACCCATTCATTATAGAGATTTCCTTCAGAAAGAAATCAATGATCTTTTAGAACAAGGCATTATTGAACACTTCGAATTCATCTTATGCTGCTCCAATAGTGCTAGTAAAACGTCCACAGTCATCATCGCCAAGAATGTGTGTGGATTTTCGACAGTTGAATAAAATAACATGCCTTGATTCTTATCCAATGCCTAATCCAGAGGATTTAATGTCACAGTTTTCTGGAGCTAAGTATTTTACGAAACTCGATTTGACAAGAGGATATTATCAAATACCTATGACACAGGATTCAAAACAATACACTGCTTTTACTACAGCCTTTGGCCTTTTTTCAATATAATTACATGCCATTCGGTTTAGTAAATGCTAGCAGTACTTTTAACCGAGCAATTCATAGGATGTTCGGACAAAGAAAAGACACAGTGTCCTATATTGATGACATATGTGTGTTTCATAATACATGGGACGATCATATAAAAGGACTCAAAGAAATCTTCCAACAGTTGAAAGACAATGGTTTTACTGTAAAACCAAGCAAAGTTGAATTAGCAAAATCAGAAGTTACATTTTTAGGTTATAAAGTTTGGACACAATTCACTGAAAACACAGGACAATATTATAAAACGAATCCTGGACATTAAAATACCTCAAACAAAAAAGCAGGTTAGAAGTATTTTAGGACTTTGTAATTTTTACAGATGCTTCATTCCAAATTACGCATCACTTACCACACTTCTTACTAACCTTACGAAGAAAGGACAATCTAACACAATTTCATGGTCATCAGAATTGGAAGAGACCATAAAGAACATTAAGTATGCTTTTGCACAAGAATCCATTTTGAAATTGCCAGACAAGAAGAAGCGGTTTTATCTTGCTACAGATGCTTCCTCGTCAGCAATAGGAGCATGTCTGATGCAAGAATATGAAGGCATTCTACATCCTGTATTTTTTATAAACAGAAAACTATCTTCAGCAGAGACCAGATACTCGACCATTGAGCGAGAGTGCCTGGCGATTGTCTGGGCTATTTCAAAATTTAGCAAGTATCTGTTAGGAGCACCCTTTACTTTACAGACAGATCATGCACCACTGGCATTTCTCAACTCTAAAAAGATGTCAAATAGTCGTCTGACACGATGGAGTTTGCAGTTAATGGACTATCAGTTTGATGTAAAGACTGTTCCAGGAAAATTGAATGTTTTTGCTGATACTTTGTCTAGATGTATGTAGATACTATACAATATATTGTTTATTGTTTAAGTGTATTTTGTTTTAAGTCAGAAACACAAAATTTATTCATTTTTTATTGCATGTGTTTAAAGACATTTCAATATTCAGATACTCTATAAACACAATTAGCAAAGGAGATAGGATGTATTATTCAGTTGTTTTTGTCATATTTTAGTTACTACAAGTTGGGAAATATTCATATTAATATATCGATTATTCACAAATGTATAGACCTAAGATGTATATAATATATTAATTATATATGCTGAATAAGTACAACATTTTGAATTTGTTTTTTATTTACATGGTAACATAATGAATCATTTTTTATTTTTAGTTATGAGTTTTGTACATTCCATAGAGCAATTATATCAGTGTTTTAGGCATATACTATGCTACTTGCTTTTTTATGCAATGTTATCAATGTTATAGGCATATGTTATATTGTTATTTTACGCATTTTATATTGCATACAAAATGCTAAAAAGGCAAGGGGGTAATGTCACGAGTCGAGTCTGTGACCTATTTCGACCAGTTTCTAGAACCTCGAGGTCAACCAGTGCAGGTGTCCAGCGTAAACAAATTAATTTTAGATGTCCAATCGAAGAAAGAGGTTAAGGGAAAAAAATAGCACACGTCAGCTTCTAGAAGGTCAAAGTTACTAAAATAATTATCGGAGAAGGTTCCCAGGATTCTGGAATGTACGATCAAAGAAAGTATAAATTAAGGGAAAGTGAGTCAGACGGGGTCCTCGCATAGTAGTAGTTCTTGTAGAGCGTTGGTCCTCTCTCAGTAATGAGTTATATGTTATTAGCGGATCCATTAAGTAAAGTTTTAGCAGTTGAAGTTGAAGTTATACTAAGAGAAGTTTTATGTAACATTTAAGTTTTAATTTATGAAGTATCAAGTCAAGTTGTAATTGAATTAAGAAGTTAATTTTGATGTGAAAGTTTGAAGAAGTTATTAAAGAAGTTTGAAGAAAATACAGAGAGATGTTTCTTTCTTCATTTCATTGATATGTCAAGTATTGAGAATATAATCCTCGGCAA
>JAZGLO010002126.1:0-14107 GCA_036873155.1 Biomphalaria sudanica
ATACCACTTGATCGTGTAAGTTTTTTTTTATTCAAGGCCTTGCTTGTATTTGTAATTACATTTTCAAACTCTTGTATTGTAATATTTTTACATGCCATTTTTGTAAAAGGGTTTTGGTCAACACATCAATTCTGTATTGAGTAAATGTTTATTTTTCTTTCTTGTAACTTTATATTTGATTAAACATTAAGTTGATAGTTTACCTTCCGATTTCTTGTGTCATTTTTTTTTGTTATTCATTGTAAGTCTTTGATTAAATTCAGACTTAAGATAAGTGACACAACTCCTTTTCTATTGTCACGTTCCCCTAGGCAAGCCATTTAAAAGTAGAATTCAATTCGTAATACGTGACACATTGTTTATTTGTACCTGTAACATTGTTTATTTGTACCTGTAACATTGTTTATTTCTACCTGTAACATTGCTTATTTCTACATGTAACATTGTTTATTTCTACATGTAACATTGTTTTCTTCTACCAGTAACATTGTTTACTTATACCTGTAACATTGTTTACTTCTACCTATAACATTGTTTACTTCCACCTATAACATTGTTAACTTCTACCCATAACATTGTTTACTGCTACCTGTAAAATTGTTTACTTCTACCTATAACATTGTTTACTGCTAGCTGTAAAATTGTTTACTTCTACCTGTAAAATTGTTTACTGCTAGCTGTAAAATTGTTTACTTCTACCTGTAAAATTGGTTACTTCTACCTGAAACATTGCTTGCTTCTACCTGAAACATTGCTTGCATCTACCTGTAACATTGCTTGCACCTACCTGTAACATTGCTTGCATCTACCTGTAACATTGCTTGCATCTACCTGTAAAATTGGTTACTTCTACATGTAACGTTGTAAACTTTTAATCGAAATTTGAATCTAAAAAAAAACAAAAAACAATGGAAATTGAAAAATGAATGTTAAACTGAATAGAATTCTAATGAAAGACAGATGTTGGATGGGACTACACAAACAAAGAGCTCCACTGTTTGAGTTTATTGGAGAGGACTACACAAACAAAGAGCACCACTGTTTGAGTATATTGGAAGGGACTACACAAACAAAGAGCACCACTGTTTGAGTATATTGGAAGGGACTACACAAACAAAGAGCACCACTGTTTGAGTATATTGGAGGGGAATACACAAACCAAGAGCACTACTGTTTGAGTATATTGGAAGGGACTACACAAACCAAGAGCACCACTGTTTGAGTATATTGGAGGGGACTACACATACAAAGAGCACCACTGTTTGAGTATATTGGAGGGGACTACACAAACCAAGAGCACCACTGTTTGAGTATATTGGAAGGGACTACACAAACAAAGAGCACCACTGTTTGAGTATATTGGAAGGGACTACACAAACCAAGAGCATCACTGTTTGAGTATATTGGAAGGGACTACACAAACAAAGAGCACCACTGTTTGAGTATATTGGAGGGGACTACACAAACAAAGAGCACCACTGTTTGAGTATATTGGAAGGGACTACACAAACAAAGAGCACCACTGTTTGAGTATGTTGGAGGGGACTACACAAACAAAGTGCACCACTGTTTGAGTATATTGGAAGGGACTACACAAACAAAGAGCACCACTCTTTGAGTATATTGGAGGGGACTACACAAACCAAGAGCACCACTGTTTGAGTATATTGGAAGGGACTACACAAACAAAGAGCACCACTGTTTGAGTATATTGGAGGGGCCTACACAAACAAAGAGCACCACTGTTTGAGTATATTGGAGGGGACTACACAAACAAAGAGCACCACTGTTTGAGTATATTGGATTGGTCTACACAAACAAAGAGCACCACTGTTTGAGTATATTGGAGGGGACTACACAAACAAAGAGCACCACTGTTTGAGTATATTGGAAGGGACTACACAAACCAAGAGCACCACTGTTTGAGTATATATGAAGGGACTACACAAACAAAGAGCACCACTGTTTGAGTATATTGGAGGGGAATACACAAACAAAGAGCACCACTGTTTGAGTATATTGGAAGGGACTACACAAACCAAGAGCACCACTGTTTGAGTATATTGGAGGGGACTACACAAACAAAGAGCACAACTGTTTGAGTATATTGGAGGGGACTACACAAACAAAGAGCACCACTGTTTGAGTATATTGGAGGGGACTACACAAACAAAGAGCACCACTGTTTGAGTATATTGGAATGGACTACACAAACCAAGAGCACCACTGTTTGAGTATATTGGAAAGGACTACACAAACAAAGAGCACCACTGTTTGAGTATATTGGAGGGGACTACACAAACAAAGAGCACCACTGTTTGAGTATATTGGAAGGGACTACACAAACCAAGAGCACCACTGTTTGAGTATATTGGAGGGGACTACACAAACAAAGAGCACCACTGTTTGAGTATATTGGAAGGGACTACACAAACCAAGAGCACCACTGTTTGAGTATATTGGAAGGGACTACACAAACCAATAGCACCACTGTTTGAGTATATTGGAGGGGACTACACAAACAAAGAGCACCACTGTTTGAGTATATTGGAAGGGACTACACAAACAAAGAGCACCACTGTTTGAGTATATTGGAGGGGCCTACACAAAAAAAGAGCACCACTGTTTGAGTATATTGGAGGGGACTACACAAACAAAGAGCACCACTGTTTGAGTATATTGGAGGGGACTACACAAACTAAGAGCACCACTGTTTGAGTATATTGGATTGGACTACACAAACAAAGAGCACCACTGTTTGAGTATATTGGAAGGGACTACACAAACAAAGAGCACCACTGTTTGAGTATATTGGAGGGGACTACACAAACAAAGAGCACCACTGTTTGAGTATATTGGATTGGACTACACAAACAAAGAGCACCACTGTTTGAGTATATTGGAAGGGACTACAGAAACAAAGAGCACCACTGTTTGAGTATATTGGAAGGGACTACACAAACAAAGAGCACCACTGTTTGAGTATGTTGGAGGGGACTACACAAACAAAGTGCACCACTGTTTGAGTATATTGGAAGGGACTACACAAACAAAGAGCACCACTGTTTGAGTATATTGGAGGGGCCTACACAAACAAAGAGCACCACTGTTTGAGTATATTGGAAGGGACTACACAAACAAATAACACCACTGTTTGAGTATATTGGAGGGGACTACACAAACAAAGAGCACCACTGTTTGAGTATATTGGATTGGTCTACACAAACAAAGAGCACCACTGTTTGAGTATATTGGAGGGGACTACACAAACAAAGAGCACCACTGTTTGAGTATATTGGAAGGGACTACACAAACCAAGAGCACCACTGTTTGAGTATATTGGAAGGGACTACACAAACAAAGAGCACCACTGTTTGAGTATATTGGAGGGGACTACACAAACAAAGAGCACCACTGTTTGAGTATATTGGAAGGGACTACACAAACAAAGAGCACCACTGTTTGAGTATATTGGAGGGGCCTACACAAACAAAGAGCACCACTGTTTGAGTATATTGGAGGGGACTACACAAACAAAGAGCACCACTGTTTGAGTATATTGGAAGGGACTACACAAACTAAGAGCACCACTGTTTGAGTATATTGGAAGGGACTACACAAACCAAGAGCACCACTGTTTGAGTATATTGGAGGGGACTACACAAACAAAGAGCACCACTGTTTGAGTATATTGGAAGGGACTACACAAACCAAGAGCACCACTGTTTGAGTATATTGGAAGGGACTACACAAACCAAGAACACCACTGTTTGAGTATATTGGAAGGGACTACACAAACCAAGAGCACCACTGTTTGAGTATATTGGAGGGGACTACACAAACAAAGAGCACCACTGTTTGAGTATATTGAAAGGGACTACACAAAACAAGAGCACCATTGTTTGAGTATATTGGAAGGGACTACACAAACCAAGAGCACCACTGTTTGAGTATATTGGAGGGGACTACACAAACAAAGAGCACCACTGTTTGAGTATATTGGAAGGGACTACACAAACCAAGAGCACCACTGTTTGAGTATATTGGAAGGGACTACACAAACCAAGAGCACTACTGTTTGAGTATATTGGAAGGGAATACACAAACAAAGAGCACCACTGTTTGAGTATATTGGAGGGGACTACACAAACCAAGAGCACCACTGTTTGAGTATATTGGAAGGGACTACACAAACAAAGAGCACCACTGTTTGAGTATATTGGAATGGACTACACAAACCAAGAGCACCACTGTTTGAGTATATTGGAAGGGACTACACAAACCAAGAGCACCACTGTTTGAGTATATTGGAGTGGACTACACAAACAAAGAGCACCACTGTTTGAGTATATTGGAAGGGACTACACAAACCAAGAGCACCACTGTTTGAGTATATTGGAAGGGACTACACAAACCAAGAGCACCACCGTTTGAGTATATTGGAAGGGACTACACAAACCAAGAGCACCACTGTTTGAGTATATTGGAGGGGACTACACAAACAAAGAGCACCACTGTTTGAGTATATTGGAAGGGACTACACAAACCAAGAGCACTACTGTTTGAGTATATTGGAAGGGACTACACAAACCAAGAGCACCACTGTTTGAGTATATTGGAACAGACTACACAAACCATAAGCACCACTGTTTGAGTATATTGGATGGAACTACACAAACAAAGAGCACCACTGTTTGAGTATATTGGAAGGGACTACACAAACCAAGAGCACCACTGTTTGAGTATATTGGAAGGGACTACACAAACCAAGAGCACCACTGTTTGAGTATATTGGAGGGGACTACACAAACAAAGAGCACCACTGTTTGAGTATATTGGAAGGTACTACACAAACCAAGAGCACCACTGTTTGAGTATATTGGTAGGGACTACACAAACCAAGAGCACCACTGTTTAAGTATATTGGAAGGGACTACACAAACAAAGAGCACCACTGTTTGAGTATATTGGAGGGGACTACACAAACAAAGAGCACCACTGTTTTGACGTGTATTGGAAGGGACTACACAAACCAAGAGCACCACTGTTTGAGTATATTGGAGGGGACTACACAAACCAAGAGCACCACTGTTTGAGTATATTGGAAGGGACTACACAAACAAAGAGCACCACTGTTTGAGTATATTGGAGGGGACTACACAAACCAAGAGCACCACTGTTTGAGTATATTGGAAGGGACTACACAAACCAAGAGCACCACTGTTTGAGTATATTGGAGGGGCCTACACAAACAAAGAGCACCACTGTTTGAGTATATTGGAAGGGACTACACAAACAAATAACACCACTGTTTGAGTATATTGGAGGGGACTACACAAACAAAGAGCACCACTGTTTGAGTATATTGGATTGGTCTACACAAACAAAGAGCACCACTGTTTGAGTATATTGGAGGGGACTACACAAACAAAGAGCACCACTGTTTGAGTATATTGGAAGGGACTACACAAACCAAGAGCACCACTGTTTGAGTATATTGGAAGGGACTACACAAACAAAGAGCACCACTGTTTGAGTATATTGGAAGGGACTACACAAACTAAGAGCACCACTGTTTGAGTATATTGGAAGGGACTACACAAACCAAGAGCACCACTGTTTGAGTATATTGGAGGGGACTACACAAACAAAGAGCACCACTGTTTGAGTATATTGGAAGGGAATACACAAACCAAGAGCACCACTGTTTGAGTATATTGGAAGGGACTACACAAACCAAGAGCACCACTGTTTGAGTATATTGGAACAGACTACACAAACCAAGAGCACCACTGTTTGAGTATATTGGAGGGGACTACACAAAAAAAGAGCACCACTGTTTGAGTCAATTGGAAGGGACTACACAAAACAAGAGCACCATTGTTTGAGTATATTGGAAGGGACTACACAAACCAAGAGCACCACTGTTTGAGTATATTGGAGGGGACTACACAAACAAAGAGCACCACTGTTTGAGTATATTTGAAGGGACTACACAAACCAAGAGCACCACTGTTTGAGTATATTGGAAGGGACTACACAAACCAAGAGCACTACTGTTTGAGTATATTGGAAGGGAATACACAAACAAAGAGCACCACTGTTTGAGTATATTGGAAGGGACTACACAAACCAAGAGCACCACTGTTTGAGTATATTGGAAGGGACTACACAAACAAAGAGCACCACTGTTTGAGTATATTGGATTGGACTACACAAACCAAGAGCACCACTGTTTGAGTATATTGGAAGGGACTACACAAACCAAGAGCACCACTGTTTGAGTATATTGGAGGGGACTACACAAACAAAGAGCACCACTGTTTGAGTATATTGGAAGGGACTACACAAACCAAGAGCACCACTGTTTGAGTATATTGGAAGGGACTACACAAACCAAGAGCACCACCGTTTGAGTATATTGGAAGGGACTACACAAACCAAGAGCACCACTGTTTGAGTATATTGGAGGGGACTACACAAACAAAGAGCACCACTGTTTGAGTATATTGGAAGGGACTACACAAACCAAGAGCACTACTGTTTGAGTATATTGGAAGGGACTACACAAACCAAGAGCACCACTGTTTGAGTATATTGGAAGGGACTACACAAACCATAAGCACCACTGTTTGAGTATATTGGATGGAACTACACAAACAAAGAGCACCACTGTTTGAGTATATTGGAAGGGACTACACAAACCAAGAGCACCACTGTTTGAGTATATTGGAAGGGACTACACAAACCAAGAGCACCACTGTTTGAGTATATTGGAGGGGACTACACAAACAAAGAGCACCACTGTTTGAGTATATTGGAAGGTACTACACAAACCAAGAGCACCACTGTTTGAGTATATTGGTAGGGACTACACAAACCAAGAGCACCACTGTTTAAGTATATTGGAAGGGACTACACAAACAAAGAGCACCACTGTTTGAGTATATTGGAGGGGACTACACAAACAAAGAGCACCACTGTTTGACGTGTATTGGAAGGGACTACACAAACCAAGAGCACCACTGTTTGAGTATATTGGAGGGGACTACACAAACCAAGAGCACCACTGTTTGAGTATATTGGAGGGGACTACACAAACAAAGAGCACCACTGTTTGAGTATATTGGAGGGGACTACACAAACCAAGAGCACCACTGTTTGAGTATATTGGAAGGGACTACACAAACCAAGAGCACCACTGTTTGAGTATATTGGAGAGGACTACACAAACAAAGAGCACCACTGTTTGACGTATATTGGAAGGGACTACACAAACCAAGAGCACCACTGTTTGAGTATATTGGAGGGGACTACACAAACAAAGAGCACCACTGTTTGAGTATATTGGAGGGGACTACACAAACAAAGAGCACCACTGTTTGAGTATATTGGAAGGGACTACACAAACAAAGAGCACCACATTTTGAGTATATTGGAGGGGACTACACAAACCAAGAGCACCACTGTTTGAGTATATTGGAAGGGACTACACAAATCAAGAGCACCACTGTTTGAGTATATTGGAGGGGACTACACAAACAAAGAGCACCACTGTTTGACGTATATTGGAAGGGACTACACAAACCAAGAGCACCACTGTTTGAGTATATTGGAGGGGACTACACAAACAAAGAGCACCACTGTTTGAGTATATTAGAAGGGACTACACAAACCAAGAGCACCACTTTTTGAGTATATTGTAGGGGACTACACAAACCAAGAGCACCACTGTTTGAGTATATTGGAAGGGACTACACAAACAAAGAGCACCACTGTTTAAGTATATTGGAAGGGACTACACAAACCAAGAGCACCACTGTTTGAGTATATTGGAAGGGACTACACAAACCAAGAGCACCACTGTTTGAGTATATTGGATGGGACTACACAAACAAAGAGCACCACTGTTTGAGTATATTGGAAGGGACTACACAAACCAAGAGCACCACTGTTTGAGTATATTGGAAGGGACTACACATACCAAGAGCACCACTGTTTGAGTATATTGGAGGGGACTACACAAACAAAGAGCACCACTGTTTGAGTATATTGGAAGGGACTATACAAACTAAGAGCACCACTGTTTGAGTATATTGGAAGGGACTACACAAACCAAGAGCACCACTGTTTGAGTATATTGGAAGGGACTACACAAACAAAGAGCACCATTGTTTGAGTATATTGGAAGGGACTACACAAACAAAGAGCACCACTGTTTGAGTATATTGGAAGGGACTACACAAACCAAGAGCACCACTGTTTGAGTATATTGGAAGGGACTACACAAACAAAGAGCACCACTGTTTGAGTATATTGGAAGGGACTACACAAACAAAGAGCACCACTGTTTGAGTATATTGGAAGGGACTACACAAACAAAGAGAACCACTGTTTGAGTATATTGGAAGGGACTACACAAACCAAGAGCACCACTGTTTGAGTATATTAGAGGGGCCTACACAAACCAAGAGCACCACTGTTTGAGTATATTGGAAGGGACTACACAAACCAAGAGCACCACTGTTTGAGTATATTGGAAGGGACTACACAAACCAAGAGCACCACTGTTTGAGTATATTGGAGGGGCCTACACAAACCAAGAGCACCACTGTTTGAGTATATTGGAAGGGACTACACAAACCAAGAGCACCACTGTTTGAGTATATTGGAAGGGACTACACAAACAAAGAGCACCACTGTTTAAGTATATTGGAAGGGACTACACAAACCAAGAGCACCACTCTTTGAGTATATTGGAAGGGACTACACAAACAAAGAGCACCACTGTTTGAGTATATTAGAAGGGACTACACAAACAAAGAGCACCACTGTTTGAGTATATTGGAAGGGACTACACAAACCAAGAGCACCACCGTTTGAGTATATTGGAAGGGACTACACAAACCAAGAGCACCACTGTTTGAGTATATTGGAGGGGACTACACAAACAAAGAGCACCACTGTTTGAGTATATTGGAAGGGACTACACAAACCAAGAGCACTACTGTTTGAGTATATTGGAAGGGACTACACAAACCAAGAGCACCACTGTTTGAGTATATTGGAAGGGACTACACAAACCATAAGCACCACTGTTTGAGTATATTGGATGGAACTACACAAACAAAGAGCACCACTGTTTGAGTATATTGGAAGGGACTACACAAACCAAGAGCACCACTGTTTGAGTATATTGGAAGGGACTACACAAACCAAGAGCACCACTGTTTGAGTATTTTGGAGGGGACTACACAAACAAAGAGCACCACTGTTTGAGTATATTGGAAGGTACTACACAAACCAAGAGCACCACTGTTTGAGTATATTGGTAGGGACTACACAAACCAAGAGCACCACTGTTTAAGTATATTGGAAGGGACTACACAAACAAAGAGCACCACTGTTTGAGTATATTGGAGGGGACTACACAAACAAAGAGCACCACTGTTTGACGTGTATTGGAAGGGACTACACAAACCAAGAGCACCACTGTTTGAGTATATTGGAGGGGACTACACAAACCAAGAGCACCACTGTTTGAGTATATTGGAGGGGACTACACAAACAAAGAGCACCACTGTTTGAGTATATTGGAGGGGACTACACAAACCAAGAGCACCACTGTTTGAGTATATTGGAAGGGACTACACAAACCAAGAGCACCACTGTTTGAGTATATTGGAGGGGACTACACAAACAAAGAGCACCACTGTTTGACGTATATTGGAAGGGACTACACAAACCAAGAGCACCACTGTTTGAGTATATTGGAGGGGACTACACAAACAAAGAGCACCACTGTTTGAGTATATTGGAGGGGACTACACAAACAAAGAGCACCACTGTTTGAGTATATTGGAAGGGACTACACAAACAAAGAGCACCACTGTTTGAGTATATTGGATGGGCCTACACAAACCAAGAGCACCACTGTTTGAGTATATTGGAAGGGACTACACAAACAAAGAGCACCACTGTTTGAGTATATTGGAGGGGACTACACAAACCAAGAGCACCACTGTTTGAGTATATTGGAAGGGACTACACAAATCAAGAGCACCACTGTTTGAGTATATTGGAGGGGACTACACAAACAAAGAGCACCACTGTTTGACGTATATTGGAAGGGACTACACAAACCAAGAGCACCACTGTTTGAGTATATTGGAGGGGACTACACAAACAAAGAGCACCACTGTTTGAGTATATTAGAAGGGACTACACAAACCAAGAGCACCTTTTTTTGAGTATATTGTAGGGGACTACACAAACCAAGAGCACCACTGTTTGAGTATATTGGAAGGGACTACACAAACCAAGAGCACCACTGTTTGAGTATATTGGAAGGGACTACACAAACCAAGAGCACCACTGTTTGAGTATATTGGAAGGGACTACACAAACCAAAAGCACCACTGTTTGAGTATATTGGAGGGGACTACACAAACAAAGAGCACCACTGTTTGAGTATATTGGAAGGGACTACACAAACCAAGAGCACTACTGTTTGAGTATATTGGAAGAAACTAAACAAACCAAGAGCACCACTGTTTGAGTATATTGGAAGGGACTACACAAACAAAGAGCACCACTGTTTGAGTATATTGGATGGGACTACACAAACAAAGAGCACCACTGTTTGAGTATATTGGAAGGGACTACACAAACCAAGAGCACCACTGTTTGAGTATATTGGAAGGGACTACACATACCAAGAGCACCACTGTTTGAGTATATTGGAGGGGGATTACACAAACAAAGAGCACCACTGTTTGAGTATATTGGAAGGGACTATACAAACCAAGAGCACCACTGTTTGAGTATATTGGAAGGGACTACACAAACCAAGAGCACCACTGTTTGAGTATATTGGAAGGGACTACACAAACAAAGAGCACCATTGTTTGAGTATATTGGAAGGGACTACACAAACAAAGAGCACCACTGTTTGAGTATATTGGAAGGGACTACACAAACCAAGAGCACCACTGTTTGAGTATATTGGAAGGGACTACACAAACAAAGAGCACCACTGTTTGAGTATATTGGAAGGGACTACACAAACAAAGAGCACCACTGTTTGAGTATATTGGAAGGGACTATACAAACCAAGAGCACCACTGTTTGAGTATATTGGAAGGGACTACACAAACCAAGAGCACCACTGTTTGAGTATATTGGAAGGGACTACACAAACAAAGAGCACCATTGTTTGAGTATATTGGAAGGGACTACACAAACAAAGAGCACCACTGTTTGAGTATATTGGAAGGGACTACACAAACCAAGAGCACCACTGTTTGAGTATATTGGAAGGGACTACACAAACAAAGAGCACCACTGTTTGAGTATATTGGAAGGGACTACACAAACCAAGAGCACCACTGTTTGAGTATATTGGAAGGGACTACACAAACAAAGAGCACCACTGTTTAAGTATATTGGAAGGGACTACACAAACCAAGAGCACCACTCTTTGAGTATATTGGAAGGGACTACACAAACAAAGAGCACCACTGTTTGAGTATATTGGAAGGGACTACACAAACAAAGAGCACCACTGTTTGAGTATATTGGAAGGGACTACACAAACAAAGAGCACCACTGTTTGAGTATATTGGAAGGGACTACACAAACAAAGAGCACCACTGTTTGAGTATCTTGGAAGGGACTACACAAACAAAGAGCACCACTGTTTGAGTATATTGGAAGGGACTACATAAACGAAGAGCACCACTGTTTGAGTATATTGGAGGGGCCTACACAAACCAAGAGCACCACTGTTTGAGTATATTGGAAGGGACTACACAAACCAAGAGCACCACTGTTTGAGTATATTGGAAGGGACTACACAAACAATTAGCACCACTGTTTGAGTATATTGGAAGGGACTACACAAACCAAGAGCACCACTGTTTGAGTATATTGGAAGGGACTACACAAACAAAGAGCACCACTGTTTGAGTATATTGGAAGGGACTACACAAACAAAGAGCACCACTGTTTGAGTATATTGAAAGGGACTACACAAACAAAGAGCACCACTGTTTGAGTATATTGGAAGGGACTACACAAACAAAGAGCACCACTGTTTAAGTATATTGGAAGGGACTACACAAACCAAGAGCACCACTCTTTGAGTATATTGGAAGGGACTACACAAACAAAGAGCACCACTGTTTGAGTATATTGGAAGGGACTACACAAACCAAGAGCACCACTGTTTGAGTATATTGGAAGGGACTACACAAACAAAGAGCACCACTGTGAGAGTATATTGGAAGGGACTACACAAACCAAGAGCACCACTGTTTGAGTATATTGGAGGTGCCTACACAAACCAAGAGCACCACTGTTTGAGTATATTGGAAGGGACTACACAAACCAAGAGTACCACTGTTTGAGTATATTGGAGGGGACTACACAAACAAAGAGCACCACTGTTTGACGTATATTGGAAGGGACTACACAAACCAAGAGCACCACTGTTTGAGTATATTGGAGGGGACTACACAAACAAAGAGCACCACTGTTTGAGTATATTGGAAGGGACTACACAAACAAAGAGCACCACTGTTTGAGTATATTGGAGGGGCCTACACAAACAAAGAGCACCACTGTTTGAGTATATTGGAAGGGACTACACAAACAAAAAGCACCACTGTTTGAGTATATTGGAGGGGCCTACACAAACCAAGAGCACCACTGTTTGAGTATATTGGAAGGGACTACACAAACCAAGAGCACCACTGTTTGAGTATATTGGAAGGGACTACACAAACCAAGAGCACCACTGTTTGAGTATATTGGAAGGGACTACACAAACCAAGAGCACCACTGTTTGAGTATATTGGAAGGGACTACACAAACCAAGAGCACCACTTTTAGAGTATATTGGAGGGGACTACACAAACCAAGAGCACCACTGTTTGAGTATATTGGAAGGGACTACACAAACCAAGAGCACCACTGTTTGAGTATATTGGAAGGGACTACACAAACCAAGAGCACCACTGTTTGAGTATATTGGAAGGGACTACACAAACCAAGAGCACCACTGTTTGAGTATATTGGAGGGGACTACACAAACAAAGAGCACCACTGTTTGAGTATATTGGAAGGGACTACACAAACCAAGAGCACTACTGTTTGAGTATATTGGAAGGGACTACACAAACCAAGAGCACCACTGTTTGAGTATATTGGAAGGGACTACACAAACCAAGAGCACCACTGTTTGAGTATATTGGATGGGACTACACAAACAAAGAGCACCACTGTTTGAGTATATTGGAAGGGACTACACAAACCAAGAGCACCACTGTTTGAGTATATTGGAAGGGACTACACATACCAAGAGCACCACTGTTTGAGTATATTGGAGGGGACTACACAAACAAAGAGCACCACTGTTTGAGTATATTGGAAGGGACTACACAAACCAAGAGCACCACTGTTTGAGTATATTGGAAGGGACTACACAAACCAAGAGCACCACTGTTTGAGTATATTGGAAGGGACTACACAAACAAAGAGCACCACTGTTTGAGTATATTGGAAGGGACTACACAAACAAAGAGCACCACTGTTTGAGTATATTGCAAGGGACTACACAAACCAAGAGCACCACTGTTTGAGTATATTGGAAGGGACTACACAAACCAAGAGCACCACTGTTTGAGTATATTGGAAGGGACTACACAAACAAAGAGCACCACTGTTTGAGTATATTGGAAGGGACTACACAAACAAAGAGAACCACTGTTTGAGTATATTGGAAGGGACTACACAAACCAAGAGCACCACTGTTTGAATATATTGGAGGGGCCTACACAAACCAAGAGCACCACTGTTTGAGTATATTGGAAGGGACTACACAAACCAAGAGCACCACTGTTTGAGTATATTGGAAGGGACTACACAAACCAAGAGCACCACTGTTTGAGTCTATTGGAGGGGCCTATACAAACCAAGAGCACCACTGTTTGAGTATATTGGAAGGGACTACACAAACCAAGAGCACCACTGTTTGAGTATATTGGAAGGGACTACACAAACAAAGAGCACCACTGTTTAAGTATATTGGAAGGGACTACACAAACCA
>JAZGLO010002129.1:0-27500 GCA_036873155.1 Biomphalaria sudanica
AAACTGAAGTCAAGGGTCAGATCTTATCCCGTCACCAGCTTTGAGCTTACTGGCCCACACACAGCTCATTTTGCAGATATTTGCAACAATCTCTGAAATGTATCCTCACATCAGAGATGTCATAACATCGATCTCTGTTGTTTACTGCAAAAGCCTATTATTCATCTTCGAATTTCATATCTTCTGGTTTCAACACACACACTCCTAAAAGCCGAAAACGTTGACATTGACGACGTCCTTCCTAGACATTACATGTTCATGGCTGTTCAAAACAAAACTGTTACTCAAAACTTCTGTGGATTTTTTTCTTGATTTGTGATTTTTTTTTTTCATTCCATGACTGAATAAAGTGCTTACGTTAAAAAGGCGTTTTTTGATTATCAGCGCGCTCTAAACACAAGAGAGAAAACTTCAATTGTAAGACTTTATTGTGCAGTGAATGCCACGCGCATATGTAAGCAAAAGAGGATGTGATGATGTGGCCGGCTTTTTAAAGTAAGGATTGGACTTAACAGTCAGTCATCTGTGACGAGATGTTAATTAGTTATTATTTGGCTTGTTTATTTAAGTCTAGGGAGAAATTTTATTAATTTATCCCGCTCACATATAAGATTTTGTACAGGCACACCGCAAATAACAGTAAGAACAGACCAGTATATTAAGTTTATAAATAAAAATAATTTAATAAATGAAAGTTCACAAAAGATAAATGATCAAATAAAATAATAATTAAGAAATGAAATGAAGGTGCTAATATCTAACATAACTGCTCATCATGGATTGCTAATTGGTGAGTGATTGGAAGAGAAGAGTGTTCCTATGTCTGGCTACTTATTTTCTTAGCTGCTAGCCCGTGGGTCGTCTTCTGGCGGTCGAAGGACTGGCACTCAGAAGAATGAGTCATCCGGCTCTGTCTTAGGACGTCGGCTCGGGATGTTCTCTGTGATGTAGGCAAGCTGGCTATAGGGTGAGGCCGCTGCCTGTTTAGCAGTAGGGAGGGTTGGTGCTGCAGACTAAGTTGTAGTGGGATGATCTCTCAGCTGTGATCTCTAGCTTGTAGAGAGCCGTGCTAACTCAACACCGGTTTATCTTCTGTAGCGAAGTTTGCTCTAATAAGTCGGCATTAGGCACTAGCTATTGGGCAGTGGACAGTCTGGGCCGGGTACTGGGCAGATGATACTGGGCAGTATAAGGCACTGTGGACACTGGGCAATATGTTAACAGATATATAATTGGGGGGGTGTATCTGGTGTGGTCTGCTCCGGTTATAGCTTTATAGCTTAATAAACTTCCTAACAGAGGAGACTGAATGAATTCTAGCGGGCCTAACTTACAATGCTTGGGTCTCTCTCTATATATAGTTGGGGCATTTTGTTTAACGGGTGGGGAAGAAATCTAGCTGATTTTCTCACGTGTATCGATGTACCGGAGATGTCAGGCGTCAGGTCAGATTTATGGTCAATATTCGTTGCCTACCGTGAGAGTAAAGTCTTAAGCGAATATGTATCTGTCCAGCCCGAGTGCAATGCTATTCTTAGAGCGATGCGTATCCTGGGGGGGAGAAATAGGTATGAAAAGTTATTAGGCCGCTGCGTGTAGCGCTGGTGCAGCGACTATTGTGTGCTGGTCACCTGCACAGCGGTCAAAATTAAAAGTTAGCCCTAGAGAGGCTAGTTAATGTATTACGTTGAGATTCGTCCCGTGAGAAACAGTGCGAGGGGAGATAAATCCTAAAAGAAATTAGTTATGGGTGGACAGGAAAATAATTGTTTTAAGTTAAAATAAAAGGTTCTCACGATTTGCTGGGAAAAACTCAAATGAACTTTTGCATGCAAGTTTCGTATCGTCACATCATCTTCGAGTTCTTATGAATGGAGAAATGTGCACATCGTCGACCACTAAGGAGGATATATATATATATATATATATATATATATAATATATATATATATATATATATATATATATATATATATATATATATATATATATATATATATATATATATATATATATATATATATATATATACATGCCAAAAGTTATCTACCGCTGGAAGTCACTATATCTGAGAACTAAGATGCGTAAATAAAGCCTAGTAGTATTTGGGCCACTAATGTACTGACATGCTACATCTAATACATTCTGGGCCTATGTCTTTGTCTTGTTTGTTTATTGTTGTTGTGTCTTACTCTGTCAAATTATTTTTTTCCCATTCCTTAATAACTTATTCTTCTTCTCTCAATAAAAAGTTAAATGACCAGCAAATGGTAAGAACGATTCACTGTCTGAAGGTTGATCTCGAATCACCAAAACACGAGATTCACTGTCTGAAGGTTGATCTCGAATCACCAAAACACGAGATTCACTGTCTGAAGGTTGATCTCGAATCACCAAAACACGAGATTCACTGTCTGAAGGTTGATCTCGAATCACCAAAACACGAGATTCACTGTCTGAAGGTTGATCTCGAATCACCAAAACACGAGATTCACTGTCTGAAGGTTGATCTCGAATCACCAAAACACGAGATTCACTGTCTGAAGGTTGATCTCGAATCACCAAAACACGAGATTCACTGTCTGAAGGTTGAGCTCGATACACCAAAACACGAGATTCACTGTCTGAAGGTTGATCTCGAATCACCAAAACACGAGATTCACTGTCTGAAGGTTGATCTCGATACACCAAAACACGAGATTCACTGTCTGAAGGTTGATCTCGAAACACCAAAACACGAGATTCACTGTCTGAAGGTTGATCTCGATACACCAAAACACAACTTCAGCTAATTTAATAATGTCATTTTAAACTACAAGCCATTTGGACTCCCTGAAACCTGAACAGGGCCAGACGTTACAGTTTAGAGAATGAATGAAGAAAAAAAAAACACAACTTAGTTCCTAATGTTCTTTCACCAACATTTCATCCCTAGGTCAAACAAAAAAAAGTATAGTCTATTAATATCTTACATAGATTTTATAATAGGTTACAAAGCTTAGTTTGACCTGAAAAAAAAACGCCTTTGGATTGAATCTAGCATGACCTACATTATATTGTCAAACTAATGGCCCAAAGGCTCAATCGATGTTTTACAATGATAAAGAGCAGCCTAGGAGGCCTATATCTTTATTTTTAGTTACCTTCCTTTTTTTTTTAATTCATCAGATTTCGTAGAATTCGACACTCAAACAGCGTGTGCTCACAATCCCATATTACGTTGTTTTAGTGTCTTTACTTAAGATAACTCGCTTTAGTGTTTTCTGGTTGGTCAATCACCTTGTCTTGTTGTTCCACAAGAGTGATCCCCCTTCTCCTTCCTAGCTCATTACATTCGAAGTAATAGTCACGTGCTCATTTCTTCCGTCAAGAGATGTTTGTCCTTGAAGGAGCTCTTCATCCCCTACTATTGGTGGATTAAAGTCACATGCTATTAAACCAGTTAAAACAGGTGTTCTCAACCTGTGGGTTGCGACCGCCTTGGGGGTCGATTGACGATTTGCCAGGGGTCGCCTACGACCATCGAAAATATGGATTGTTTTGTCTATTCTTCTATTGCTGTATGTGTGTGGGGGAGGGGGGGTGGCGGCAGAGTGGGGAATTGTAAAAAGGGGTCGCCGAGCATAAAAGGTTGAGTACTGCTGAGTTAAAAGAATGTTTGTGTGATCATTATGCATAAGTTCTTCAAGAAGGGCGTAAGGGTATGAAGCATAAATTGAGTTACTTTATTCAATTCAAAAATCAAAATATAAAACTACTTTTAAAAAAGCAAAGCTTATCACAATGTATCTCTTAATGTTGAAGTTATTTCCTTTTTGCGATATCAAACAAAATAATTAATTACCAATTATTAATTGAGTAAGTGTTGCTTTTTTTTTAATTTTCATGTTTTGTTAGGTACACTAAATAATTGTTTGAAGTTTCAACTTGATCCTAGAGTTGGTGTGAGAGAAATAACGTGAACAGTTGGTGTGAGAGATATAACGTGTACAGTGAGAGATATAACGTGTACAGTGAGAGATATCACGTGTACAGTTGGTGTGAGAGAAATAACGTGTACAGTTGGTGTGAGAGATATCACGTGTACAGTTGGTGTGAGAGATATCACGTGTACAGTTGGTGTGAGAGATATCACGTGTACAGTTGGTGTGAGAGATATCACGTGTACAGTTGGTGTGAGAGATATCACGTGTACAGTTGGTGTGAGAGATATCACGTGTACAGTTGGTGTGAGAGATATCACGTGTACAGTTGGTGTGAGAGATATCACGTGTACAGTGATTACATTGGTGTGAGAGATATCACGTGTACAGTTGGTGTGAGAGATATCACGTGTACAGTTGGTGTGAGAGATATCACGTGTACAGTGAGAGATATCACGTGTACAGTTGGTGTGAGAGATATCACGTGTACAGTTGGTGTGAGAGATATCACGTGTACAGTTGGTGTGAGAGATATCACGTGTACAGTGAGAGATATCACGTGTACAGTTGGTGTGAGAGATATCACGTGTACAGTTGGTGTGAGAGATATCACGTGTACAGTGAGAGATATAACGTGTACAGTGAGAGATATCACGTGTACAGTTGTGTGAGAGATATCACGTGTACAGTGAGAGATATAACGTGTACAGTGAGAGATATCACGTGTACAGTGAGAGATATCACGTGTACAGTGAGAGATATCACGTGTACAGTGAGAGATATAACGTGTACAGTGAGAGATATCACGTGTACAGTGAGAGATATCACGTGTACAGTTGAGTGAGAGATATCACGTGTACAGTGAGAGATATCACGTGTACAGTTGGTGTGAGAGATATCACGTGTACAGGAGATATCACGTGTACAGTGAGAGATATCACGTGTACAGTGAGAGATATAACGTGTACAGTGAGAGATATCACGTGTACAGTGAGAGATATAACGTGTACAGTGAGAGATATCACGTGTACAGTGAGAGATATAACGTGTACAGTGAGAGATATCACGTGTACAGTGAGAGATATAACGTGTACAGTGAGAGATATAACGTGTACAGTGAGAGATATAACGTGTACAGTGAGAGATATCACGTGTACAGTGAGAGATATAACGTGTACAGTGAGAGATATCACGTGTACAGTGAGAGATATAACGTGTACAGTGAGAGATATCACGTGTACAGTGAGAGATATAACGTGTACAGTGAGAGATATCACGTGTACAGTGAGAGATATAACGTGTACAGTGAGAGATATCACGTGTACAGTGAGAGATATAACGTGTACAGTGAGAGATATCACGTGTACAGTGAGAGATATAACGTGTACAGTGAGAGATATCACGTGTACAGTGAGAGATATAACGTGTACAGTGAGAGATATCACGTGTACAGTGAGAGATATACGTGTACAGTGAGAGATATAACGTGTACAGTGAGAGATATCACGTGTACAGTGAGAGATATCACGTGTACAGTGAGAGATATAACGTGTACAGTGAGAGATAGAACGTGTACAGTGAGAGATATCACGTGTACAGTGAGAGATAGAACGTGTACAGTGAGAGATATCACGTGTACAGTGAGAGATATCACGTGTACAGTGAGAGATATCACGTGTACAGTGAGAGATAGAACGTGTACAGTGAGAGATATCACGTGTACAGTGAGAGATATAACGTGTACAGTGAGAGATATAACGTGTACAGTGAGAGATACGTGTACAGTGAGAGATACACGTGTACAGTGAGAGATATAACGTGTACAGTGAGAGATATCACGTGTACAGTGAGAGATATAACGTGTACAGTGAGAGATATCACGTGTACAGTGAGAGATATAACGTGTACAGTGAGAGATATCACGTGTACAGTGAGAGATATAACGTGTACAGTGAGAGATATCACGTGTACAGTGAGAGATATCACGTGTACAGTGAGAGATATAACGTGTACAGTGAGAGATAGAACGTGTACAGTGAGAGATATCACGTGTACAGTGAGAGATATCACGTGTACAGTGAGAGATATCACGTGTACAGTGAGAGATATAACGTGTACAGTGAGAGATATCACGTGTACAGTGAGAGATATCACGTGTACAGTGAGAGATAGAACGTGTACAGTGAGAGATATCACGTGTACAGTGAGAGATATCACGTGTACAGTGAGAGTATCAGTGTACAGTGAGAGATATCACGTGTACAGTGAGAGATAGCACGTGTACAGTGAGAGATAGAACGTGTACAGTGAGAGATATCACGTGTACAGTGAGAGATAGAACGTGTACAGTGAGAGATATCACGTGTACAGTGAGAGATAGAACGTGTACAGTGAGAGATAGAACGTGTACAGTGAGAGATATCACGTGTACAGTGAGAGATATAACGTGTACAGTGAGAGATATCACGTGTACAGTGAGAGATATAACGTGTACAGTGAGAGATATCACGTGTACAGTGAGAGATATAACGTGTACAGTGAGAGATAGAACGTGTACAGTGAGAGATATCACGTGTACAGTGAGAGATATAACGTGTACAGTGAGAGATAGAACGTGTACAGTGAGAGATATCACGTGTACAGTGAGAGATATCACGTGTACAGTGAGAGATATCACGTGTACAGTGAGAGATAGAACGTGTACAGTGAGAGATATCACGTGTACAGTGAGAGATATCACGTGTACAGTGAGAGATAGAACGTGTACAGTGAGAGATATCACGTGTACAGTGAGAGATAGAACGTGTACAGTGAGAGATATCACGTGTACAGTGAGAGATATAACGTGTACAGTGAGAGATATCACGTGTACAGTGAGAGATATAACGTGTACAGTGAGAGATATCACGTGTACAGTGAGAGATATCACGTGTACAGTGAGAGATATCACGTGTACAGTGAGAGATAGAACGTGTACAGTGAGAGATATCACGTGTACAGTGAGAGATATCACGTGTACAGTGAGAGATAGAACGTGTACAGTGAGAGATATCACGTGTACAGTGAGAGATATAACGTGTACAGTGAGAGATATCACGTGTACAGTGAGAGATATAACGTGTACAGTGAGAGATATCACGTGTACAGTGAGAGATAAACGTGTACAGTGAGAGATAGAACGTGTACAGTGAGAGATATCACGTGTACAGTGAGAGATATAACGTGTACAGTGAGAGATAGAACGTGTACAGTGAGAGATATCACGTGTACAGTGAGAGATATCACGTGTACAGTGAGAGATATCACGTGTACAGTGAGAGATAGAACGTGTACAGTGAGAGATATCACGTGTACAGTGAGAGATATCACGTGTACAGTGAGAGATAGAACGTGTACAGTGAGAGATATCACGTGTACAGTGAGAGATATCACGTGTACAGTGAGAGATAGAACGTGTACAGTGAGAGATATCACGTGTACAGTGAGAGATAGAACGTGTACAGTGAGAGATATCACGTGTACAGTGAGAGATATCACGTGTACAGTGAGAGATAGAACGTGTACAGTGAGAGATATCACGTGTACAGTGAGAGATATCACGTGTACAGTGAGAGATATAACGTGTACAGTGAGAGATATCACGTGTACAGTGAGAGATAGAACGTGTACAGTGAGAGATATAACGTGTACAGTGAGAGATATCACGTGTACAGTGAGAGATAGAACGTGTACAGTGAGAGATATCACGTGTACAGTGAGAGATATAACGTGTACAGTGAGAGATATCACGTGTACAGTGAGAGATATAACGTGTACAGTGAGAGATATCACGTGTACAGTGAGAGATATAACGTGTACAGTGAGAGATAGAACGTGTACAGTGAGAGATATCACGTGTACAGTGAGAGATATAACGTGTACAGTGAGAGATAGAACGTGTACAGTGAGAGATATCACGTGTACAGTGAGAGATATCACGTGTACAGTGAGAGATATCACGTGTACAGTGAGAGATAGAACGTGTACAGTGA
The DNA here is from genome assembly GCA_036873155.1 of Biomphalaria sudanica. Taxonomy (NCBI): domain Eukaryota; kingdom Metazoa; phylum Mollusca; class Gastropoda; family Planorbidae; genus Biomphalaria; species Biomphalaria sudanica. The sequence continues at coordinate 7,955 of JAZGLO010002129.1, forward strand.
GAGATATCACGTGTACAGTGAGAGATATCACGTGTACAGTGAGAGATAGAACGTGTACAGTGAGAGATATCACGTGTACAGTGAGAGATATCACGTGTACAGTGAGAGATAGAACGTGTACAGTGAGAGATATCACGTGTACAGTGAGAGATATCACGTGTACAGTGAGAGATAGAACGTGTACAGTGAGAGATATCACGTGTACAGTGAGAGATATCACGTGTACAGTGAGAGATATCACGTGTACAGTGAGAGATATCACGTGTACAGTGAGAGATAGAACGTGTACAGTGAGAGATATCACGTGTACAGTGAGAGATATCACGTGTACAGTGAGAGATAGAACGTGTACAGTGAGAGATATCACGTGTACAGTGAGAGATATAACGTGTACAGTGAGAGATATCACGTGTACAGTGAGAGATATAACGTGTACAGTGAGAGATATCACGTGTACAGTGAGAGATATAACGTGTACAGTGAGAGATAGAACGTGTACAGTGAGATATCACGTGTACAGTGAGAGATATAACGTGTACAGTGAGAGATAGAACGTGTACAGTGAGAGATATCACGTGTACAGTGAGAGATATCACGTGTACAGTGAGAGATATCACGTGTACAGTGAGAGATAGAACGTGTACAGTGAGAGATATCACGTGTACAGTGAGAGATATCACGTGTACAGTGAGAGATAGAACGTGTACAGTGAGAGATATCACGTGTACAGTGAGAGATATCACGTGTACAGTGAGAGATAGAACGTGTACAGTGAGAGATATCACGTGTACAGTGAGAGATAGAACGTGTACAGTGAGAGATATCACGTGTACAGTGAGAGATATCACGTGTACAGTGAGAGATAGAACGTGTACAGTGAGAGATATCACGTGTACAGTGAGAGATATCACGTGTACAGTGAGAGATATAACGTGTACAGTGAGAGATATCACGTGTACAGTGAGAGATAGAACGTGTACAGTGAGAGATATAACGTGTACAGTGAGAGATATCACGTGTACAGTGAGAGATAGAACGTGTACAGTGAGAGATATCACGTGTACAGTGAGAGATATCACGTGTACAGTGAGAGATATCACGTGTACAGTGAGAGATATAACGTGTACAGTGAGAGATATCACGTGTACAGTGAGAGATAGAACGTGTACAGTGAGAGATATAACGTGTACAGTGAGAGATATCACGTGTACAGTGAGAGATATAACGTGTACAGTGAGAGATATAACGTGTACAGTGAGAGATATAACGTGTACAGTGAGAGATATAACGTGTACAGTGAGAGATATCACGTGTACAGTGAGAGATATAACGTGTACAGTGAGAGATATCACGTGTACAGTGAGAGATATAACGTGTACAGTGAGAGATAGAACGTGTACAGTGAGAGATATCACGTGTACAGTGAGAGATATAACGTGTACAGTGAGAGATAGAACGTGTACAGTGAGAGATATCACGTGTACAGTGAGAGATATCACGTGTACAGTGAGAGATATCACGTGTACAGTGAGAGATAGAACGTGTACAGTGAGAGATATCACGTGTACAGTGAGAGATATCACGTGTACAGTGAGAGATAGAACGTGTACAGTGAGAGATATCACGTGTACAGTGAGAGATATCACGTGTACAGTGAGAGATAGAACGTGTACAGTGAGAGATATCACGTGTACAGTGAGAGATATCACGTGTACAGTGAGAGATAGAACGTGTACAGTGAGAGATATCACGTGTACAGTGAGAGATATCACGTGTACAGTGAGAGATATCACGTGTACAGTGAGAGATATCACGTGTACAGTGAGAGATAGAACGTGTACAGTGAGAGATATCACGTGTACAGTGAGAGATATCACGTGTACAGTGAGAGATAGAACGTGTACAGTGAGAGATATCACGTGTACAGTGAGAGATAGAACGTGTACAGTGAGAGATATCACGTGTACAGTGAGAGATATAACGTGTACAGTGAGAGATATCACGTGTACAGTGAGAGATATAACGTGTACAGTGAGAGATAGAACGTGTACAGTGAGAGATATCACGTGTACAGTGAGAGATATAACGTGTACAGTGAGAGATAGAACGTGTACAGTGAGAGATATCACGTGTACAGTGAGAGATATCACGTGTACAGTGAGAGATATCACGTGTACAGTGAGAGATAGAACGTGTACAGTGAGAGATATCACGTGTACAGTGAGAGATATCACGTGTACAGTGAGAGATAGAACGTGTACAGTGAGAGATATCACGTGTACAGTGAGAGATATCACGTGTACAGTGAGAGATAGAACGTGTACAGTGAGAGATATCACGTGTACAGTGAGAGATAGAACGTGTACAGTGAGAGATATCACGTGTACAGTGAGAGATATCACGTGTACAGTGAGAGATAGAACGTGTACAGTGAGAGATATCACGTGTACAGTGAGAGATATCACGTGTACAGTGAGAGATATAACGTGTACAGTGAGAGATATCACGTGTACAGTGAGAGATAGAACGTGTACAGTGAGAGATATAACGTGTACAGTGAGAGATATCACGTGTACAGTGAGAGATAGAACGTGTACAGTGAGAGATATCACGTGTACAGTGAGAGATATCACGTGTACAGTGAGAGATATCACGTGTACAGTGAGAGATATAACGTGTACAGTGAGAGATAGAACGTGTACAGTGAGAGATATAACGTGTACAGTGAGAGATATAACGTGTACAGTGAGAGATATCACGTGTACAGTGAGAGATATCACGTGTACAGTGAGAGATATAACGTGTACAGTGAGAGATAGAACGTGTACAGTGAGAGATATAACGTGTACAGTGAGAGATATAACGTGTACAGTGAGAGATATCACGTGTACAGTGAGAGATATAACGTGTACAGTGAGAGATATCACGTGTACAGTGAGAGATAGAACGTGTACAGTGAGAGATATCACGTGTACAGTGAGAGATATCACGTGTACAGTGAGAGATATCACGTGTACAGTGAGAGATATAACGTGTACAGTGAGAGATAGAACGTGTACAGTGAGAGATATAACGTGTACAGTGAGAGATATCACGTGTACAGTGAGAGATATCACGTGTACAGTGAGAGATATCACGTGTACAGTGAGAGATATCACGTGTACAGTGAGAGATATAACGTGTACAGTGAGAGATATAACGTGTACAGTGAGAGATATAACGTGTACAGTGAGAGATATAACGTGTACAGTGAGAGATATCACGTGTACAGTGAGAGATATCACGTGTACAGTGAGAGATAGAACGTGTACAGTGAGAGATATAACGTGTACAGTTATCAAAGAATACATTTACCTTGTCTGTATTCAACAAATTAAATAACCAAAGCAATAGATTGACTCATTGTTTAATTTTGTTTATGATTAATGTATTATCTTCTCCAATCATTAATTGTGCGAAGTTTCAACTTGATCCTTAAACGGGTGTGGGAGAAATAAAGAGTTCAAACTTTTTACCAGACAGAGTGAGTTGATACAAACTTTGTCAAATGTAATAGCATTAATTCTGTTTCTCTTTAAGACTTGCTAAAGTGCAAAGTATGCAAATAGAATGCTAGGTAATGATTGGCGTCTCTATTTCCTCTGTTGATGGTAAGAAACACTCAATGCTCTGTCGTGTCTCGCCAAGAAAGAACTTCTCTTGGCGCATGCTATACAAACAAAAATTTGCTACAAATCAATACACGACGTTCATAGTTCTGAGGTTTGGCCTCGTTTCCGTCTGCAGTATCGTATTGATTTCCAATACATCGTGACCTTCACCTTTCAGAGCCCCCACCCCACCCCAAAAAAAAGGGTAAAATAAATCTAGGCGTTTCTGCAAATCCAAGTGAACCGCAATAGTGCTTGTTGTCTGTATTGTATGTCTTGAATATCTTGCATGTTTTCTCTGTCTTCTCTCTTTTCTGTCTTGTCTGTCTTGTTTGTTTTGTCTGTCTTGTATGTCTTTATATGTCTTGTATCTCTTGTCTATTATTATTGTCAATCTTGCATGCCTTGAATGTCCTGGATATTTTGTCTGTCTTCTCTCTCTCTCTCTCTTTTCTGTCTTGTTTGTTTTATCTGTCTTGTACGTCTTTGTATGTTATCTGTTTTGTATGTCTTGTATGTGCTTGTATGTCTTCTCTATCTTTTCTGACCTGTTTGTTTTGTCTGTCTTATATGTCTAGCCTATCTTATATGTCTTATTGGTCTTGTCTGTCTTGCATGTCTTGAATTGTGTGTCTGTATAATATTACGTTGAAGCAATCCCTATTTTTATCTCTTTCCATTCATTACAGACCGATTCATATAAAGACACTTTCAAATCTGTCTCTCATTGTATCGATTGGTTAAATACAAAAATAAATTTAGAACCATAATTGACTTCTTCCTCTGTCATTTTCATTTCTCTCTCTCTCTCTCTCTCTCTCTCTCTCTCTCTCTCTGGGAAAAAACACTTGCTAGCGCTAGTTTTCAAGGGATAACGCAGAGGGTTACTTCTAATCCTAGGCTTTCTTGTCTGTCTAGTTGAGGGTACAGGTTTGAGGGTTACTTCTAATACTAAGCTTTCTTGTCTGTCTAGTTTGAGGGTTACTTCTAATCCCAGGTTTTCTTGTGTCTAATTGAGGGTTACTTCTAATCCAAGGCTTTATTGTCTGTCTAGTTTGAGGGTTACTTCTAATCCTAGGCTTTATTGTCTGTCTAGTTGAGGGTTACTTCTAATCCTAGGCTTTCTTGTCTGTCTAATTGAGGGTTACTTCTAATCCTAGGCTTTATTGTCTGTCTAGTTGAGGGTTACTTCTAATCCTAGGCTTTCTTGTCTGTCTAGTTGAGGGTTACTTCTAATCCTAGGCTTTATTGTCTGTCTAGTTGAGGGTAACTTCTAATCCTAGGCTTTATTGTCTGTCTAGTTGAGGGTTACTTCTAATCCTAGGCTTTCTTGTCTGTTTAGTTTGAGGGTTACTTCTAATCCTAGGCTTTCTTGTCTGTCTAGTTAAGGGTTACTTCTAATCCTAGGCTTTATTGTCTGTCTAGTTGAGGGTTACTTCTAATCCTAGGCTTTCTTGTCTGTCTAGTTGAGGGTAACTTCTAATCCTAGGCTTTCTTGTCTGTCTAGTTGAGGGTTACTTCTAATCCTAGGCTTTCTTGTCTGTCTAGTTGAGGGTAACTTCTAATCCTAGGCTTTCTTGTCTGTCTAGTTGAGGGTTACTTCTAATCCTAGGCTTTCTTGTCTGTCTAGTTGAGGGTAACTTCTAATCCTAGGCTTTATTGTCTGTCTAGTTTGAGGGTTACTTCTAATCCCAGGTTTTCTTGTTTGTGTACTTGAGGGTTACTTCCAATCCTAGGCTTTCTTGTCTGTCTAGTTGAGGGTACAGGTTTGAGGGTTACTTCTTATACTAAGCTTTCTTGTCTGTCTAGTTTGAGGGTTACTTCTAATCCCAGGTTTTCTTGTGTCTAATTGAGGGTTACTTCTAATCCTAGGCTTTCTTGTCTGTCTAGTTGAGGGTAACTTCTAATCCCAGGTTTTCTTGTGTCTAATTGAGGGTTACTTCTAATCCTAGGTTTTATTGTCTGTCTAGTTGAGGGTTACTTCTAATCCTAGGCTTTTTTGTCTGTCTAGTTGAGGGTACAGGTACTCGTGAGATGTGTAAAGAAAATCAGCTCTTGTAATGAAGAGCTATTAACTTCTGCGAGGGTATTTTATGAATGGGAAAAGTGAAAATAAGGGAGGTTACTCAAGGGAGATAATTTACAAGGAAAAGAACTCTTAAAATACAGGTTTAAGGTGCTGTATGTGCTGTTCTGTTCATATAAATTGTGCAAGAGGTCCAAATATTGAGAATCCAAACTTAGACTTCTATATTTTTGTTTGTTTATATCTAAGTTTTGCAGTAAAGGAAAATGATTCTTCGTTAGAATTACTAACTGCATGACAAATACTCTCTTGTTCATTACTTTATTTGCATTCTGCTAGAAATAATAAGAAGACACATTACATGGTGACTTCTTTTTCCTTGCATGTTATCAGTGATCCTATTCTTGCTCCTGTGTCAGACAAGTGTGAGATACGTGGAACTCCTGGGACAAAGTTTTATTAGAAAACAAAGAGATCCGGGATTGTAGTGAACTTCTGTAACCCTTTTCTTTAGTCACTCCTACTTTTGTATCTCTCTCTGTATTATATAGGTATGTTTTTTCTCTCTCTCTCTTTCTCTCTCTCTCTCTCTCTCTCTCTCTTTCACTCTCTCTGTCTTGTTTCCATATTTGTTTTAAAATGTAATTGTTTCAATGTGTCATTCTTGGAGTTCAATCATGGACGCAATGAAGACATTCGGTTAGCTTGTGTCTTGTCTTCAAGAGTCTCGAGTTCTGCCGAGTGAAGGAAATGCTGTAATGACTGCAGCCACAAATCCTGCCATTCCCTCTCCTCTCCCCCCCCCCCCACCTTAACAGGGCCTCAAACTTTTTTCTCTTGTACTTTTTGTCCAAACTTCTTTCATTCATTTCCTGAGGAACTAAAACTCCGACGAAATCAATGCGCCAGATATAGGATGGCTACGGAATGGTGGACTTAATATAGAACTATGCTTTCTACCTTCTGATATTGTTTGTCAAGGACCTCATCACTACTAATACGCATTCTGCATTGTTGACTTGGCTATAAGTGTGATACACTGACATGGGGATCTCGCTGTGAAAAACAAACTTTCAAAATGAAAGAAAGAATTTAAAATATGTTATATTTTCATATTTATAAGATTTCAAACTGTGTTTCATATGAGGATATATTTATAAAGGAGTTTACAAATAAGGAAGGCCCCCCCCCCCTCATGTCCCAGATTTACTGGTTTTGTTTTTCTTGTTTAAGTAGTATAAAGTAGTTGCAATATTATTTGTTACCTTATTTAAATAAGAGAAAAAGTAATCCGCATAGTCTAATAAATCTTTCGGACGTTACTTGGTGACTTCCCGTAGCGATTACATTGAGTTGGTTATGTTTTTAATATAGATGCTACTTCTAGGGGCAATGAGTCTAAAATATTTTTTATTAAAATAACATTTCTAGGGGGTTTTGGAGTGTGTGTGTGTGTGTGTCTATGGTAGAGGCAGACGGGGTGTCAAAAAACGGGCCGAAAACTTCTATACAATACGCCCCATAAATTGTATGCCATATGATGGTCATCCACTCATATATGTCCTCAAAAGCATTATGTAAAGTTTAGTAATGTATCGAAAGTATTTTGCTTTACGAATAATTTGTGAGACAATTTTGAATCTATCTGAGAAGCACTATTACTAAGTGAATAAAGTATAACGCTTGGAATAGTGAGTGTCTCTTATTATATAGACGTTCCTTCTGTTATATACATTAACAGATACATGTCCTTGGCATTTACATTCAAGGTATTCAAATCTAGTTTGGTCAAATTAATTGACTCGACTCGCTGTCTAAATCATTTATTATAAAGGTACAAAACTAATACAGTTACAAAGAAAAGCTAGATGATCGAGATCAATGAACCTACTTTAGTCTTCATTTCTGCTAAGGATAGCTTCTAATTGGGAAGAGTGAAGACATTTTGTTACGCTAACAAGGCGGCTAGCCTTTAAGGGACAGATGATGATAAAAAAAATAATAATAAAAAGCTAAAATAGGTCACCACACAATCCATTGCAATTTTTAGTTATTTGTTTTAATTTTAAAAAAATATTTTAAAAAACTATGTAAAAAAAAAAAAAAAATACGCATCAGAGAATTGAAGCCTGTACCTTTACTATGGAAATGTCATGTTGTACTCAACTGTCATAGGACAATCAGGGTCAGAGAAATTCGAGGTTATTTATACTTACTTTCTGAAGAATAACTCTATGTAGTTTTTTTTATTTTTAATTTAGTATTTTGTAAATATTGCTTTAAAATGTTGAATTTTATCTGAATTAAAACAGTTTATATGTTTTAAAATAATATTAGTAAAAAGAAAGAGTACATCTAATGCTAACACTATATTTAAATTTAGACATTCAAAATTTAGTAATAAGTTCATAGATTACAGATAGATTGCTCCTTCTTCAACAGTTACGTACTCTCAAAGGAATAACCTCTCGGTATTTTATTTTCGTATTACAACGACATAGAGAACTCTATAGGTATTTTAATAAGAAAATTTGCAGTTTATTTGATTATAAATCTTTTTTTTTTACAGTGAATAGTCCAAATGCCATAATATTACTAAAATGTTTTTTAATGTATTATTACAAAAAAATTTTTGTGAAAAAAAAAATTTTTTTTTTGGTATTTATTGTAATAAAATTTAGATTTCAGGAATGTAGTACATTTTTATTGTAAACCAATATTACTTTTAATATTTTATTTATATAAATAGAAATTACAAACAAATTTAAGAGCGGACATTACGGCAATCATAAATCTTATTTTAAAAAGATCAAAGTATGTCAGAAAAAATAAAATAATTTTTGAAATTTCAGAACATCTAGGTCTACCGAACTCTAACGGGTACCTGACTTGAGTTGGGGAAAGCAAAGCGCGGTTGGTCATTGTGCTGCTCGTCAACCATTGACCAAAGAAACAGATGACATTAACATCATCTGACCTATAGATCGCACGGTCTGAGATGGGAATTTTACTTACCCACTAGGTCAAATACTGCTTTCTCAACAACTTCTAAACTTAGTTTGACTGTCTGCATCTTAGAGCTGGCTACACACACAACAGAACATCAAGTCCACTTGTTTGAAGACAATCAATCCCGGGCATGCTACCCTGCCTCATAGTGGCGCCCGGGTGGAAACGATCGTAGGAGGAAACGATTAGGCTAAAGGGTAGCAAAACAAAACTCCCGTGGGGGTGCCTAAGGGGGTGCGAGAGCATCCTCATTGCACTGCATTGTCACAATCCAGGCGCTGTTCCTCAAGGGGCCTTTACATAAATGGCGTGTCCCGCACGGTCAGCCTGGTATAGAAAAGGAAAATGGCGGAGGTCTTAATGTACGCGGCCTCTTGCTACGAGTCTGACTCATCCGCCAGACAGAACAGTGTACACTGTTCTCATTCAGGCCGGTGAAAGAGAGCTATTGTTCAATTTTGCTGGCCTAGAGTTCCAAGAGCCGAAGGCTCAACTCTACCTGACAGTTTCAAGAAGAAGAAAAAGAAGACAATTAATATCCTTACCTTCAGTAAAACTAATACTTGTCAAGATTATTTCATATTTTAGCAAAGCCTCTTTGTATTTCAATCTAATTCTATGTCTTTGTCATCTTATGGCGTTGAGCCTGTTCATTCATAAATGCTGTCACCATAACGTTGGTGAATCTCTAGGGCTTGTGAGAAAACATTCATCAATTTTACTACACTTTTTGTAGACCACAGGATTCTAGCAATAGTTGCCTTTTATCTTATTTTCTGCTCCAACTTTTTTCGGTTCTTTGCATTTTGGTTCCAAATTAACACATTTCTACACTGTTCAAGATAATAATTGTGTATAGTGGTTTCGTAGCGGCTACTTGAGATCAAACAACTCCACCTAAGCAATAACAATTCGTATGTGACTGGACATGTCATCTCTAGGACGTGGAAAGTTGTTGGTTTCTTTATAGATTCATCCGAATGTATTCCTACCAACGTCGATCTCTATAAGAAATAATGACCTTAAGTTTCATGGTTATTGTTTAGTGTGTATAAGGAATTGACGTCTACTAGAAGCACCATGTACGGATGTAGGGTATTTACGACAATGCTTTTGATTTTTTTTTCAGATCACGACGCTCAAAGTGTTGCATTTGTAAGAGAATATTATAAAATCTTTTTAAAAATTTGACTGGGATTCATGGAGCCCTTGCGTTGGCACTACCGGCCCAATTAGGTACCGGCCCACCGAATGCCCATATAGCCAGTCTGATTTAAATTTAAACTGATTAGCAATAAGGTTCTCGCCATTCTCTGCTATTTCGTTAAACACTTAATTAAGACGAAGAGATGTTAATTTTGGAATTTAATTTTATGCATAATCTTACGCACCAAAATTATCTTAATGTTTCCACGCCATTCCAATGCATCATATAAAAGAATCACATATGCATTATGGATCACCAATCCACTCTAGAATTGTATAACATTTAAGGCTTTTTAGACCTATCTAATTAGTTCACTCGATTTAAGTTAAACACAATCATATAAATATATGGCTTTTTTTTTAAAGCAACAAAAAGTCATTAGGGTCAACCAGGTTAGAAAGCTCAATAACTTTGCACTGACCGAGTTAAACTCGAATCACCATTAAACAACGACCATTTGGTCGTGGCTAATCGTTTGACTACCTTAAGGCTCTCCGAGACTTGTTCTCGTACCAGTCTGACATGGTCGGACAAACCCATTTTAGGGTCCAGGGTGACTCCCAGGTATTTCGGCTTGGCTTCCATTTTTAGTTCGGTACCATTGATTGAGAGAGAAATCTTTTCTTTGTAGTGTGATGTGCTTGTTCAGAATGCCTTGAGGTCAACTGACTTTTACTGCGGCCTTTTCTTGAAATAAACATCTGTTACATTGTTCATCAGTGTTGACCACATCTCTTCACTAGTTAAATCGATGTCTTGTTTATTGTGTCTACTGATCAACTACACTGAATACACCCGAACAATAAAACTCAAACGCTTGCAGAGTAATTGGATGAAATCCAACAGTCATCGTTAGTTGACCTCAAGGCATTCTGAACAAGCACATCAAAAACGTATAATATAGCTTTTCATCTAAATTACGTCTTTTCCACGACGGTTTAAGGCGCACCACCTGATTTTACTCAGGCTAACGTACCAAATTTAGACGAAATCTATTTCTAAGGGCAATCTAAACATATACTAATAAGAAAAATGGCACTTAGCTTCGATAAGAAAGTTTCCTATGTTCCGATTCCCGAATATGATAGATCTACAGCAAATTTCACTGCCTCTCTTCCAGTTCTGACTCTGTTCTCCGGTACTGCCACTGGATACAATCCGTGTTGAGTATCCCACGTAATGCCCTAGATGTCTTGATATGCCACAGCAAAATGTTTCAGTTTCTTTAACGACTGTTGATGACCGTATGTAAAGTTTCGACGACTTTGTGTAAACAGTTACTGGCGAATATGTTAACGGTTCTCCTGACGACGACTTGATTTGCGTAGACGACTACTGGCAAATAACAGTCTCTTGACGGCAACTTGATCTGGGCGACTGACGAATAACGAATTTCTTGACGATGACTTGATCTGGGCGACTGACGAATAACGAATTTCTTGACGATGACTTGATCTGAGCTGACGAATAATGATTCTCCAAAATAGTTCACTGCTTCTGCTGCTAATATGGTAGTACGACGAAGTTTGCTGTTGTATGCTACTTCACTAGACCAAAATGTCCGTAGTGTCCAATGTAGACTAGGTGAGACCAAGGTCACCTCCGACGACGTTCCGTTATACGATTAACGGTTTCACAAAAAAAAAACAAGTGGACGTAGCTGTTTCCACTACTTCAACACTAACAAGTCTCGATATGGTCTAGATCAACTTATAATCAATAGACCAACATTCAGCAACGAATAATGTGACTTCACTAACCTTCCAAAGGTTAAACGCAGTGACCGTTGACAAGTGGCAATCAACCGGTTCAATGAGCAAACTGCTCCACACGAATCTCTCAAAGGGTAAGACAGAGCGATTTAGTTAGCTAACAAACTTGTAGTACTCACAATACTTCTTACAGCGGGCAAACTGTCCTTTTCAACTGCCTAGGTAAACTTGATATGCCTATGTGGCTCCTACGACGAAGAAAAAATATGTCCAACAGGTTTACTGACAAACTCTCACCCGTTATGAATGAACGGTTCCTCTGGCTTCAGGTTGATACAGTATACGAAGATCAGGCGTTGGTGATACACTTGTTGAGTCGACCAGACGTTGAGATGGTCACTGTCCTGACGAAGGTCACCCTGAGTTAACGGCTCGTCGAACGTGCGATCGAGTAGGCGACGACTGCATGTGAAACTGACGACAAAGTCTAGACAAAGTCACTCTGCAACGATGCTGTGTTCAGCCGTACTGCGATGAAACTTTAGATCTTCGAGTGCACGACCCTCACCTGAGTAAACGTTCAGCTTCGAGGTCCGGTTCAAGGTTCGGTTTCGAGGTTCGGGGTCGCCACTGTGATGTGCTTGTTCAGAATGCCTTGAGGTCAACTAACGATGACTGTTGGATTTCATCCAATTACTCTGCAAGCGTTTGAGTTTTATTGTTCGGGTGTATTCAGTGTAGTTGATCAGTAGACACAATAAACAAGACATCGATTTAACTAGTGAAGAGATGTGGTCAACACTGATGAACAATGTAACAGATGTTTATTTCAAGAAAAGGCCGCAGTAAAAGTCTCTGTCAAAATAAATACGTCTTTACCCTAGAGAATTCTATCGCTAACTGATTTTCCGGTCTCTAACCCAACATATCCCAAACGTCACTAGTCCCGTTCAATATACGTCTTCTATGGTGCGTCGCTAAATAACTAATACTCTAAATAAGGTGTCTAACAGATTCCACTGTGATGTGCTTGTTCAGAATGCCTTGAGGTCAACTAACGATGACTGTTGGATTTCATCCAATTACTCTGCAAGCGTTTGAGTTTTATTGTTCGGGTGTATTCAGTGTAGTTGATCAGTAGACACAATAAACAAGACATCGATTTAACTAGTGAAGAGATGTGGTCAACACTGATGAACAATGTAACAGATGTTTATTTCAAGAAAAGGCCGCAGTAAAAGTCTCTGTCAAAATAAATACGTCTTTACCCTAGAGAATTCTATCGCTAACTGATTTTCCGGTCTCTAACCCAACATATCCCAAACGTCACTAGTCCCGTTCAATATACGTCTTCTATGGTGCGTCGCTAAATAACTAATACTCTAAATAAGGTGTCTAGCAGTAGACATCTTTGCCAAGAGTGAAAAGGGTCCAGACTGTTTTCGCACAATTTATCTCCATATTCCACAACCGTGTGTAGCAAGAAATCGTGACTAGGTCACGTTGGATCTCCGCAGCTAGAGCGACTGCAGATCTCCCAGTTTTCCAGATCAACAGATCGTCTGCAAAAGTAGTGAGCGACACCCTAGGCGTTTGGTCAAATCGTTGATGAATACCAGAAAAAGTATGCACGAGATTGACGAGCCCTGAAGCAACCCCTGCTCCAGAACATTTTTATTTGATAGTTGCTCGCCATAACGTGTCTGAACTAACCTGTTCGTTAGGAAGCTTTTGATCCACCGGTACATATTGGAGTTTACCCCAAGGTCCATCAACTTAAGCAACAATCCTTGTCTCCAGAGTCTATCGTACGCCTGTTTCAAATCTAGAAAGACCGCAAGCGTCGACTCACCCTTCTTCTCCCTTCCGCCTCTCTGAAAACCGTCTGCCACCTCTTGCATAAAGACTGTTACCTGGTCCATTGCACTACGCCGCTGTCTGAAACCACCCTGCTCCTGGCAAATTAAATTGTGGGACTCAAGGAACCACGTAAGCCGTCGGTTAATGATTCTCTCTGCAACCTTCCCCACACACGTTTTGAGGGAAATTGGTCTGTAGCTCTCAGGGCTGTTCGCATTCTTGCCCTTTTTTAGAATAGGAACAATGGTAGCCAATCTCCACGCCTTTGGGAAATTCCCTTGTATCCATGTTCCGCTACCCTCGGTTCCCCCACTCCAGCCAAGTTGTTTAGTAACTTCCATGCCTGTCTCCCATCCGCAAGGTCCAGGTTCGCACAAGTATCCGACCACTTTTTAAGCGATTCTTCTGAGACCGTATACCTTACCAATGCCGTAAGTTTATTGTAGGCTCGTCTCGTCTCTTCGTTTTTTTGTCGAGCATGCCTTCTTCGTGCTGCTTTTCGTTGCCGGACAAGACGTGCCAACTTTCGAGACCAAAAGGATCGGTACTTGCGCTTGCCACTGGTTCGCGGAATGGCCCTACAAGCCACCGATAAAAGAGCCTTCATAAAGAGACTGTAAGTTGCGTCAATGTTTTCAAAATCAATATCAAGTTTTTCCAGGAGCGCATCCGATGAACTCCTGAAAAGTTGCGCGTCCGCCTTAGCGTACACCCACTTACGTCTAGGGCAGGCTGATTGTTTTGTCGTACCGAGATCAATTGAGACCATTAGTGGTAAATGATACGATCCCAAGTCTCCCAGGACATCCAGTCGACTCTTACCAACTATGTCCGCAGACACCAGGCACAAATCTGGTTTCGATTCCCCTCCATGCCCGGAGTGAATGAATGTGTTTGGGGAATCCACATCATTGAGGAGAACCAAATTCGTTCCGTCGCATATGTCGAGTACCTTCTGTCCCGAGAGATCGGTTGTTGTACAACCTATGACCTGGATTTTGGCATTGAAATCACACGCCACTATCGTTCTGGTGCTGGAGAGGCTTTTGTTATCGAGTGTAAGGACACTTCGCGGTGGGTTATAGACATTTAGGCATTCAAATCTCTGTCCGTCCTTAAATATTTCAACCAAGAGCGTGTCGGTCTCACCACATCCCCGTGAGGCGGCTTCCTTCACAAAGCAAAGGATTCCTGAGAAAAGTGACTAACTTTTGACATTTTACACAGGAACAGGTAAAGGCCGTGAAGCCAGAGAGCGAGGGCACACAGCTCCGTTTCCTACCAGCGTTGCCAGCTTCCTGCACCAAGAACACATCGACCTCGAGTTCCGACAGCAATCTTACAATTTCAGGCTTCTTGAGTCTCAATCGCCTGTTCGCATTAAATGATATTATTCTGAGTTGCCCAGTACCTTTAACATGTTTGGGCTTGGAAGGACCGTCCCTCCTGAGTTCCCTTTTTGAGCTTTTCTTGGTCACATTTGGTATGATGGTCACGACTTCCCCGTCCGTGGTTTTAGTAGGGTAGCTTGGCTCGACTTGCGTCGAGGGGCGTTGGTCACCCGGCAACAACCCTTGGTTAGTTTTTGTTGTCAGTATCGGTGAGCTTTGTGGGCGGACATCTTGAAGAACAACGACGGTAGCTAACTTATCGAACATCAACCCGTCGTCAGGATTGATAGTACGGGGCCTATCCGATGAGTAATGCCCATACTCGGGCTTAATAGATAAATTTTGTAAAGCCAAATGAGTGAAATTACCCGAGTGCGGGCGAAACTGGTTGCATGTTAGACTGTTGGATTCGATCTCCTCAGGTGGGATCAATGCTACCTACCCAGGAACTCGTGTTCACTGAGCTAGCTTCCAATGTCATGCTTGCCGCGAATACCTTGTGGTATAATGAGAGATTGTCTAGACTCGTTTCTCCCACCGCCAGAAAGTTCGCCATCAGTGAGGCGTTTCCAAGGTCCGCCGCGAGGAGGCCGGGATCACCAAAGGACCTTATCATAGTAGACCTAAATCTAGACTAGTACACATAGAGCCGTAGAGTTCTGCTGTTTTAGATTTGATCTATGTTAAGTCATGTTTTTTTTCAAAAGCAAAAGTTCTTTGAGTCCTGTGCAAGGTCCCCACCAATCGGATGCTCTAGGCGGCTGCTTAGTTTGCCTATTCCTAAGGCCGGCCCTGCAGTCTGGACAGGCGCTTATGGTTCGCACCAGCATAGCCTACTGTTCAACACCGAGGATGGTCGGACTATTCTAGTTTCTTTACGATTTAGAGTTAAGGGGTCCCATACAGAGGACTCATAGTCTAATATGGGCCTAACCAAGGTTAATACCATTTAAGTTTTATGTTCTTGTTTGATTTGTAAACAATTTTTTTTAACACATCGTAATGCTAGTTTGATTTTTTAAAATAATTCCATCTCTATGAAAACTTTTCATTTATTTTAACACCTAGATAGTTTGAGTTTTTAGTCTGTGTAACTGTATTACCATGAATAAATAGTTTGTTTGTTTTTGTTACTCTTAATGACTGGCTGGGTGGAAAGACATGCTGCAATTTGATTGCCATTACTGTAATTCTTAATGATTGGCTGGGTGGAAAGACATGCTGCAATTTGATTGCCATTACTGTAATTATTCTAATTCTCTTTGTAACATTTCACTATCGTGTTTTGTTTGTATTGATCTAGCTAATGAAATAAGAATGTACCAACAACAACCATGAATTCTCGGAGCGTTATGGGCTTGGACTTCCAATCATGGACATCATGACATGAACACAGGGAACCACAGAGCTACTCTTCAATTAATGATGTTCAATCCAATTAGTCCCTGACCTACTTGCAGAAGGTCGATGAAGACCACATTTGTAACGAGGATTTTTTTTTTAATTTTGTCGAACTTTTTTAAATGTTACACTCATTACAGTCATGTGTTAGATATAGCTATGGTGGTAACTTGGCATTTACTATTAGATATAGCTATGGTGGTAACTTGGCATTTACTATTAGATATAGCTATGGGGGTAATTTGGTATTTACTATTAGATAAAGCTATGGGAGTAACTTGGTATTGTAATAACTTGTAATAAGTGAGGCAACTCAACGAGACATAGACGTTTATTTACACGGCATCACAGGTACACAAAACAACATCTATCTTAGGCACAGTCTCTCCATATTGGCTCTCTGCTTGGGCGGAAATCATTCTCCTCTTCTAATGTTGACATCCTTTTAGGTCTAGTCTATAACAGTGCGCACCTTCTAGCACTAGCCTGGATGGCGGTGCGCATGGCAGAGTTATAACAGTATTTACTATTAGATATAGCTATGGGGGTAACTTGGTATTTACTATTAGATATAGCTATGGGGGTAACTTGGTATTTACTATTAGATATAGCTATTGGGGTAACTTGGTATTTACTATTAGATATAGCTATGGGGGTAACTTGGTATTTACTATTAGATATAGCTATGGGGGTAACGTAGTATTTAATATCTATAATGGATACATAGGTAACTAGAGTTAGATGACGCATATACCGCATATGGCTTTTAGGGTGCATCGAGTTTTTGTTCGCTGTTTAAAGCTTCTAATTTTGTGTCTACTCGTTAAATTTTATGTTTTTACAAATTCGTAGTGTATCATTGAACTTATGACATTTTTCTATGTTAAAATTGAAATTTTTCATACTTAAGAAACAAATATTGTTATGCAGATACTATGTGAAATCGAGACTAGATGAAGTAAGTATGAATGAAGTTGTCTGTCTTGAGTACTACTGCTCAATCATGTTCTCGGCTCTGCGATAACTACGTTTCTTGTGTTGGTAAGACATAAATAGCAAACACCAACTGATTTCAAGTTTTCTAATACAAAACTTCTCTTTCTCTCTCTCTTTCTCTCTCTCTCTCTCTCTCTCTCTTCTTCTTCTTCTTCTTCTCATTAGCTCCCTTGATCTATCAAAGGTTGTGAGAACGAGATTGTTGACACTTTCATTGTCCCCACAACCATCTGCCTCGGATTTCTGTTGCAGTGGACGATTCAAAAAGATGGACATGTCCATATCTGAATCTCATTTACCCAATTTTCTTTTGTTTACCTCTATATCATCCACCTGGAGCAGTACCCTGTAGGAAAGCTCTTGTAATATATTGGATCAAGACTTATAAACGTGTAAAATTCAAAGTATAAAAAAAAAACAAAGATATTATTTTAACTCTACATACTTTTTTAATTTAAGGAAAACTTTGGAATGTAATTCTTCGCATTTTTCTTTTACCATTGACTAGCTCATAAACATTTCAATACCAATTCCCTCTAAACGCGAGTTACAATTCCTTTGTAATAACGACTTCCTATGTATCCTAAATATTTGATGTATTGACTGAAGTCTTAAGCGATGGACACGCCCGTGTGTCTGTAAATATCCCGTTTGGTAAACTGCCGTTGAAACTTTAGGACTCGTTTTTTTTTCAACCTTAAAGGAAGAACTCCCTTGAAATTGCAAGTCAGGAAGGGACTTAACCTACATACCTGCTATGACACTTGACATTTCGGTAGGTTAACATTGAATCTCCACGGTTGCTCCAGCCAGGCCAGCCCTAAAGAAAATGTCTTTTAAATAGGATAGGTCTTCCAGTGCTTTCAGAGGTCATTGTGCCTGAGTTTTCAGAGAACAAAAAATGTAGAGGGAGTTTTTAAACGTCACAGGTCTGTACGACGTGGCAACGAGCTATTGGTGTAAACTGCCCACAGGTCGTGACGTTGCAGGTCAGTGTTGAGGTCTTCTATAACGGATGGTCTCAGTGTGTCTCACCATTTCAGTGTGTCTCACCAGTTGTAACGAAACAGAAGTATTAGAAATGTCATACGTCCTCTGCTAGGTCCAGACACAACAATTATTTGTTGTTTCTCAAGTCTCTTTACTGATAGTCTGCTGAAAAAGAAAAAAAAAACATGTTTTGTTCACTTTTAAGGAAAACTAAAAACTTTAATGAGACTTCCATTTTATTCGAAACAAAACATCAACAAGTCCACTCTGTACTGAGTGTGGTGATTAGAAAAGGAACTGCTGTGTTTTTTCAATGATACTTCCCTATCCCCTGTTTCGTGCACTGACCTGTGACGTGGGTAGTCTAGACTAGAGCTGTACTTTTCAATAGTTGAACATCAAAAGTTCTAATCAGATTTCATGGAAGCATTCAAGTAGAGTGGGGACAGCTCAAGCTTCAACTTTGAACAAAATCATTTCAATTTTATCTTCTTCTCTTTAGACATACATTAAATACTTCTAGCAATGATAAGTCACAGCAAATGATAAGTCACAGCAATGATAAGTCACAGCAAGGATAAGTCTCAGCAATGATAAGTCTTTTGGCGCCCCGAGCAAGCTCATCCTCACTTCCGGGCTGCATGTGTTGTTTGTATGCACCTCTCCACTTGACGTTGACGATAGCTGCCCCTGATTCAATACAACTTTACAATGTCCAGAACGTAAACAAACAAAACTGGCTGTACTAAAGGGAGGTAATTCAAAACAACAACATCAGAAACAATTTCGTTCTAATTAGCAGCTGAAGTGTACTTTCTAAATCAGACGTAGTACTCCAATCCATGTGTACAATTTGATGGAAACATCTTTTTGATGTTCTATAATTTTTTAGATTATTTTTCCTTCTAAAGAAAACTGCAGTCATCTTTCCCTGTTAAGTAATAACGTATGTGTGCCGCTGTAACAATAAATTACAATATAAATAACAATAAATATATAAGAATGTGAAGCTATTTATCAGTAGACCAAATTTAATTTAATTTTCTATTCTATTTTATTTTACGGTTTTAATGATAGATTTCATGCTCCACTGAAACTGAATTTTTTGGGAGTGTGGAAGTTTAAAATAGCTATTCGTTGTTCTGGAAATATCTGGCATTATTTCTTATGTAGTGTATCGTAACGTAGTAAGACGTTTAACATCGCAGTTAATACTTCCCTATGTAATGTTTCACACAGAAACCTAACTCTGTTTATTCACCCTGTGGCAATGCACTATACGTGATGCTGTGTTAGGTGCATTA